>JANIHZ010010707.1:0-20404 GCA_027478365.1 Erythroxylum rufum | reverse complement strand
AGATAATATTGCAGAAGAAAGTTGTGTTGCAGAAGTCTATTTTGGATGTTTTGAATTCCTTTATATATGAAATCAAATGAGAACGTTGTGTGTGCCCACAAAACCATTTTGCTACAAAGCTTTTCCCACTTTTACATTGTGCAGCCCACCAAGTAATCCTTCAAATCGCTGGGGCTAAATTCCCCTGAGACAAGGAATGAGTGTATCTCAGAAATGGTCAAGGATGTCGAGAGAATGCACCCGACTGAACCATCATTTCTTTCTTTTTCAAGAGCTTCAGAAAGTTTTCTAGAGGCTTCAAGAAGATCAATGGTGGTATCCGAATCTAAAGCAATAACAAAAATATGTTTCCTCCTTGTAAAAGCTGGAAAGTTACCGGAACTGTTACTTTGGTCAGCTCTGTCAGTGAATCCACCTTTCATGGGTCCTTTAAAACTCCCTTCGACCATGCCAACACAGCAGTCTCTAATTTACTCCTGTTATCAGAAATGTTTTCTTCAGTTTCAAGCGAGTTATCATTTCCACCAGCTCCACTCTTTTCCACGTCCAATGAAAATTTGAAGTTCAAAGATAAATCATGCAAGTCGCTTAAGGAATCATTTCCGTCTTCACTTTTTTGCCGATGGGGATGCCTTGGCTTACAACTAGCTATTCGAGATAGGTATGTCTTGCAATGCTCAGGCCACGAGAATATGTGAACGTTCTTCAAGCTATTTTGTCGGCATTTTGCCCAAAGTTGCTTGTCAGCAGCAAGCTTCAGAAGGGCATCGACAGTAGAATGTTGATCGTGGGAATCAATAAGAACACCATTATCAAGTACCTGCACAACATTTTGAAGTTAGTTAAGGATGATTTGATGCAATCAGGATACAATTAAGAAAACTTAACCTAGAATAATCACAGCCTCCATTGTATGTGAGAAGTACATAGATAAAAAGCAATACCCTGTGTATATCAACTGGACCTCCATTTTTTGTGGCAACAATGGGCAAACCATGACCTGCTGCCTGCTCGAAAAGAACAACTGTAATAGGTTTCCAATAATAAATGATTTCAAAGAGAAAATACTCGTTAAGTATCAGAAAGTGCACGTCAATCAATGTAAGCCCAAATGGCTCAATGAAAGTTGGATTGATGAAAACACCCTAGAATAGTTCAGATCAGTGTGAGATATCTAAACAGTAATATCCCAAAGCGATTAAGCAAAAAACATTACAAAACATGCTTACTGTTACACAGAAAATACACCACAGATAAGGGACTAATTAAAGAATCAGCAAAACGTAACAGTGAGACTTGGGAGACAAACACTGGACAAACATAGAGAAAGAGGATCCATGACATGCTCATTCCTTCAACATAACCGTGCATTTGATTTATCTATTGGTGCTAGACTGCCTAATAACTTCAAACAATTAATCAAACATAGTCAATTAACATTGACAACAAGCATAAGGACAATACAGATATCTTCAGTAGTATTATGATGATCAAGTTCTTAATTTGTAGTAAAAAGAACAACTTAACAAGACAAATGATATGCATGACATGCTGAATTACTTTTGAGAAAGGAAATATTTAAGGTACTAGGATTTTGAACCTATCAATAATGTTTACTAGAACATATATATTCCATTATTATTTTGAGTTGCATAATTTTCTGATAATATATTAATCAGACTTTATTATCACCATATTTAATTTTGACTTAATGACATGACGGTAATTAATTTTTATTGAAGTAAAATATAATTTCTTCTTCATGATGTTATAATCAATTTTCAAGATAAATTTCCTCTTAGTGATGATAGTCTGAAACTGAGCACAAAGGATCACAATCTCTATACCATTCCCATTAATATATTTCTTTCCTGCCAGCTTCTATCGATCTCCCGCTTTTCTCCCATTTCCTTTGTGATTCCTAACAGCTCATGGAAATTTTCTTCTCACACACCCTAATCTCTATTGTATCGTTGCTATGTAACTTCGCCGTTTTAGTTTTTGCCAATCAAACCCAATTCACTATAATTTCCACAAATATAAAGAAATATCAAATCAATCGTATATTCTTTACAAATTTTCAAGCTCTAACCTTTTTGGTTTCACTGCGTTTTGTGGTTGCCGTTATTTTTTCAGAAGTTGATCTTTTCATGTCTGTCTCATGTTTTCGAACAAGGATTTTGAAATCTCCGACGAGATGTTGGGTACTTTTGTGCCAATTATGGTTTACTGGTTGCACTCTAGCTTGTATACACTATTCTGGGATGTTTCATTGACATGCATAGGTTGCACAAGACGAGGATGAGAAGAATTGAGTGGCCAAGAAAACCGTGATTATGGGTGTTCTCCTCCATCAATTTATTCAAGCTGTTGTTGCTACCCTTCTGTTGGGTTTTCCCCTCCATCAATTTGTTCAAGCTGTTGTTGCTACCCTTCTGTTCACGGTATGCCCTCCTTTTTTATTTTCAATAAACAGATGAGAGACCTCTTATACTCCCACTTTTTAACATTCTCCTCGTCCTTTTCTCTTCCTATGTTAGTTTTATTATATGGAAGTGAAATAACTAAGTTATCAATAAATAAATTTGTAGACTATCCAAAATAAACTTTTCCGTACGAGCAAATTAACAATTGCAAAAGCAAAACACCAAAAAATAAGATACCGACATTTGATAACGTAGTTCGGCCAACTTTCTTACGTCTGCGGGGCTCTCACCCAGATTAATTTCTTCCACTGTAGTTCACAAAAATTACAAAGATTGATCAACCCCATACGACTCAATCTATGTAACTAACCCACAACCTAACTACCCGTGAAAGATTTTTACGCCTGATAACACGACCGACTCGTGTTAACCTCGTCAGAGGATTTTTCAAACTATTTCTACTTCAAAAACAAAGACAAATAAAATCAAGAATGCGACAATTCCAGTTCTGAAAATCGTCACCAAGAAGCCAAGTAGCAGCACTAATAGTATGTTTACTGATCTATGACAAAGTCTTCTTTATGCTTCAAACATCAATCAACATAAATCATCCAGCAACGACATCAACTACATATCACCATTGGACTACTTGCTGAAGATAAAACTAATGGTCCTATACTGTTGCACGAAAAACACCTTACAAAAGACAACTCAATTAAGAGATTAAAAGCCAACAACGCAGTTAGGTGGCAAAGTCGCGCAGTTTCGACTGGACCTCAACCCCGTCGAGAACGTAACATCGGTTGGAGCAAGCCTCCCACTGGTTGGATCAAGCTCAATACTGACAGAGCCTCCAAACGGTCCTCGTCTACAGCCACAGCCGGCGGCCTTCTACGTGATAGTGCAGGACATTGGCTAGGAGGATTCTCGCAACATATCGGTTGGTGCTCCCCTATGGACGCATAATTCTGGGGTGTCTACACTGGACTAACACTGGTGTGGAGTTTGGGCCATCGCCGGATTGTACTTGAAGTTGATTCTACAACGGTTGCTGGTCTTCTTTATTCTTCTGATCGGCGCTCCAGTCATCTTAATTCCATTGTTCGGAGTATCCATGAGTTGTTCACCAGGAACTGGACTGTTATTCATCGCCACGTGTTTCGCGAGAGCAACCGATGCGCCGACTGGCTAGCAACCTATGCCAGTCACTTTGATGTAGGCGTTACCTACTTTCCTACCCCACCCATTAGGTGTCACCTTATCCTGTTAGAGGATTTGTCGGGAATCTGTTTCCCTAAATCAGTTGTGTAATTGTTCTGTTCGTTTTCCTTTTATACAAAAAAAAAAAACCAATATGTGTCTACAATGGGATTGGGAGGGAAGCCGATTCTTATCCAAAGCTAGATTAAGAGAAAATTTAATTAGTAAACAGAACTCGTGTTCCACGCCTATTGCTAGATATGTATAAAGTATTGTATGTTTAGTTGTTTACTATTAGCACCAATGATTAGTGCAAATGATATGAGCTTTATATAGTGCATGGTTATTTTCTTATCTTTTTTTTTTGAAGATTGTACATTGTCATATAGGAATAAACAATAAGGTATTGATTATTTTTAAGGCTTGTAAACTCTAGTTGTTTTTGTAATACTTATATTAACAGAGATATTAGATGCTTGATCCTTTTTTATTATTTACGACACATGGATTCTCTTTTTTTTTTAATATAAAGTAACAAACTGATTTAGCCTATTACATATAAATTATAATAAAAAGGGCAAAAACATATTTTCTTATTGTATAAAATATTAATATAAGTTGTATCTTAGCTAATTAAATATATTATTTTATGCAAAGTCTTGCTCCACTAGGAAAAGCTTTTTTCTTTTTAAAAATAAATTTAAGTTATCGTATATATATTTTTAAGCAAAGTCTTGTTATGCTTAAACTAATATTAAAAGGTTTATTTTTAAAATATAATTTACTATCTAAAAAGTCAGTAACTACTCTAACAATTAAAATAATTCTTTAGTTTTTCATTACAGATTATTTGAAATGAAACTAAAATGCATAATTTATAATTTTTAGAATTTGATATCTTGAACCGTTAATATTTGTTAATCAAATTTAAGATTACTATAATAATAATGAAATAACCTTTTTATCCGATTGTCGCTTTGGGGTTACTTCAAAAATTTAACCAAGGATTGCATATAATGCAACTTCGGGTCGTTCTCTTTGAGGAACAAAAAAAATTGAAATTAATTCATAAGTAACTAAATGCAACCTAAACTATAAAATGAGGTTTAATTTGAAAAATTACCGCTAAAGTTTGCAACGAATTAAAATAAACTCTAAGGACTTGTTTTTGGTATTTTAAAATTAAAATGGGTAATATGAAATGACAATGAGTAAATTAAATAAGAAGACAACACAATTAATTAACAATGATAAACGCAATCCTCCAATTCAATAACGCAAACAATCATCACTCAAACAGATATGAGAGTTAAAACAATTAAACCAAGAATTAAAATCGAGCTTTTAATCTAACAACCGAACCACCTCGAATTGTTATAAAAATATTTTTCAAAAATTCCAATTTACTTACTGCCACCAGACTAGTAAAATAGAACTAAGGGTACTAACGCCAATGCTCGATTTTTACGCAATAATTAAGAAAATAGAATTAATGCCGGCAACAGATAAAATGATCCAATAATTCAAGCCACCTTGAGCAATCATCAATTTTGCTAAAATTCCAATACAAAGATTTGACCCAAAACAAAGTAATGAAATTAAACCCAAAATCAACACAATGTCAATTGCCAAACATTAATCTAGTCACAAAATCTTCCAATTCAAAAATATAATCAAAACACAACTCCAATAATTAAATAGTTATCCTAAGATCTAGGAATAGCTAATTAATTAAATGGACATAATAAAAATGCAGTTTTAACTCTCCTATAAAAACGCCAAGCTCCTGCCTTTACCATTGAACCGAAGGATTAGGATAAATTAGCCACGACAATTCATTGGAGGTGCTGTAACTGATGAGATCCAACAGTCAACCATGGAAGTTGGGAATGAGGATCTAGATCTCTTGGTTTTCACTTCTGCTGCCTCCCACTTGCGCCACTCAACTTGTCATTTTCTGCTGCTGATTTACGCCAAAACCACAAAGCCAACTCCGACGCCTGATCTTCACACAACATGCACAGACCCACGTAGACAAAGCCAAGCCAACAGCCTTTCACATTAAACTCACCACGCTACACACTCACACAACGCACATCACAGCCTATTTTTCTTCTAATTTTTCTCCTTCACGCACACTGGTCGCAGCCTCACTTCTCCTCACACACTACACACTCACGCATCTCTTTTATTGCTTGATTTGTCTATTTGTAATTCTTCTCCAATAACAGCAGCCCACAACCCAAGCCTGCCTCTCTTCTCACGCACAACACACTCACCGCACACCACTCACACATTTCTGCCTCAACACCAGCTCCTCACTCCACAGCACCAACACACCAACGCACTTCATGTTTTCTTCTTATGTTTTAAGTCACTCACAAGCCACTCACACACTAACACTCACGTCACTCACAAGCCCCCCTCTAACGTTTTACTCTTCACTTCACCAAGACAACACAAGCACACAGCCAACACTCACGTTCCTCTCTTCACACAGCAGCCCCCAAACCACACACAAACGCACAAAAACTTTTTCTCCCAGCTCCAACGTTTTTTCTCTTATTTGTTTCAGCAACACTGCCGCAACTTCCAGCTTCATACACTCCTCCAACGTCCACTTCTACGCTGCTTTTCCTTTTTAGTTTAAAGCCCCACAACTAGGCCACTCACATAGCACCACACACCTCACCAAACAGCTAACAATGCACTACACAACAAGACACCTGCTGCTTATTTTCTCTTTTGTCTATTTTTTTTATCAACCACTCACACACGTTGCTTCACTCCCCTCCACTCAAATCACCTACCTGCACTATACATTTATTTCTCTTGGTCCACTCCCCATACTACCTACAAGCAACCACCTTTTGTCCCCTTCTTTGTCTACTGACCTGACAATTTAATTAAGTTTGTTCATGCTTTTTGTTGCTCAGAACCCTTTGCATCTTCACGTTTTCTACTTCCAACTTCAATGCTATCGTTTCTTTCCATCATGCTTGTGTTTTGTACTGTTGTTTTTATGTTGGGTATTTTTTCTTTGGCTCGTAAATTACTACTTCTTAATCTTTTTTTGAACATTGATTTCTCCAAGTACCCTACAATTAAAATTACAAGTAAAGTAGCATCAATTGTCCAAAAATTAATTTATCACAGTTAAACCAAAATATGACAATTTTTGTTCCTATAAATACAAAATAATGTAAGGCACAATAATTCAAATAATAATCAAATAAAAATACCAATTTTAGTGACAAAAACTCATCCAACTAATATGAAAATATATATGAATAAATGAGTTTATCATTATTGTTAGCGCTTTGTTTCTAATTCGACCTACAATGTTCTTTAATCATATTAGTTGGTGAACATTGTGAATGACTATTACTTAGAGTTGCTTATACCTCCACGTGCTTATCAACACCATCTGCTTTTTTAAAACAGTAGACTCAACAACTAGGTGAAGCATAAAATTTTCATCAAAAATTACATTTCTACTCATAATAACTCTACATTCAGATGGAGACTAGATTCTATAACTTTTTACCCCAATGCTATAACCCATAAATGTTCCCTTCTTTGACCTCGGTTCTAATTTACCTTTACTAATATGATATTAAGCAAGATAACCAAAAACTTTCAAAATAAAATAATCAACTGGTCCAAAAAAGATTTTCGATTTCGTAAAAGATAAGATCAGCAAATGAAACTTTACTGATCTTGAAATTTTATAATAATGGAAATAATGGAAACAACAACCCTAGTCGCCTATCCAGAAGTTTTCGTAACTCCATCATGTATGATGGAATCATCAAAGATTTGACCTTTTCAAACTCTATCTGTAACTCATTTTTTATTTTTATAGGAACTTCTGAACCAGAAATAATGGTATCTCTAATTATAGCCCCTCTAGGATGTAAAATGCGTGTTGGGTCTTTGCAACAGTTTGAATTATTTTGAAATTATTAATTCCGCCAAGGTCTTTTCCTTAGTTAGGGGAATAATCCGCACAAATCGGATTTAAAACCTCCTCTATCTGTTGCAGGTCGAGGACTCCTTCTCCTTCCCCTTCTTCAAACTCCGATTCGTATTTTTCATAACGAATGGGATTAGATACCCTAGTAGTCCTAGCCGTACACGATGGATACTGGGCGCTATGCGTATCGACCCATGCAGTGCTGTAGCTAACGCGTTAAGTATCCCGCCTGGGGAGTAACCCTAGGGAAGAAGATCAAGTTGGCCCTTGCGAACAGCTTGATGCACTATCTCCCTTCAACCCTTTAGCGAAATGCTGCAAAAGGAAGGAAAATCCATGGACCGACCCCATCGTCTCCACCTCGTAGGAACTACGAGATCACCCCAAGGACGCCCTCATATTCGGTTTTGAATTAGAGATGTTAAATATGATGACTCAACATCGACTATAACCCCTAGCCTTCCAAGCTAACGATGCGAGTTCGATTCCCACTACCCGCTTTATTCATAATTCACATATATACTATGGTAACCAAAAACTTTCAAAATAAAATAATCTAGTTTTCCAAACCATATCTCTAAAGGGGTTTTGCAGTCTATGATAGTTGCTGGAGAACAGTTCACCAGGTAATAAGCAGTGTTAACAGCCTTAGCCCAAAACTTTCTCGCCAATCCAGTATTAAAGAGCATGCATTGAGCTCTCTCTAATAATGTTATGTTCATCCTTTCTAATACTCCATTTTGCTGTGGAGTGTCTCTAACTATGTAGTGTTTAGTAATGCCTTCGTCCTTACAGAATTCATCAAACTCACCAAAAACAAAACTCCAAGCCATCATCTGTGAAAAGATATTTTATCTTCTTCTCTATTTGATTCTCTACCATAATCTTCCTGTTAATGGGTATTTTATATTTATTTTAGATACATAATATGTTAAGCTCTTGTCCATTTAGTGTTTAAATTATACTAATTAAGAGCTATTTGTTTTAATTTTAAGTACATATTAGATTTGGAACGTCTAATACCATAAATCAAGAAAAGCTTTTAAAGAAAACAAGGCTAAAAAACATTTTTGGAAAATAAGAATCAGGTTAGGCGTGAATGAGAGGTGATGGAATTATTCAAGACATAAAAACAAAAGGACAGGAGCTTTTAAAAGCTGGCGACACAAATAGAGAGAAGCGTGGAGATTGAATAGGGAAGAAAAATAAGCAGCAGCTGGTGGCGGCAAAGAGAGAAAAGAAACAAAGAGCGTGGCTATGGTTATGCGTAAAGTTAGGCGTGAATGAGTGAGCTAAAAATCAATTAATACATAGAGACAAAGAGAAGTTGGCGGTAGCAAAAAGAGCAACAAAAACAACTCCTTCACTAACTCATGCCACAGCCCCCACTCAACTTATACTCTCCACTCACACACGAAGCAAGAGACTCCACTCACGGACGCAACCCTCCACTCATTTCACAGCAATGCAAGCAGCTAGTGGTGTGAACAACAAAGCAGCTGGTGGAAGCAGGTACGTGGAAGCATCCATATTGAAGCAGCTACGTTGCAGCACCTGGTGGTAAGGAAGGAAGCAGCTGGTGGCAACAACATATTGAAGCAACTAGTGGCAAAAGGAGTGAAGCAGTGGCGGCGTAGATAGAAGAACAAGGAGAGATAAGAACAAAGAAGAGTGTTGTGCGTGAGCTGTGTTGTGTATGAGCTAGTGGACCAACAAAACTTATTTGTCACATCAATGACAAAGCAAAGAAGACAGCTGCGTGAACCAAGGAATGCATGAAAGGTGGACCAAAACCTCTCATAAAATCATTCAATACAAGAGAAACAAAGAAAGCAGCAGCTGGCGGACATCGTGAGCAGCTACAGCTGCGGGAGAAGGGGTGTTTTAATTTATTTTATTTTATTCCTTATTTATTTTAATTCTTGTGGATTTAACCAATGCAAACATATATTATGACCATGATTTATGTTACATTGATGAATATGTGTGAGTAATTTTTTTCGGTTAAGGTTAAGATTGATATTGGATTAGGACATTTTTTGTGGTATTAGTTTTTGCTTGATTGAATGCATATTTAGTCCTAATTTAGCTCGATCAATTATATTAAAGCCTTAGATGGTTGCATGCCATAACCAATGGGATTTAATTTGTTAGAAAATTAATCAAGCAACATACTTGAAACTAAAGTGTAGACTAATCTTAGGATCTTGTGTGAAGATACCTAAAATTAACGAACTTAATTTTAAGCTTCTTGTATTAAATGCCTCTTATTCCGAATTATCTATGAACCAAGTAGGTAATTCAAATTTAGAAAAGAAGGAAATTCCTATGAACATTGGGTTTGACTCGCTTAAGTGAAGTAAATCCTAAATCAATCCACCATTACAAGTTTTAGTGTCAAATCTAATTGAAATCCGATACCTTAACCGATTTCTATCATTTGTTTAAATCTAGTCGTTTTTAATTCATAATTTTCATCTTGCATATTTCCTTTATTCGCTTCTTTTATTTTATTTTCAAATCAATCAATTCTTGATCGTCAGAGTAGTTTTTCATCGTTTAATTTAATTGTCTTGCGTGTTGGAATTCTCTTGGGTACAATATCCCGTTCTTACCATTTTCTGTTACTTGTCGACGGGGTGCACTTGCCTCTAGTTGGTCTAGATAGAACTCAATTTATATTGTTTTGTTTAGACCGCAACAATTTTGTTGCTTGAAAACTTTGAAAACCTTATTTTTGTGCTTCAGCATGAATACCTATGTCATCCTGGAGTAGTTATCGATCACACAAAAAAATATCGCCCCACCTAAAGATGAAACGTGAGAAGGACCCTAACAATCAGCATAAATGTAATCTAATGTTGCATTTATCGTATCCATAGCCTTCTTAAAATGAACTCATCATTGTTTCCTGAAAACACAGTACTCACAAAACCTAAAATTAGATGTCTTATGCCCCCCAAGTGGTCCCTGTTTGTATAAAATAGTCATTTCCTTTTAGCTCATATACCTCAATCGTATATGTCACAACTTGGTCAAATCTAATTTTGACTGCTCTAAAGGAGAAGTTGTTCCTACTGAACCTGTCATTATTGTCCCCCACAAAGTATACAAGGTACCTAAGTAAGAGGCGTCCTTTGTCTTTGATGCATGGAGCGCGTCTGTCAAAGCTAAGTACTCCAATCCTTACACTTTGCGTCAGTTCCAAAAATAGGAAGCGTATTCTTGAAGATCATCTCTTTCCATCGGCTGTAACACCTTCTCCTGTTATGATCAGCGATCATCCTCCCAAACCCTAATTTGGTAGGAATTGTGTAAAAGGGAGAAAACGAGTTCTAAGCCTTCCAGATTTGCCTAACTCTTCGTCTAATGGCAATATTAAGCTTTTGTTACTCTCATTCCATACATTATCGTTGTACCAGCTAAAATTATTATGTTTGCCTTTAAATGATGTCGTGGATGTAACTGAGCTTTATCCTCTAAACGTTGATGCTGCATGACCTGCTAGTTATTCTTGATCTCATATGTAACTTCCTATTTAATTTATTAATACAATTTTACTTATTCAAAAATATATATATATACAAGGTACCATATTTGACTCCCTTTATTACCACTAATGCACCTTTGGTAATTCCAAGTACTCAACCTTCACAGCTATATTTGAAACCTTTTGAGTCTATAACTCCTAAAGAAATCAAGTTTTGTTTCCATTCTGGTACACGTAAAACATCATCTAAAGTTCTAATTATCCTGTCCTGCAATTTGATCTTAATTTAACTAATGCCTATCACCTTGCAAGATGTTTGGTTTCCTATTAAGATGCTTCGACCATCTTTTTCCTCATAGGTTGTGAACCAATCTCGATGTTAACACATATGATAAAAGCACCCTAAATTTAAAACCCAGTTATTCTCTTAATCTCCTCAATCAATCACTGAAAGAACCAAATTTTCTTTTGACGCAAAATTATCTTGAGCAACAGTTGTATATTGAGTTTTTGCTTTATTCTTCTTTAGAAATTTATTCTTCCAATGACCTGCTTCTTTATAGTAATTACAGATGTCTCTGGATTTATAGTTGGATCTCAAGATCTAGACTTAGACCTTCCTTTTCCTTCCCACTTTCCTCTTCCCTTCTCAGGATGTCCTCGCGATTTTTCAAAATTTGAGGCACCAATCCAACTGGAGAAAGTCCAGTATTTCCAGATACCTTATGCCTAAGCTCTCGGGTATGAAGACTGGAACTTACATCTTCTAAAGTGATAGTATCTTTTCCAACAACAAAAGAATTCACAAAAATCTCATATGACAGAGGCAGAGAGACTAATAAAATTAGGGCGACATCTTCGATGCCTATTTTAACATCCATATTCTTAAGATCTATTAAAATAGAGCTCAATTATTCCAAATGTTCTTTTAAAGGCATACATTCCTTCATACGAAGACCAAACAAACGTTGCTTCAAGATAGCTTATGTAGCGCCCCCTTACCGTAGAGTACCCATCGGAACGCCCGCAGGCCATTCTGGTACATATCCTACGATAAGAGAGAACTATGGACAAACATCACTATATTCCACATGGCATCGTAATATTAACCATTCATTAACATGTGAACTTTTTAAAACCAGAACCTTTTCCCATTTCATTTCATCAAAAACAGTACTTTATACAACTGTCAGTCTTATCTGTCTGGACATTCCTCTGAAAATTTAATATACAACTACTATATACATTAAAGACAAAATAACAGTCCTAAATAGGTCACCTAAAAAGAATCCCAGCTAACCGACCTGTAAGTCATAGCCTCTCTCGCCAAATGATCTACACGGCTCGAACAGCCTCTCTGGGGCTAAGGGTCTACTCTCGATCCTGAAAAATAGGTTGTAATCTTGGGTGAGTTTGCGAACTCAGTGGGGAACCATCATTGATGGTTCGCCCAATTCATGCAGCACTCAAGCAAATCACAGATTATTTCACAATAACATATTCAGAAGTACCACATGATTGTATAAAAACAATTCACAAATATATCAGGCATTCTTGCCTTTTTTCCATTTACAAATATTCAGTCAATTGTGTATGCAATGCATATGTGACTCTTTCCCATTTTAATATGGTGTTGTGACCGAGTGTCTTAACAGTCCCATATAAATATTAGACGCGTCTCAGGAGTAAGATAGCCCTCGGGGTATGCATTACCTCCTATCGAGCTCGAGGCTCTTTTTTTCAGTATCGGTGGCTACTCCGGTCACAACTGTTATTACAGTTCATGCATTCGTGTATAAAATGCATATGCCCAATTTCACAATCAGTATATCACAATCAATAAATGTTTCACAGTCAGTCACATCAAAGGCAAAGTAATTGAGTACAGTAATAGCAAGCAGTTCACAATTATCACATCAAGATCACTTCTATATCAGATCTCCACAATGAGCATATAATAATTGAGAAAAACCATCTCAGTCACTCACCTATAACTTTCGAGCTAGTGCCGGGAAGTCTCTGCAATGTCGGTAGATCGACGCTCCAAATGTGCCTCTATAACAATCACAGAATATAAACATTATCAATTGTCTAATCAGAACTAGTTAATGATGAACATGTGGCACTTAGAATGTGTACAATGCATGTTCATGATATTCCCGGCCCTAATCTAAATTTTTCCATCACAAAATTCCTTCTAAAAATTAAGAAGCTAACGGCACCGAAATCACTAAATTCGGACCTCTATAGGTCCAAAAATAAATAAAACAATGATCAGAGAATAATTACCGGACCCACGTCAATTTCACCTTCAAAAATTCCCAATTTCTCAAATAATGAAATTAAATATTCCACGAATTCAATGCCTCAAGAATCGGGTCAATCGGATGTCGGACGGACAAGATATAAGTAAAAGAAGGCATAACTAAAATAAATAAAAATATATATATAAAAAAGTCCAACTGCTTCCTCGCTGTCGCGAGGAGCATCGCCCTCGCAATCGGCAGAAAATCCGCCTGCCTCGCACTCGCGAGGCGAGCGTTTGACCCAAACAAGCCGGTCGCGATCGCGAGTCATCAGAGATAATGCCATTTCGCGAGTGCTACGGCTCGCACCTGTGAGTCAAAACATGCCATCTCGCGATCGCGAGTTTCTGACATCCCTACCTTGCGATCGCGAGTTTTTGACATCCTTATCTCGCGATCGCGAGATGCTTCGCGACTGCGACTTCTAATGCTCTTCCTCCCTTTTTCGTTTTTCCTTCCGAATTTCAAATCTATATATCTCTTTGTACACACATCTAAAATTCACAAATGATAGCTCGTTGGAAAGATCATGAAAAACTCTACAAGTTTCATAAAATAAACAAAAATCAAATTCACCCTCTAAGGGTGTCAAAAACACACTCAAAATCACTGCCTGTATACAATTTCCCAAATTAGTGCAGTATTTTGTAAAATCCATAACTCCCCATTCTCTTAGCCAAAAATTACAAGCTTTATGTAAAATGAAAGATCAAAACATGTCCTACAAATTCCTGAACAACAAGAAATCAAATTCAATTGCTAAATGGGTCAGAAAATTCAATGAATGATGTTGCCTCTATATTTGCCCTGAACAGTACACCAATATTCTAAAAATCATAACTCCTTGTTCCAATGTCGAAAAGTTGCATATTTTATGCCCCTGAAAAGGTCAAACAAAATACTACACTTCTCATGAAGACTGAAAGACAAATACCATCACTAACTAACTCAAAACTGTCATGCAAGTGGCTGTCCTAATCACTAGCCAATGACCTAACTTAGGTTTAGGTTTTGAAAATTCATAACTCCCAATTCTGACTTCCAAAATTAACATGCTATATCTCATTTTCAAGATCCTTTCTTTCTCTACAATTTTCCAGAATATCACTTGAACCAATTCGAATCATAAAAATCCCTAATTTGACTTCCAAGCAGCATACTCTCAAAACCTACATTTAGGGTAAGGTTTCAACATCATATACATAACCAGCCAACATTCAACAAGTCATAACTCAAAATATACATATCAAAAAATTGAAAAATCAGTGGCAATGGAAAGATGACATGATAGGCTTCAACTTTCAGTAAGGCCAATTTCTCCAATTCACCCTAATTCAATCTAGAAAAATCATCAAAGTTTCAGGTCCTTTAACTCGGGTACTGTTCACATAGCCCATAGCAATGACTTTCAAAGTCAAAATTCGACCTCTTTAAGCTACAATTAGCCAACACTTATTTCACATGAAATATTAGTCAATCAACTAAAGTTTTATTTGGTCCAAACCTCACCTTAATAGCATAACCACGAAAATAGTTATGGCAAAAAAATTGAAACATGATCAATTTGCATTTTCCAGCTTTGCTCCTAAACTTATATCCTATCACTTCTAATGCCAATTACACATCAATAAGCATCCAATTGAGACAAGGATTCAGCCAATAGGTCATCAAGACCTTCACCTAAGCATCTAGCCTTAGAAATGGCAGCATACACAAAAGTAATTTTCCTTCAAATTCCATTAATCTCACCTTCCAAAAATCAAGCCAAAACCAAGCTAAAACCAATCTCATTCATTCATCATCAACAATCATGAATTTGGACCCAAACAATCAAGCCATGCTCTATGAAATTAATGCACAATACATCATAATTCATGCACAATAATTCCCATTCAATGCATCTAACAACCAATTCATTCATTGAATTCATAATCAAAGCTTAAAACAAAACTTACCTAATCAAGCTTTTCCCTCTTTAATCTTTCAACTTATTGCACTAACTCCTCTATTCCTCCACACCATGTACGACAATCACCATAGGGAGGCAAAAGGTGTAAGCTTGTATGGTATGAAAAGAACTACTTAAGGTAGGAGAAGGAGTAGTAATATACTATAACCAATCAAAGAAAATCAAAGAAGGAGACATGGAAGGAGGTTTCGGTGGTGAGGTCTAGAAAACACCAAGAAATTCTCATTTGGTGCAAATGAGTTGGAGAGTCGTGGGTGATATAAAGAAGAAGACAAAAACATTTATGACTTTAAAGACACTTAGCATATTAAAAAAAAAGACAAAATATTTAATCAAAATAAACCCTAATAAAATGGATCTTGGGCCCATTCAAGTCCAATGGCCCTAATTCCAAGTTCAAATTAATGGACCCAATATTGCAGTACCATTTGACAGCAATTTTCAGTACCGAAAACCAGTCCGTTCGGTACCGAAAACCAGTCCAATAAATTTTCCAAACACGATTTCCATATTATTCACAAAAAATTTCATTTAGGCCTAATTACTGGGAAATGTCATGAATGCATGTACAGTAATTTTTCATGTGCACAATTTCACTATTCACAAATAAAAAGATGTATGAAAATGTTCAATCAGTCCTAATCACTCTCACCCATTTTCAAATTATTATTCTACCCTTCCCGTCGGGGGTGGGATGTTACAAATAAGATATATGCTCTACCTCGGTAGGTAAATGATAAGCCTTCCATATATGAAATCGTCTAATAAGTCTTTAATACATAATACTATAAGCTCGTAGAGCATCATATAATGACGTTGACTAATACTTCCTATAATGCTTTATATTCTTCCTCATAATTGTTTTGAGTTTCTTATTTCATATTTCTACTTGGTCACTATATTGAGGATGGTGATGAATATAAATTTTTTCTGTCACACTATATTTTCTTAATAATTTTTTAAATTATACTTGAAAAAAATGTTCTCTTGTCTATAATTTTTGCTTTTGGTGTACCAAATTGAGTAAATATTATTTTTAGGAATTTAAATACTTAGCCTAGAATCATTAATCAGTGATGCTAAAGCGTCTACCTATTTAGAAAGATAGACCACAACAACTATGATGTTTCGAGAATAAAAACAACCCAAAAAGGACTCGTGAATTCAATCTCTCACATATCAAATAATTTATATAACTAAAAAATTAATGAGAGACGTTTTATATTTCTGAGATTTATTACTTACCCATTGACACTCACCATTGAATTGGATGTCCATATAAGCATCTTTCAATATAGATAGCCAATAAAAAAATTACTTATACATCCTTGAAACATTTTGTTTTACTCCAAAATGACCTCCTACTTCCCTATAATGATAGCTTTTTAGTATTGATTCTATCTCTACATAAAGCATGCATCTATAAAATCCTAATTCTTTTATTAGGATTTTATAGATGAAATATGGATGACTTATTCCTTTATATGGATGAATGCAAATGCATGCAATATAAGCTTAAAGAGAAACTTTGAAGGGTATTGGTGATGAAACATCTAATAAACAATCCAATAAAAGGCCAAAAAATTGTGTATATTTTAATTATATTATTAAACATGACTTGGGACACACTCATGCTCCTAGTCATATAATTAGGGAGTTAAATATAGGAGGATCCATCATTTAGGTACATGCCTATATACCTAGTCATGAATTCAAAAAACTTTTCTAGGAAGCTTTAAGATTTGGTCCATGCCCATGAGCTAGGCTATGTCTAAAAGCTTTTTAACCTAAAATATTCCATATTTTGCACCATGATTGTATTGTAGATTGTATTGCTAAAATTTTGAAAGTATCCCTTTCTTTGTTCTCTCTCCCCTTATCTTAGAACCTAACATTTTGAATTAAATAGGAGTTAGAATAGATTATGTTAGAGGTGGTATGATAAGTTTTAGTTATATGAAGGTTTATAGAACACTCAAGATGGATCATTTTTTTGACATTTCTTATAAGGAGCTCATTCTCATGATTTTTATCATGTTTAAGGAGAATTAGAATAAGAAATTGGAAAGGAGGAATGTAGTCAAGTTTAAGTTTTGTGGAAGTCAAATTAAGATGTTATTTAATGATTTTAAGATATATAAGGGTTCTATACACCGGAGTATGTGGCATTGGAGTATAGGAATGCCTAAGTTAAATTCCTTGATGAGCTTAGTAACCATATTCTTTAGGAATTTTAAATCTCAATTTTGAGGTAAATGAGCATATATGGTCCATTAAAGAGTAAGAGACCTCATTTCTTATCTCTAGCCTTAAGCTATTTATAGAAGTTAATTTCATATACAACTATAAGGAGGGAAAGCAATGGTGTGGTCAATCTCACGGTGTGGTCAATCTCACTGATATGTTTTACTTGTGATTTATAGTTAAGCAATGATTATGTAACCAAAGTTAATTTTTCTTAAATATTTTAATAGATGGTATCTAAGATAAGGGAAGCCCTTTATGGTAGTACTTAATTGACTAGGTTAGCAACAAAACTATGTAGTTTTGATTTTGGGGCTAACTATAAGTTACTACATGACTTTCATCAACCTAAATATGTTAAACATGAGACTAGTTTGGCAGGTCAATCGAGTTTATGCTTTGGTCAAGGGAGAGACAGAGGGAGGTTAGAGTTAAGAAGTAGGAGAGAGTAGAGCCCTCTCTAATTTCAAAAACACCTTAGGTAAAGGAGAAGAAAGAGAGGTATGGAGATATCTAGCCTACAACACATTAGTTATTATAGGAACAAATTGTCATAATTTTTCTTAATCTCAAGAAAAAGAAGCAAGGATAAATTACATAATATAGAAGCTGAAGAAAAAATTGAAGTAGGGAAATTAATTAAGATGAATTGAATAGTAATTGTCCACTTACTTTCAATATATTATGAAGTTAAAGGAACCTTTATAATCCTCGATGATACTGAAGAATGAAGAGCCTGCTATAGATTGACCTTTTATTTTATTTTATTTTATTTATAGTATATGCATATTTACAATTTATTTTTCCTTTTTTTTCTTGAAAAAGTGTTTTATTCTTATTTTGTTTTTTCATTTAGTTTGAGCTAGCAGTTTAGTTTAGTTTAATTTATTGCTAAGTTCCTTTTACATTTTATTTTTCTTATCTTTTCTTTATTTTGTTTATTTTCAAGTTATAATAAATTCCAAATGTTATTCACATTACCTTGGACAATGGAAGACAAATAAGATTATAGAAGTTTTTTTATCCCTATTTATTTTCCTCCAATTTTATTTGTCTTAATTTTTACTTTGATTCTTTGTATTGTGTATATTGAGAATAATATGTAGCTTAAAGTTTGGAAAGAATTATTTATTTATAGGCTTTATTTTGCTTATTAATTTGTTATAATTAGCTTAAAATTGAATTATTTTAGGAATATTTTTGTCAATAAAAGAAGATTGATAAAGATGACATATTATAAGTTTATTTATCTTGCGATTCAACTTGTTTAGATCAATAGTTATAGGCATTGATAACCAATTTAATTCTAATTTGTTTCAATAGTTATGATAATAGATACTTAATTTGTATTATAATAAAATCTTCTATAATTTAGCTTTATTTTCAAGTTAGAAGTTAATTCTTTCCCAGTGTTTAATATTTAACTAATAAATAAATAAAATTATAAGTGAGCATAAATAAATTTAATCCACTAACCTTTTAACTTTTATGAAATGGTTGAAGTTAAACATTGAAGCTAGTAGTGTTGGGCCCCGTTTCCGAAAGCCCAACGATTGACTCGGAATCGAAGCATAAAAACATAAGCGGAAAATCCTAACTCTTAACCCTCAAAGACAAGCCCTCACTATCTAGCATCTCAAGCCCAAAGGTAAGCCCACAAAACAAAGATCACAAAAAGACTAAATTTGACCTTTGAAAATGGTAGCCCTCGGTCTCTGGTTTATGTAGAACCAAGAATCACCTAAATCGGAGGTCGGACGAAGGAGATATGGCCTAAAAAGTTTAACCTGCTCAAAACCGGATTCCTATTTGACATACTTTAGCAAAAACGCCATAACTTTCGTTACAGATGCCGGATTGACTTCAACTTTATACCAATTAATAAGTACTCATCTAGATCTACAACTTTTATGAAGACCAAAAATTGAAATTCGGACGTTAAGGGGGGTAAAAATAACATATAAGTCGACTTATGCAAGCAGACAACTCGACTTATGACACACAACTCGACTTATGCAAGCCGATAAGTCGACTTATGACACACAACTCGACTTATTTAAGAGCGGAGAAGTTACGAAAACTGACACAAGTCGACTTATACTCCACAAGTCGACTTATGGAGACAAACAAGTCGACTTACACATCAAAGATGCTGAATTTAATACTTCAAAGACTCCCCAAATGCCACACAAACCCTCTAAATCCCTAGACAACATCCAAAAATCATCTTTCAAGATTAAAACCACTCCATAACTAATCCAACCTCAAACACAAGCATTAAATTCAACATGCTAAACACAATCCATTCATTAAAGACACGACTTCCACTTCTTATTCATCATCCAACCTCTAACTTCACCAATCAACATTCCACTCTCAACTTCCAAACTATGCTAACACATGCAACAAGGCAATTTCAAGCAATACTCCCATACATCAATCCAAGTTGCAAAAGTTATCAAAATCATGCCAAAGGAACTTTCAAGTTCTCTATTCATTTCCATTTCAAAAGTAAGTTCATACATAGCTTTAAAACACATATCGTCATTACATCAAAGTTCAAAACACATGTGATGCTCCATGATCAATATGCTATCTAAAGCTACTCAAAAGCTAGCTAATAACCAAAATGCAACCGCTACTCTCTCGCAGTTGATCCAAACGCCTTGCAAGGATTACCGGTCTTCTAGATCTGCGCCTGAGGGGAAAAATAATAGGCTGAGCTTGACAGCTCAGTGGCTAAAATAATGCTAGCCATTGGCTTAGAGCCACACAGTCACTCAAATACACAAT
>JANIHZ010005350.1:0-20700 GCA_027478365.1 Erythroxylum rufum | reverse complement strand
ACATATGTATGTGATTGAGTATTCATAAGATTGTGCAATTAATAATGTGTGTGCAATGTGTGTATTGCATAATGTTGGTGTGCAGGATAAAACGTCCGCATCCAGACGTTTTCAGATCATGGAAGCTAATACTAATCTGGAGCATACTGTGAGTCGACCTAGATTGTTTTACTTTAAATGATTATTCTATTTAAATTATGTATTGAATGATTATGTGAATGTGATTGTACTGATTCCGGACATTGAATGTCCGAGGTATTTGATGCATGAAATAAATATTAGAAGTGCTCATTGAATGTGAATTGGACTGATTATGTGTTTTTTCAACTTAAATATTGAATGTCAGACCAAGGTCTGATGACATGTGAAAGTGAATTTGTAAAGTGAAATAAAGTGACTGATTGACCTTATGTGATTGATGCATTTCATTACATGAATGCATGACAATATAAGGTTGTTGTGGTCGGAGTCGCCACCGAGAAAGAGCTTAAAGCTTAGAAAGTGGAAAAAAAAAAACTTAAAGTTCATAATGTGATTAAGAGCCAAAGGCTCACTATGTATACTGAACTCGGTATCTCCAACGGATACGAGAGTTATCAATAAGCTCGGTATTTACAATAGATGTGGGACAATATAGGTATTCGGTCACAACAATAACAATTGAAAGTGAGTCTCGTGCATTACATATATAAGTAATATGTATGATTTGAATGATCGAAACGAACTGTTTGACTGCATTGAATGTGAAATGTGAAAATTGTGAACTAAATAATTTTGTGATGCTGCATGATGATAAATGAAATGATGTGAAATATGTGATCGTATGTATTAATGTGTTATGTGATTGAATAAGTCATCGAAGATGGTTCACTAACTGAGTTCGTAAAATTCACTCCAAAATTGCAACATTATTTTACAGGCTAAGAGGAGTTACTCCAATTAGGCAAATCGAAGTTTAGCCACTGCATTCAAGTAAGAGATAGAGGTTGGGATCAATTCGCGTCTGCATTTATATTTCTTTATTTTTGTTTCAAATTGTGTATTTTGTAATTATTGTATCTTGGCTATTTGAATAATTTTATTTTGTAACGACTTTCTAAATTAGAAATGGTTATAATTGAGATTGAACAATGATTGTAGTAACACTCGTGAATGTAAATGTTTATGAATAAAATAGGCCTGATTTATTTATTGATTTTTCGCAAATGTGTGTTGTTTTAAAAATTTTGTAATGAGATTTGATTGATTGACTTTCTAGCATACTACTCTTGTAAAGTATGTTTTTAAATACCGTCGATATATTTAGAGATATATCTTATAAGAGTTGGGTATTACAGTCAAGTCTTCGTAATTTTTCATAACAATTGTAAGGTGCAGTTTGTGAGAACTTGCTGCTTATACTCGGGGTGAATATGCATCATCGAAAATGGTTTATTAAGAAATAGAAATGACATAGAACATGATGAATTTGCCTCGTTCGTTGCACATAAAAACATGGGGCTTGAAAACCAGTGTAATATAAGTTTGCAATCCTTGCAGTTTCTCTTGAATCTTAGTTCTTGTTGAACCTAACTTCATCTCTATTTGCAGTTATAACCTTGAAATTGTTCTTCTCCTTGTCTGTTCTCAAAACTTTTGATATGAAGTTATTAGAATGAACATTTATCTAAATACTAGCCATCAGCTTTGCTATTTGTAAGGAAAAGCGTCAAATAAGCCCTGACATTGACTCTGTTCAATTGAAGGAAATTGATGTGGCATTTAAACAAGGTAAAATTTCAATTTTCTGAATATCGTGGGGCAAACTTTAGGAATTTATTCTGTCAAAAAGCTGGCCCATAGATTGGTGATGGGAGGAGGAGTCGTGCCTCGTTAAACAAGATAAAATTTCAGGGCGGTTTGGTTTGATTTTATTTTAGCTTTTCTGTGTCTATCAAGAGGTCATCTCTGAGTATTCTAATTTCAATGTTGTTGTTTATTCCATTGTTGTCCACCACGCAATGCACATGGATTGTGATAGGCCCATTTCCGAATATTGACGCATTCAGTGACTGACTCGGAAGGTTTTTTCTTGTGGGATTGTCCAACCAATCCCTGAAATCAAAATCATTCTTGAATCAAATTAAGATTGCTATTATGATATGACCTATTAACTCTTTTCAAATTCTAAAAGAAATCAATTATTACAAAGACAAAGTGAAGCTTGAAGTGACAATTACTTGTATGCCAAGTTGGTTTTTAAATAATTTACAAACCGGCCTTAACAGCTCAGCAAGTTGGCTCTGGTTTAGTTAGTATCAGGAAGTAAACAAAGAAAGGTTAACCCATGCATGTGTTGAAAAGACAAACACCAAATGTGGTGTGAACGCCATTAAAGAAAGTAGGGAACAGTGTGGGTGTGGGGGTACCGGCCACACCCAATGTAAGGAAATTCACAAGATTAAATAAAAGACAGTGACAATAACTTTGAGTAATACAATATTTACAAGCACAAATAACTTGGGCTTGGGACAAATTTAGACAGGACCCCATCATAGTAAAATGAAAGGTGAAAGACTAAAGTTTCAAATGTGAAATGCTTTTTTGGTTGGAGTTGGATACTTCGGCCACATGCAACCTAAGCAAGCAAGTAGCAGTGTATTGTATTGTATAAGCAAACCCCCTAAAAAGTCAAATTACAAGACAAAGTTCTGTCTTTGTCTTGTAGCTTTGCTGGTTACACTACCCACTAAGTAGAAAGTACCCTCCCTAGTCCCATCCCATAAAAACGAATCGGAATGGTTTGTTTTTTCAAGTGGTCCACCGTAACAAAATTGATTTAGCTTTTTGCCCTTATACTTTTACCAAACCCATTTCTGTATTTGCATATCCCAACTACAATTGGGCAACGAATAAGGAGCTGACAAGAATTATTCAGTTTTTGATGTTGATGTCTTTCCAATCATTTTTTTCTTACATTGATGCTCCTTTGGCGGACAGGGCTTTGACTTGTTCTCTGTGATGGCGTTACATCATATCATAACGACGTCGTGTTAGAGACTTGTACCTGCCCTTTTCTAACGTTGATTGTTAGCAATTTTAGTATGGTCTATACGACGCCAAGTTGAGGGTCAAGTGCGTATATATCATTATCCGGATACAAGTATATAGTGGAGATGATAATGATTTTAGTGGGGAATCGATTTTCTCCACTACACAAAAAGAAAAAAATTAGATGAATAGGAATCAGTAATCTTTTGACGAATTCAAACTATGCATGTCCTTGGAATGGAGACCATTAAGTCCACTGTCCTACTATTGCATACACTCTTTCTCATTAAGTTGATATGCTTACCAGAGATTTGGTCGATCAAACTGATAATGCTGATACCTTAAAGCTAAAAGCATTGGTAAGGAGACAGGATCTAAGCTTGCAACGTTGACAAAATCTTTATATAATTCTAGAACACAGGTATAACATACAAGCTCCATATCAAGATGGATGAATAAGTTCCAGTCCAGTCATGTTCTGAAATTAGTGCTTATAATTCCTAACTTACTAAAAACAACTGATTAACCCAACAAAGATCACAACAACCCACTTCTTCTTCCCCCATTACTCTGTGACGGAAGCTAAACAGGGGTTGCTTACACCTCTGCTGGTTCAGCCAAATTCCACGAACAAGTTCTGATCCTGGGATGCCTGGAGCTCGCCTTCTGATCAGATGGACTACTTTTATGAACCCAGAACAACATAACAAGTACTCTTCAGACCAAGAACAGCTTGAATCCAAAAACATACAGAACTCGATATCACCCTCATCAGTGACACTGTGGTAAGAAGTAAACGCTTCTACACAAATCTTGTAACTACACACCAACACTTTCAAAGGGGCAGAGAGTGGGGGAGAAAAAAAAAAAAAGTGAAAAGTGAAGCTTTTTGTTACGTATGTGGCTGCCTGTAGTTAAGAGTAAGTAGAGTATTAACAGTTAAGGATTCACGAAGCTTTTGATCTCATCCATGAGGCAATAAAAGTGATCGTTATTTGGCAAAAAGTAGAAACCTATAGTAGCTTGTTTTAGATAAAGAAGTTTCACTTCATGGCCAGCTTTCTGGAGCCCTTGAGCATAAGCCAACTGCCAGTCTTGTATGAGATCCAAACCAGCCACAACAACTAGACTTTTGGGGAATTTGAGTCCTTCCAATCTTTTGGATTTGGGGCCAAATATATTACATGCTGGATGGTCTCTGTCTTCACCTTCAGGTAGAAAAGCTCTCCAATACCAATCACGGTCCTGAACCGAGACAAAGTACTTGCCATCCAATGTTTTCTCTGTTTCTGTTCTTTTCTTACCACCAAACATTGGGTGAAGAAGCATGTTACCTAGGACCTCCACTTCTGCCTCAGCTGCTCTCACCGCGACATGGTGAGCTATATTACCTCCTGAACTATCACCAGCCAAATAGACGTGAACCTTAGAATCTTTACCACTTTGAAGCCATGTTCTGGATTTGACCCACTTCAGAGCTGCCCAACCATCATCATATGCACATGGATATCGATACTCTGGTGAGCGACGGTAATTCACAGACACCACAACAGCATTACAGAGACTAACAAGTCTGCGACAAAAGGTGTCATAAATAGCACTATTGGCAGATGAATGAGCGAAGCTTCCACCGTGAAAGAAGATAATCACAGGGACAATCTCAGTGGTGCTCAAGGGCTTCTCAAGATCCACAATCCCCCATTGAGCCTCGTTTTCAGGGGCTGGTCGGAAAACACGGTTTAGGAGACCAGAAGAACGGTCAACGTGATCAAATGAGAAAACCCCCATCTACTGGAATCGTGTTGGCAGGGACTTTACGTTCAAGGAACTCTGCCAATTCACGGTTAAAGGTCCCGTCTGGTCGGCGAAGTATATTATATGCCAATTTAAAGTTGGAGATGAGGACCCACGTGTTCAGTGGAACAACCATCTGCAAGTAAAAGTATTTCAGAGGATTTTAAAAGGAAGAGAACGAAAGGTTCATAAAGCTCTTTAGGTAAGAAGCGATCTAATTACGCTTCCATAAGATTCAGAAAATATATCAAGTTTACTTTATTCCCAGAACTCGGAATATCAAATAAAAGCTGAAAAAAATCCATTGCCACTCAATCCATTAGGTAAGTAAAGTCGAGGACAAACACAAACAAACCGGAAACCACCCGAATCACAGCCCCAATCGACAAGCTATGTCTACCGGAAGCACCAGATAGAAACAAGTTTAAAAGTTGATGGAAGTCAAACATGTTAACGAATAATAAGATCACACAGTCATTCGTTCCAAAATAGCAAAAAAAGTGTAACTCCAATGTCGAAAACCAAAGTAAAAATCTAAGTCCCAACAGGTCATAACAAAAAGGCCTAGACCATGAACAGACTTGTACTAATTATGTCAATAGAAAACTGATCAGAGAAGAGAGAGGATTGCATGCGAAGATAAGAAAACAGGAGTCAGGGACAAAAGAGAATACCTTGGATTCATTAAGGTTGACCTCATTGCCACCAGCCATGAAGATGAATTCTTCAACCAAAACCAAAAAACTGGCCTATACAGTACTCAGAAAACAAACAAATTGCCCCTTAAAGAAGGAATGAACACGTGCCCTCGTACTCAGACCATCTCACAACCTCATTTTTCTCGACCCCAGAACACCCAACTGAAGACGACAACAGCCCAACAACACCGGAACAGAAAAGCAAGCAAGCAAGCAAGCTTAACAGCTACGTAAAGGAACAGTTTTGATCAATCCTGCCCTTACAATATGTGATTCCTATTCAGTACGTGAGAGGTGAAGGAGTAGGCAAATAAAAGGAGACGAGGAACAGTGAGGAATCAAAAGACAGTTATAGGGGATTGTTTGAGAAGAGAAAGAAAGTACGTAGAGAGAAGATATGGATGGAAAGGAATAGAAAAGAAACGGATTTGAAGAGGGTAAATGGTAAGTGAGGAAGAGGGAGAGGGACAGAGCGGAGAGTCAAAAGAGGGAAGGAACGACGGAGATGGACGGAGACGACAAAAGCAGGCGGCCAAAATTAAAGGAGCGGAGATCACACCCCACCCGTAGGTGTTTGCAGGTTATACTGCGGCGTGTGTTTGCAGGTTATACAGCGGCGTCCAACCTTAATCAGTATTGTCCTCTTTGGTCATGGGTGGAATCCACGATTCGAACCCATAACCTCAAGGTTTTGTTTCACTTTAAGTGAACGCCTCTCACCATTGAAACACTACTTACTTCCATCAAGTAGTTACAGCAAGGAAATGAAAGAATAGAATTGTTTCTCTACAATATGCTAATCAAACACTGAATCCTCAATAGCTTCTTCTATATGGGTAACTAGATTACTTCTCCAGATGAATGATCTAACTAACTCATGTTCCTCTATTTCATTGTTGTAAGAAATCTTTAGAGAAACACTCTCAACTCAAGAGATGGAGAGTCTCTACAAACCAGTCACTAGTGTGGAAATTAAGAAGTCTTTGAAGTCACCGAACCTTCATAAGGCACCTGTCCCAGATGGATTCAATGGTAATTTCTTCACTAAAACTTGGTCAACTACAAAACTAGTGGTAGTTAATGCAATTCCTGAGTTTTTCAGTAATGGATGTCTACTTATTAAACTAAATAGAACACATATAACCCTAATACCTAAGCTTGGAGAGCCAAAAACTTTTTCAAATTTCAAACTAATAGCATGTTGCAACATGAAGTATATAATTATTTCAAAGATAATAGTAGACAGGTTAAGAGCAAAAATCCTAAGGTTCATCAACTAATGCCAAAGAGCATATATTCCATACAGGAACATAGGTAATAACATAATGATGTTACAAGAACTAGTAAGGAACTACACCAAGAAAAGTAGCCGCAGGAATTGCATTCTCAAGATATATTTAAGGAAAGCTTATGATATTGTCAGCAGAGACTTCATCATTAACATTATGCAAGCTATTTATTTCTCTTATGTGTGTTTGTGTGTGTATGTGTGTGTGTGTGTGTGTGTGTGTGTGTGTGTGTGAAACAATGCATAACCACTTACATTTAATATGTTGATTAATGGCTAGCCATCCATCACTGTCAAAAGCAATAAGGGCATTTGACAAGGGGGCACCATATCCTCTTATTTATTTGCATTGGCAATATAAGTATTTAATATACTGTATTAAAGAGTCATTGAAAGGACTAAACAATTCAAATATCATTCAAAGTGCAAGAAAGTTGGAATTTGTAATTTATGCTTCGCTGATGACTTACTTTTGCTAGCTAATGCAGCTCCAATTTCCATCAAAGCCTTAGTGACAACTCTCAAAGTATTCACCAGAATCACTGGACTTGAAGTAAACTACACTAAGAGCGCAATTTATCTTTCAAAAATTCTAATCACATGAAACAAAGCATCAGTTCATCCACAGGTTTCAAAATGCAACAGCTGCTAATGGTGTATCTTGAAATCCCCATCTCTCACTCAAGATTATGTTGTAAGGATTACTCCTTCCTTATTGATAAAATCAAAGCTAGAATATCCCCTTGGAAAAGCAAGAGTTTATCTCTAGCAGGGAGGGTGCAACTTATTTCATCTGTGCCTGTATTAATGAATATGTTTTGGGCAACACACAAAGCCATACCAATATTAATTTCCAAATAGCTAGACAAGATGTTCAAGAATAGAAGGTGGTCTCAATCTCATTTTTATTCGAATCATGGACACCACATTAATGATTAAAAGTATATGGAGGCTATGCAAAGAAAAACAGTCCTTATGGACTAGACTGATTCATGGTTATTACTTCAAAAATACCAACATATAGAGGTACATAGCTTAACCTATAATTTTTTGGATGAAGAAAGAAATCTTGAAAACAAGAGAGAAAGTATGGTTGAAATCATCTATCTCATTGGAGTGGTAAGCACACCAACTTTTGGTATGACAAGTGGCTGTCTATACGGACTCTTTAGAAACAAACCTCCATACAAGTAATGAAACCTTTGATCCATTGTGATAGTACAGTGGCTGATGCTCTCACTGACAAGGACTTGTTTAATAAAATTTCTATTCTAGGAAGTACTAGGACAAAAATAATGGAGACTCACCTCAGTAGTGATTATATGGAGATTAACAAGGTTTGGAATCTTCATGAATCAGTCATGCACAAACTTCATAATAGGTAATACCACCGTTATCCCTTGGACTAGAGTGGTGTGACTTAACCACCTTGATCCCCGAAGTTGGAACCCGTTTCTGGAGCCTAACTATCCGGATGTATCATAAGACGTGAGCGTATTATCCTATAAGGTTATTTCCATGGGATCTCCCTGGCCAACATCGATTCATCCTCATTCTCATAACATCTCAAACCACAAGGAGCGAGGCCACACCAGTCAGACACCCAAATCATCACTTGACCTTTTTTTAGAATAATTGTAGCTCCATGTTTCTAGTTTATTTGAAATCAGAATCATCTCATTCCTAGCGCTACCGATCAAGATATGATTTAAATACCAAAGTATGTTCATAACCTAGTCATGCTCTCCTAGTCGATCTCTCACTTTCTTTTCATCAATCATTTTCAAATCAAGACCGAAGGCTATCAATTTTAATGGAGAGATACATAAATACTTTAGAAATCTATTGGTTCAAGAATCATTTCATTTGGAGGTCAGATGATGAAGTTATGGCCAAAATAATCAAACATGATTATGTCCTTAATCATATTGTACCTATCTTGGGACAATTGGCATAACTTTCACTAAAGATATAAGATTATGGTCGTTTTAGGGCGGTTTTGCAGAGGACTTTGAGATCTACAACATTCATGAAGACTTTGAAGAGAGATTTTGACATCTAGAGGGTCAAAATCTTGAATTTACAAAAGCGTAGATGGATTAGACGAAGTAATTTAGTCTAAGATGAATCAGACGAAAGAATTTAGTCTAAGATGAATTAGACGAAGGGACTCAGTCTAAGATGAATCAGACGAAGAGAGTCAGTCTAAGATGAATCAAATGAAGGGACCCAGTCTAAGATGAATAATAAGAAGGAATTCAGTCTAAGATGAATAAGACGAAGGGACTCAGTCTAAGATGAATCAGACGAAGGGACTCAGTTTAAGATGAATCAGATGAAGAGATTCAATCTAAGATGAATCAGACGAAAGGACTCAGTTTAAGATGAATTATACAAAAGGACTTAGTATAAGATGAATCAGACAAAGGGGTTCAGTCTAAGATGAATTAGACGAAGGGACTCAGTCTAAGATGAATCAGACGAAGGGATTCAGTCTAAGATGAATCAGACAAAGAGATTTCTACGGGGTCTTCCTCACATCACCAAAATTCTAAATCACTAACTATACTCTCCAAATAATCTCCAATGGTTCCTACATCCATTCTAACATCACTTTCACTCATAATCTTCCCAAATTCGCTTGTTCTAATGCGATATCACTCCTTAAACATTCAGTTACCAATTTGGTTGTATTAAACTCCCAAATCTCAACTCAAATGACTCATCACATACAACAAATTCTCATCCTTACTATAGTTGTTCTGTATATACATCCTATGCATCATCACCACTTATAATGATCATAACTCTCAACTCCGATATCCAAAAGTTGCATACTTTATACCATTGGAAAGCTAAAAGGATAAGCTACAACTTCCAAGAAGACAACTTTGCGAAATTTAGCCTATATTAATATAGTTTTTCCCCTGAAGTCAGAATACAAATTTACCCTTATGAAAGACTTGAAAATTGTCCCAAATTCACTTCCTCTAATGCAAAATCATTCTTATGCATTCAACTACATCTCATCATTCATAATTCCTTTTTTTTTTCCATAACATCTCATTTATGTATATATATATATATATATAAAACAACAATTCATGTTCAAAAATCATCAACTCAAGTATATCTAATTTCAACTTACATCATCCATACACAATTCATATTTCATTAGCACCAAGGATAAAAGTTTGCAAAGCTTTAATGACATTCCAAGCCACATTACATCATCGGTGTCAAAATCCAAAATACAAAAGATACAAAATCCAATAATTCTTAAAATTCGTCTAAAGCCTTGTTTTTTACAAAATCTAACTTAAATTACAAAAAAATTGCAAAAGTGAAATGATGCCTCGACTTTTGGTTACTCGATCTCATTCTCTTCACCTGAAGATGAGATGGAAAGGTGGTGAGCTTAAAAGCTCGTGGGTAATCGTTTATTACATAAAAATAAGCAAAACCTTTGAAAACATTCATTTGTTATAGAAAATTCTCATTGAGTTCATAAAACACATGGTTCTTAAGTTTTCAACCAAATTCACAATAAAACAAATCATGTATGCATCGATCTTGTCACATATCATGAACACATAAGTACATCAGAATGGTTTAGGTGGATCCAAAAATAGAACGTACTATGTGGATCCAAAAACAGAACGTACTAACACATTTCCTATAAGGGTCATTTGTAGCCGTGAACAGAACGTACTATCGCAATCCCATATAATGGTCTTGCATAGCTGTAAACTTAGGGGAGTCCATGAAGAAGCTCCATGCTACTAGCGGGTAGGCGGGAGAAGCCTTTTTGTCAAAGTGCACTTGATTTAACTTAAAGGACCACCACGAACCCACATAATCATGCATTTCACATCTTGTAAACATATTGCCCAAAATGACACTTTTTCAAAACTTGATTTTTCATAAACATGATATATTTCGAAAACCATTTCCGAAAACATGATTTCATAAACATGTTATCTTTTTTTAAAAATCACTTTCAAAGTCTTTTCATAAATCATCACACAATTTATATAACACAATTTATATAACAAACATTTAGCAATATCTCAATTCATTCAAGAAGCAACAAATACAACACTTACGATGCAATTGAAATCATTAAACTACTTTAATTCAAAGAAAACATTAGTGGCTTATTTACTCTATCATAAATATGTACTCACCTTGATTTCCTTGCTTAAATACTTGCTTAAAATGCCTTTACTTTTGCTCCTTTTAACTTTCTTGATTTTCTTGATTCTTCACCAAATGAAAAGTTTCTTAGCTCTAATGAAAGCTCTTTTCTTCCTCTTCCTTTTTCTCTTCTTGAACAACCTCAAAATCTCTCTTGAAGGCTAAGAAAAATCAAAACCTAGCTCAGCTCTCTTCTTTTCTCTCTTCTCCATAACTTCTCTCTTCTCTTCGTTATTTTCTTTTCTTCTTCTCTCTCAATTCACGTTTTTGGCTTCTTCAAATGCAAGACCATAATTTCTTCTTCCAAATATGCCCTTAATGAGTGTAAAATGTCCAATTTACCCTTCCTTTAATGCCTTAAGACTTTCCAACTTAAGTCATCTTCTAAAAATGCCCTCATACATTTATACTCTTACTACTTTAATTTAACTAAACCATATCATAAAATCCTACTAACATTTACATAATAATTAACTCCAAATAAAATAAATCCATAAAGGCCTCATAATTAATTTAAATCATGCTTATTCATCAAAAAACATTTAGGGGGCCAACAAAAGTAAATCCACTACATGATATATGTTTACACTAGCTAAAGGAGTTGTGAGCTGGGTTTCAAAACTGCAGTCAGTTGTGCTGCGTCAACAACAGAAGCAATATATGTAGCAACTGCACAAGCTAGTAAAGAAGCAGTGTGTTTGAAGATGTTATTGGAAGAACTTGAGAAAAAACCAGAGAATATTACTCTGTATTGTGACAGTCAGAGTGCTTTGCATCTTGTAAAGAATCCAGCATTTCATTCAAAGACAAAGCACATCCGAGTTCAATATCACTTCCTTCATGAGAAAGTGGAAGAAGGAATGGTGGACATGTAGAAAATTCATACAATGGATAACCTGCAATATTTTATGACCAAAGCAATCAATGGTGACAAGTTTATGTGGTGTCGATCCTTTTGTTGAGAGAGACATAAGCAACATGAAGTGGCAAGGTAGAAAAGAATGGTGTGAAGATATGATTGATTATCAATCAAATCTTCAAGTGGGAGAATTGTCAACAAATGTGGCTGTCAGCAATTGTTGGCTAGTAGGCACTGAATTCGGTGCCTACCATGCCTAACACAGCCAAAGGTACTTTTGCCTATAAAAAGGCAGGAGTAGCATGGAGAGAATAGCAAGCAAGCAAGCAGAGAAGAGGAGAGAAAGTGAGGTGAGAGAGAAAAGAGAGAGAAAGAGACAAAAATATTGTGTATTTTTTGGTCTAGTTTTTTCTTGTAATTCTCCAGTTTTTCTCAGTAGTAAAATTCTTCTGTCCTTGCCCGTAGTTTTTGCCCTAATTTGAAAATTTTTCACGTAAAATCTGTGTGTTCATTACTATTCTTTCAGTCCTATTTAGCTGTGAACCTGCTATAATCTGCTCGATTTTCATAACAATTTGCATTTACAAGCTGCAACCAGTACTTTCATCAAACACCTATCCTGCTTATCAACTTACCACAATCCAAAACACACAACAACATTGTCTCTACTATACACCTAACCCAAAATTTGCAAAACCCAACATACGTCTCAAATGGTAGACCTCAATTCTCCTACTTTACCATTCAATCAGATCACAAATTTCCTCACTACACAATTGAATTCAACACATTACCTCATTTGGTGAAATCAAGTCCATGCCATCCTCACCACTTCTGATCTTGTTAGATACATTGATGGTTCCATAACACCACCGGATGATGACTCTCCAGACTTCCCTAAATGGCAAAAGTTCGACAGGCTGGTTACTGCTTCTCTGACTAGCTCTATTGCGAGGCTTGTAATCGGTTGTACCACAACACGAGATCTTTGGGTGGGCCTAGAAAGCCACTTTATACAGCAATCAAACTCGCAGTGATCTCTACTTTGGCGCCAACTCCACACATTGAAGAAAGGATCGAATTCAATCACTGACTTCCTTGCCTCCCATGATATATCTTACCGTATTTTATACCCTCATACCCCACAACAAAATAGACTTGTTGAGCGTAAAATTCGCTATATTACCGAAACTAGGCTTACTCTTTTCCTTCATGCCTGTTAACCTAAATTTTTTTTGGTTCGAAGCCTTCTCCACAGCCACCTACCTGATTAATCTATTCCCTACACCTATCCTTAATCACAAGTCACCTAACGAAACCCTGCTTCTTAATCCACCTAATCTTTCACACCTTCGTGTTTTTATGTGCGCTTGTTTTCGTTTTCTTGGGGCAACTCATGTAGACTAACTAACTCTAAAGTCCACCAAATGTGTCTTTATAGGGTACTCACTATAATACAAAGGTTATCGTTGTTTTAACCATATCACCTCCAAACTTTACATCTCACGACATGTCCGATTTCTTGAAACTGTTTTCCCTTATGTAAATTCCAACCCCCATATCTCTTCCATATCCTCTCCCTCTACCATCTTGCTCCCACTACCTGCTCCAACCTTTTCCTTTTCACCAAACACCACATCAACCCCATCGCCTCCTTCCCCTTCACCTCAGTACCATATGATCACTCACACACGTGATAACACCCGCATTCCCCGGATCCTTTTCGACTATGTCACCTATTCCACCAGTACACAGACCTCATATGCCCCTGATCCTTCCTCCTTCACCCAAGCAAACAAATTTTCACATTGGCGTTAAGTCATGCTTGATGAGTTCACAGCTCTACATCACAATCACACTTGGACTCTTATCCCTCCTCCTCCTAATGCTAATATTGTTGGATGTAAATGGGTTTTCCACACCAGAAGAAATTTTGATGGGTCCCTAGATCGCTATAAAGCTCATTTAGTTTCCAAAGGCTATCATCAGGCTCTTGGCATTGACTACACCGATACCTTTAGTTCTGGAGTCAAACCCACCAGTATTCACTTCATCCTTACCATTGCTTTGTCTGAAAATTGGCCTGTTCGTCAACTTGATGTCCACAATACCTTTCTTAGCGAAAATCTCAATGAACCGGTTTTCATGGCTCAATTGCCTGGCTTCATTGATCCTCACAAACCATCTTATGTCTGTCATCTGCATAAAGCTATCTATGACCTCAAACAAACTCCACGTGCCTGGTTTCATCACCTAAGTCAAAAGCTACTTGATCTCAAATTCACCCCCACTAAATCTGACACGTCCTTATTTGTTCATTCCACTACTTCCCATACCACGTATCTCTTCGTCTATGTTGATGATATCCTAATTACCGGCTCTTCACCTTCTTTCATCACCAATCTCATTCAAGACCTTAACACTACATTCTCTATCAAAGATCTTGGTCTTCTTCATTACTTTCTTGGGATATAAGCAACAACCACACCCACTGGACTCCTCCTTACCTAAACTAAGTACACTAAAGATTTTCTTCTCCGCATAGGCCTTGCCCAATCCAAACCTTCCATTACACCAATCACCCTAACTCTTCCTCCCTCCAAAAATCATGGTACCCCTCTCCCTGATCCTTCTGAATATCGAAGCACTGTTGGTGCTCTCTAATATCTTTGTCTTACCCGTCCTGACATTCAATTTACCGTAAATAAAGTCTCTCAATTTCTTCATTGCCTCACCAACATTCACTGGACCGCTGTTAAAGGGATCCTTCGTTACCTTCGCTCCATATCAACTTCTGGTATCCATTTAACCCGACAAACCTCTCTCTTTATTCAAGCCTACTGTGATGCAGATTGGGCTGGGTGTCCTCATGAACGTTGATTCACATCTGGTTATTGTATTTTTTTGGGACCAAACCTTATCTCTTGGGGTGCAAAGAAACAATCCAATGTTGCTAGATCTAGCACTGAAGACGAATATTCAGTATAGCTAATGCTGCTATTGAAATTTGTTGGATTACGTCCCTTCTTGGAAAATTTGGCTTCTCTCACATCACACCCACTCTTTGGTGTGATAATCTTGGTGCCGCGTTTCTTACTACCAATCCCATCACTCACACTCATACAAAACACATCGAGATTAATATTCACTATGTCAGAGATTTGATTACCAACAAGGCGCTTACTATTTAACATCTATCTTCCTGTGATCAAATTGCAGACATCATAACCAAGGCTTTATCTTCCTCTGCCTTTCACAGTCTTCGTGACAAGCTCACTATGACAACTCACTGTGCGCTTGAGGGGGCTAACAAACATGCGCAGATCTTCTACAATCTCACCAGCATTATTATGATTTGTATTTATCATTATCTTATATTCCATTTTATCTTTTGTATCTTATTTGATTTTATTTTCTGTATCTTATCTGTTATTATTTCAACAACTCAGATATCATAAGACTTGTATAAATACGGTGTAAACCTATTCATCAATGTACAAGAAAACAATACATTTACTGAAAGATAGAAGAAGAGAATTATTTTTGTGTAATTTTATAAAAGAATTGTACAGCTATTTATACAAGTGATTAAAGTATTATACAGTAGAAGATTTCAAGGCTAAAATTATGTTGCTGAAATTATGGAATTTGACTGTTGTAGCTAAATCAAAGGCATGTGTTATCATCTCCCCTCAAGCTCAAGGTGGAAGCAACAGTGAGCTTGTCTTGCAGCTGGCGAAAAGCTGTGGTAGGTAAGGGTTTGGTCATGACATCAGTAATTTGTTCCTTGGCCGAAATGTGTTGGACAAAGAGAGCTTTCTTAGATACCAGATCATGAATAAAATGAATATCTATTTCAACGTGTTTGATACAAGCATGAGCAATAGGATCAGTAGTGAAGAAAGTGGCACCAAGATTGTCACACCATAGTGTTGGTGGTGGGGTGGAAGGACCAATTTCATGAAGAAGTGATTTAATCTAACATACTTCTGCTGAAGCAAGTACAATACTCCGATATTCAGTTTCATTACTGGAGCGAGCAACTATAGGTTGTTTCTTAGCACTCCAAGAAATAAGATTAGGGCTAAAGTAAACACAATAGCTAAAGGTGGAGCGATGATCATCGGGGCATCCCTGCCCAGTCAGCGTCAGAATAGGCTACGAAGGTAAGTGTTGGTGATTTTATGAAGTGTAAACCATAAGAGATGGTGGAACATAGATACCATGGGGGATTCATTTGACGGCTGTCCAGTGAATATTAGTAGGACAATGCAAGAATTGGGAGACTTTATTGACTGCAAATTGAATATCATGATGGGTGAGGCAAAGATATTGGAGGGCACCAACGGTGCTTCTGTATTCAGTTGGGTCTGAAAGTGGGATTCCATGGTTTTTGGAGACAGGTAAGGTAGGGGTCATTGGAGTTGGTGTGGGTTTAGATTGATCAAGATTTGTACGAGAAAGGAGGTCTTTGGTATACATATTTGGTTTAGGTAAGGAGAAGTCCATTTGGTGTAGTAGTGGTTCCAATTCCAATAAAGTAGTGAAAAGGACCTAGATCTTTGATTTAGAAGGTGTTATGTAGATTATCTATGAGAGTGGTAATAAAGGATTAGGAGGAGCCAGTAACCAAGATATCATCCACATAAACCAAAATAAAAGTGGTATCAGTGGAAGTGGTAAGGATGAAGAGAGAGGTATCAGATTTGGATTGAGTGAACTGGAGGTCTAAAAGTTTTTGGCTTAGATGTTGAAATCAGGCATGGGGAGCCTGCTTTAAACCATAAAGCGCTTTATAAAGGTGACAGACATAGTGAGCATATTGTAGATCTACAAATCCTGGGGGTTGGAGCATGTAAACTGGATCTTGACGATTTTCATGAAGGAAAGCATTGTTGACGTCTAATTGACGGATGGGCCTAGAATTGGAGAGAGCAAGGGTGAGAGTTATGCGAATGGTTGTTGGCTTGATGACAGGACTAAAGGTGTCAGTATAGTTAATGATAAGTGATTGGTGATAACCTTTTGCTACTAAGCGGGCTTTGTAACGATCAATTGTCCCATCATGTTTTCTTTTAGTTCAAAAAATTTACAGCCTACTATATTAGCATTGGTTGGTGGTGGGATAAGAGTCCAGGTTTTATTTCAATGGAGAGCTTGCCTGACACCAATGGGAGAATTTTTTGGCTTTTATAACAAGTGGGGTCAGGAGGATTAGATGAGGAGTTGGTAGTATGAAAGGCAACATAATTTGGAAAATTTCATGGTTTTCTAGTATTTGTGCGAGTGCGGGTTGTCATAGGATGATGGGTTTGCTGAGATGATTAGTTGGGTAACAGTTGGTGTGGTGAGATTGATGATGAGTAGATGAGGTTTGTGTTTATAGTGGTAATGGTAAGTTTATTATAGGAGGTGGGTGTAATTGAGGTAGTGGAGTAGTGAGGTCATTGCATGGAAATTGGGTTTCAATGAAGCGAACATGTCAATAGAGATGGATTTTATTTGTGCTAGGACCAAGATACCGATAACCTTTATGTTGGGAAGAATACCCAAGAAAGATGCATGGTTTGGCCTTAGGAGTAAGCTTATCAGATCGTGTTGAGCCAAGGAAGGGAAAGCAGACACATCCACAAACTTTTAAGTGTGTAAGATTAGGTTTGGTACAGAACAAGACTTTATGAGGTGTTTTATGGAGGAGTACTAGCATAGGGAGAAAATTGATTAGATAGACAGCTGTTGAAAAGGCTTCAAACCAGAATGATTTTGGTAGGTAGGCATGGAGGAGTAAGGTAAGACCTGTTTCTGTGATGTGCCTAATTTTGCATTCAGCAACAACATTTTGTTGGGGGTGTGTGAGGACAGGAAATGCAGTTGGTTATGCCATTATTGGATGCATACTGAGCAGGGGGCCTCTGATGAGTTCAGGTGCACCATCAATTTGTAATACTTTGATTGTGGCGAGTGGTAAGTTTTCATAGGTGGTTTTGAAATGATGGGATTGATCAAGAGCTTGTGATTTATGGGTTAATAGGTATATCCATGTGAAACGACTATAGTCATCAATAAAGATAATAACGTATCGATACCCAGAGAGAGATAAAGTTAGGGATGGTTCCTAGATATCGCAGTGAATGAGTTGTAATAGAGTAGTTGATTTGCGGGATGATGAGGACAAAGGAAGTCTAATACTTTTACCTTGAAAAGATGAAGTACAAGGTTTTATTACATAAGGTTTATTAGTGAGACTTCGAAACAAACTAGAGGTTGTGGTATGGCAAGAATGACCAAGTCATTGATGCCAGATTGCAAGAGGCACCATTTGAGCAGTAAAAGCAATTGGATTGTGGAAGGTGCTAGGTATTCTCACTGGGTAGAGATTGCCATAGATGTTACCCTTGAGAAGGGGTGTCTAGGTTTGGAGATCATTCACAACATAACCAAAGGGGTTAAACTCGATGGGACATAAATTATCAGTGACAAATTGACCAACAGATAGAAGATTAGTAGTTATTTGTGGAACAAGCAGAACATGATTAAGGTAAAAAGATTTTGGATGGTGGGTGAGTGTGCATATGCCAGTAGAAGTGATAGAAAGGGCTTTGCCATTACCAACAAGTACCTGATTTGTTCCACTATAAGGTTTAGCATTGTCTAGGAGTTGTGGGTCGAGCGTCATGTGAGCAGAAGCACCAGTGTCAGGAAGCCATTCAGCGATAGTGCTAGTGGTGAGATTAGAAGTATTTGGGTGATCATTGATGTTCATAGTAGAGAATGCACTATGAAATGTGTTTGGGTTAGAGTATGGTTGGGCATTTCTAGAGTTGGAATATCTAAAACGACACTTAGCAACAGTGTGTCCTATTTTGTAGAAAATTTGACAAAGTGGAGGTGTATAAGTGTAGTTTGATTTTGTATTAGGGTTGGGATGAAAAGATTGATGGTGGGACAAGGGAAATGGTTTGGACTGGGCTGGATAGGAGTTGAAGTGGGGCTGGTGGGCTTGATGGAGGAAGGGGTTGGTGGATTAGGCTGGAGGGCTTGAGTGACTTGTGTGATGAATGGGTCAGTGGCCCAGAGCCTAGGTGGCAGGTTGATTTAGGGAAGGCTGGGTGATTTTGGTAAGATGGTCGGTGGTTTGGTGGCTCCTTCATCCTCCTCGTCCATAGACGCTGCATGTGGTGCTTACGGCTGCGAAGGCGACGTCAAGTTCTGGTGGAGCTGGTGAGTGATACAGCGATAGCCTCTGCTCATGAAGAAGAAGCTTAGCTCAGAGCTCGGTGAAGGAAGGTTGGACCTCGCGATTCTCTATGCCAGTGACAAAAGCTTCATAGTCAACTGGTAAACCATTGAGGGCGAGGAAGACTAGGTCTTCATCCGGGATCGAAACTCCTATTGCGGCAAGATCTTGCGTTATTAAGGACAGAATGGTGAGATATTCGGAGATGGAGGCGTTACCTTTCCTGGTGGTGTGCAATCGGCGACGAAGGAGAGAGCGTTGGGCGGTCGTCTGTTGTAAAAAATGAGTCTCCAGTTAGGTCCACAGCTGGTAGGCAGTAGAACACCCAAGGGCCAGAAAGGATACCGCTAGAGACAAGATAGCAATTAGCGCATAATAAACCAATCCATCGTGTTTGTCCAAGTCAAGTGATTGCTGAGAGGATGCTGGTGATGTAGTGGTTGGTGGTAGTGGTGTTGCAAATACATAATATTGTCCAAACTTGATTGCTCCAAATAAGGTAATTAGAGTGGTCTAATGTCGTAGTTATGAAATTTGTAATGTTTTGAAAAGGGAAGGTTAGGGTTGGTGTTAAGTTCAGTGCTTATTCTGGAGTTGGCGTTGAATTCAGTGCTTGTTCTGTTTGTTGGGTAGCCATTGGCATAAGTAGGGATTCTTCTATGTGGTAACTATGTTGGAGGTTTGTGAAGTGAAGTTGTAGAAGTTATGTGTTAATGGAGTTGCTGTGGACTCTGATAGTGGAAAATAGGTTTAGTGATGCCTGAAAAAAAAAAGTGTTTGTAGGACAGAACATCTGAAAGTGATGTGGTTTGAGGTTGTGAAGATAGGAGCTATGTAATTGTCGGAAGAGTTAGGGAAGGGTGGGTAGAAGAAAGCTAGATTGTGGGCTCTGATGTCATGAAAGATAGATGAAGAAGAGAATTGTTTTTGTGTAATTTTATAAGAGAATTGTACAGCTATTTATACAGGTGATGAAAGTATAAACATGGAAATATAATTATACAGTAGAAGATTTCAACGCTAAAATATGTTGCTGAAATCATAGAATTTGACTGTTGTAGCTGAATCAAAGGCATGCGTTATCATTTACATATCAATTATATTCTTCTCTTTTATTAACATATGTTTTTATAATCGGGTTAGCTGCCATTTACTTGATGATTGCAGGAGCTTTTAACCTGTTATAGTTTTCACCTGGGCGTCTGTTTACTGTTTGCAGATGAAAGCCTTCGAACTAATGGCTACTCGGACCAAGTCGTGGATTTCATTACAGGAATGAAAGATATGCGTTTAAGGGATTTTTTTTGGTTCGATGGTCTTGAAATGAAATTTTCTTACGATCTCTGTCGTCGATTCTGCATGGAATCAGTTACGAAAGTGCTTAAAGCACCAGCAGTCATTTTTCATAGTTTTGATGCGTTAGAGCCTGAACTTCTGAGCACTGTCTCCTCTGTGTTTCAGTCTGTCTATTTCATTGGTCCACTGAAACTGCAACTTGATCAGATGCAACACAATGATCCGAATTCGATTGGATGTAATCTGTGGAAAGAAGAACTTGAGTGTCTCCAATGGCTTGATTCCAGAGAACCCAACTCGG
>JANIHZ010001949.1:0-20905 GCA_027478365.1 Erythroxylum rufum | reverse complement strand
CAAACTAAAATCCTCAAAATAATATAAACATGTCTCAAAATAATTTAAACATGCCTGATACGAATCAGGGCCCAACATAGTGAGTCTTCAATTGAGCGATCATCGACACACCAGCCTCTCGTTCAAAATGATGAACGAAGATATTCTACCAGGGCAAGAAAACAACCGACATGGTTGTCTGATTTTATCGTTAACCAGACCAGCGTTAATGCTCCCGCAGCTATTTTTCAATACACGGAGGATCATTCAGCTTTCCTTGCCAACATCGAGAAGGTCCGTGAGCCGCGCACTTATCATGAAGCACGGGCTGACCCAAAATGGGTTCAAACGATGCAAGAGGAATTGGAGGCTTTGGAAAAAAATCAAACTTGGCAGCTGGTCTCTTTACCAGAGGGGAAGCATGCGATAACATCCAAATAGGTATTTCGGGTGAAATACGCTCCTGATGGTTCTGTCTCTCGTTACAAAGCCAGGTTAGTAGCTCGGGGCTTTGATCAAGAATTTGGCATCGATTATCATGACAGTTTCTGTTACGAAGGTAGTCACTGTTCGAGTGTTCTTAGCAATAGTAGCAGCCAAATGTTGGCCATTGCATCAGATTGACATAAACAATGCTTACTTGCATGGGACACTCGATGAAGACATCTATATGCTTCCTCTAGATGGCTACGCTACAGCTCAAAAGGATCAGGTATGTAAACTATCCAAATCCTTATACGGTTTGAAGCAAGCGGGACGATAGTGGAATAAAGTTTTCACGGATAAACTCATTCAGTTGGGTTTTGTCAAGTCAATTAATGATTATTGTCTTTTTACCAAAACAACGCCAACAGATTTCTTAGCTCTCATTGTATATGTTGACGACATCCTCATTACGGGCACCTCTTTTTCACTAATCCAGAGCGTAAAGCAATCGTTGCATGATTGTTTCACTATTAAAGACATGGGTGAGGCAAAGTTTTTTCTTGGAATTGAATTAGCCCGATCGCAACAGGGGATGTTAATTTCACAGACCAAGTACATACGAGACTTGGTTCAAACAGCAGGCCTATCACACGCTCAACCCGTGGCTAACCCCTTTCCTTCAGGAGTGCAATTGTCAGCAGATTCTGAAGCATATTCCAATCCCGAGCGTTATCGCAGTTTGGTGGGTAAATTGTTATATCTCAGCTTCACCAGACCTGATGTTTCATTCGTAACCCAGCAATTAAGCCAATATATGTCGGCTCCCACAAAGCTCCAGATGAATACCGCGTTGCATGTTGTTAAATATCTTAAGGGCACCGATAAGATGGGTTTATTTTACCCAATTGACAACACCTTTGATTTACAAGCATACTGCGACTCCGATTGGGGAAGTTGCAAAATCACAAGAAGATCAGTCACGGGATATTGTGTTTTTCTTGGACATTCTTTGATTTCATGGAAATCAAAGAAACAGAACACCGTCAGCAAAAGCTCAGCAGAGGCAGAGTATCGTGCGATGGCCACCACGTCTTGCGAATTAAAATGGTTAACCTACCTTCTCGATGAATTCAAGATCAAGCCAAGCTTGCCTATACCCTTGTTTTGTGATAACCAAGCTGCCATCCACATTGCCGCCAATCCAGTATTTCATGAACGAATGAAACACGTTGATATAGATTGTCATATTGTGAGAGAACATCTGATTTCTGGTTTCATCAGCACGCCTTACACTTCTTCCGCTAGTCAACTTGCTGATCTTCTCACCAAGTCCTTAACTTCTGCACAGATGCATTCCGCTTTAGCCAAGATGAAGTTTCTTCACTGTACTTCATCTTGAGGAGGGGGTGTTGAGTCCATGCACGGTTTCACGTACGCGCATACAGAAGATAAGCAGCGTCGAAGAGTCGTTAACAGTCGTAACAAACTAGTTTATTTTAAAGTTTCAAATAATTTCATTTCCCGCTCTTTGTAAGGTTTCAGCAGCTATATGTATGAGTTCCATGTTTCAGCATTATTAAGACGTAATAAAATAAAAGTTACACTCTTCTCAATATTCTTCTGTTTTCTTCAAGTTTTATAATGGAAAGCACACAGCAACTTTTATCATGCGAGACAGAGTTAAAATGATATTTACACCCCAAAATGAGGTATGACTCATATGTGACCAACAATAACCATTTCAGTCAAAGCTGTTAACTACTAGATAAAAGAAGCAAATATGGCATTAAACTGACCAAGTTCAGATCCTCTATCGAAAATAACCTGTCCAACGTCTAAAATGACTTCGTTTTGGCTATTGGATGTGAGTTTATACATTCTCGTTTTGGCCATTCGACAGGGTTATTCTGAGCAGAGGATCTGAACAATAAACTGTCCACCTAAAAATAGTCGAATTACCATACCTCAGCATTAAGTTTCTGAACCGTTAATATGGCATCAGCCCTCGCATTTACAAACCGCCATTGTAATTGATGATTATAAAGGAGCCTCAACATATGAGCATCATTTATTCGATCCTCCCCCATTTTACTTCTTCTTAAATCGACGGAGAAACTAAGAATTGAAGGTGTACTACTAGAAGTGCTACTCGTTGGTCTCACCCTTGAAGGACTAGATATCCCTCCTGATGGAGATGAAGCAGACGATGTCCCAAACTTACTAGGTGAAGCTGGCCTGGTTCCTCCCTTAATAGGTGAAGAAGCAATTGTTCTTGGAGATGCCAATGGACCATCACTACTAAATCTTTTAGCTTGCGTCATCTTTGAAGAAATACTCATTCTAGAACCAGGACTAGTAGATAAAGGCGAGCCTGGAACCTGCAAACGTCTCAATCTGCTATTAGTTTCTTGCCAAAACCTCGCAGAAACAAGAATGCCACGACCCCCACTATTTGTTTTCAACATCCCACCACCACCACCAAACTCTTGCACACCGGAAGTACCTCCAGATGACACACTATCACTATCAGATGCAGTGAGGTCACCAGTAAAAGATGACTCATTTACTGAACTGGCATCTGGGTTTTGCTTAGCGCTGCCCAAACCCAAGCTCAATCTTCTAGTATCGTTAACTAGCATAGATTGCTGCAATGACTTGAACCCTATCAATCCAAATCCCATTATCATCTTATCACTATTGCCACTACAATCCAGACTCCTGCGTAACAACGGGTTGCTCTCTCTCGAACCTGAATTCCCCTCTCTACTCCTACCGGGCCACCTTTGTTGCTCCACTGGCTTCGAATTTTCTACCTGATCTTTCATCGTAGTAGACCTCCTCCTCTCCGGAGTCCCTTTTCTTCCAGCATTTTGAGGTGTCACAGCCTTAGCTTTACTAATGGGAAGCGAAAAGGCCTCACCTTGAAAAGACACCGATAAACTACGACTAGAAGTGACTAACATCTTTGTTGCAGTAGACATGTCGGTGACATTGCCTTTCTTACTTTCTAGGCTTGGTGTTGATGGCCTTTGAATGGCAGGTCGTCTTCTATCCACAGATTGGGATCTTCTGGGCGTCGAGAAAGAATGAAAATTCGGTGCTGGTGTGTGTGGTGGACCGAAATTTGTAGAGAGTGAAAGTAAAGGGGAAGGGAATCTCTTTGAAACAAATGAAGAGGAGGAAGTTGAAGAATCTTTAGTAGTTGTAGTAGTAGTGCTACTACTAGTAGTGGTGATGGTTGATGTTGAAGGAGAAGGAGAAGGAGAAAGGTACCTAGAAGGGACTTGTTTGCCTCTGGTTTTTCTGGTAGGAGTGCGCGACACCATTGTTGCATTGGTCTTTTTCTCAGTTGTGGAAGTAGCAGAAGCTGTTTGTGGAATGGCACCAACCATCATTTGCGAGAAAACGTAAAATCTGGTCTCTAAGGCTCCTCACATTGCTGCTTGAAATGTGCGGGTTTTCACATTAAACCCGTAGCCTTCAGTGGTCTGATCGTCTAAAACCCTGCAAAAGGAACAAGATGAGCAAAAAGTTGACACATTTAGGAAGAACCCGGCAATCCTGGAAGGGTTGATGGTTCTGTAAAAAATAGGATAAAATAAGAAGAGATTGTATCGTAATGTTTACTCTTCCTTTATTGTGTTTACTGTAAGAACTTTATATACAAGTTAGCTTGATTCTAGAGAATTCGATTACAACAGAATGTACAGCATGGAACGCATATTGTTATCTGTAGCCGGAGGTTTGTTGCGAATGAGGTGATCTGCTGCTAACATGTGTAGAGGAGAGTTCGGTAGACTTGGGAGGTGAGTTGGCAGTTGGGCTTGGAGCAATAGGACTTGGCCCAGTGCTTGACCCGTCTGATGGACTGTTATCTCTAACACCCCCACTCAAACGAAACCTCGAATTGTGTACGAGGTTGAGTTTGAAAGACAAATCCCTAAATCGAGCCACGGAGAGGGGTTTGGTGAGGAGATCGGCGATCTGGTCAGTAGAGGGCACAAATCGAACGTCAAGGAGACCAGCAACGATCTTATCCCGCACAAAGTGTACATCAATCTCAATATGCTTGGTGCGAGCGTGGAAGACAGGATTCTGAGAGAGAGAGCGAGCACCGTTGTTGTCGCACCAGAGAACAGCAGGTCGAGAAGGAGAAAAACCAAGTTCACGGAGAAGAGACGACAACCAAAGCACCTCAGTGGAGAGCTGAGAGAGAGCGCGATATTCAGCCTCGGTGCTCGAGCGAGCAACGACAGTCTGCTTCTTGGAGCTCCAGAAGACGAGGTTGCGGCCAAGAAAAACACAGCCACCACTTGTTGATTTGCGATCATCGGGAGAGCTGGCCCAGTCAGAGTCACTAAAAGCATGAAGGTCAAGAGACGAGGTGGAGTGGAACAGGAGCCCTAGATCAGAGGAACCCTTCAGGTAACGTAACACCCGCTTTAAGGCAGTCCAGTGAGTGGTGAGAGGGTTGGAGAGAAACTGACTGAGTTTGTTGACAATAAAACTAATGTCAGGCCTCGTGTTGCAGAGATATTGGAGGGCGCCAACCAAGCTGCGATACAGAGAGGGTTCGGCAAAGGGCTGACCATCATTACGAGAAAGTTTGAGACTGGTGGAGGCCGGAGTCGAGCAAGGTTTACAGAGATCCATGTTAGCTTGTGTAAGTAAATCTTTTATATACCCACTCTGTGATAGATAAATGCCTGATGTGTTTCTGTAAACTTCAAACCCTAAGAAGTAATGTAAGTCACCCAATGTTTTGAGGGCAAACTGTGAGTTGAGCTTGTTGATAATGGATTGTACTGCTGTGGGATTGTTGCCTGTAATTAAAATGTCATCCACATAGACTAAGAGGATTAGAATCATACCATTTTGATGAAGATAGAACATAGATGTGTCATTTCTGGAGTTGCAGAAACCCCATTGTAGAAAAGCAGACTTGAGTTTAAGGTACCAGGCTCTTGGAGCCTGTTTGAGGCCATAGAGGGCTTTAGATAGCTTGCACACATGATTAGGAAGAAGGGGATGTTGAAAGCCTTGAGGCTGAGAGATGTACACAGTCTCATGAAGCTCACCATTGAGAAAAGCGTTGTTGATATCGACTTGTTGAATACTCCAATTGAAGGAGGCAGCAAGAGATAGAACAACCTTGATGGTAGATGCTTTCACCACAGGAGAGAAGGTATCTGAAAAATCAATACCTGGAGTTTGAGAAAAACCCTTTGCCACAAGGCGAGCCTTATGCTTAGCCAATGTTCCATCTGCATTATACTTGGTCCGAAAAACCCATTTAGTTCCTAAAACATGCATGGTAGAGTCATAAGGCACAAGAGTCCAAGTGTTGTTTTTCTGTAGGGCAGTCATTTCATCACACATGGCTTGATACCAAATGGGATTAGAGAGGGCTAGGGAAACAGTAGCAGGTTCAGGAGAGGGACAAGAGTGTAGGGAAGCAGAGTAAACTTTGGGTTTAAAAATGCCACTTTTGGCACGGGTTTGCATAGGATGGATAGGCAATGAAGGAGGAACAGGAGCAAGAGAACTGGGTGAGGCAGGTAGAGAGTGAGAAGAAATAGGAACAGAAGGAGAGAAAGAAGGAGGAGATAATACCTGATTGTGGGCTGAAGAACCGGTGGGCACAGAAGGAGAGTCTGGCACAAGAGGGATGCTGAGAGATGGCCGAGGAAGAAGATCCTGAGGGGAAACCGCATGATGGAGGGTAGACATAGGCAAACTAGGAGAAGAAGAACAAGGAGCAGAATTGGAGGAGGGAAAAAGGGTAGGGTAGGGAAATTCAAGTTCATTGAATTCAACATGTCTAGAGATGTAGATTTGGCCTTTGGGGCTGAGGCACTTATATCCTTTATGAACAGAGCTGTAGCCTAGAAAAACACATTTGGTGGTTCGGAAATTGAATTTGTGAGAGGAGTAAAACCGAAGGTAGGGGAAACAGGAGCAGCCAAAAGTTTTAAGGGATGAGTAGTTGGGCTTTTTGTGATATAAGAGTTCAAAAGGAGAGGAGTGATTTAGGGTTGGGGATGGCAGATTGTTAATGAGAAAAGTTGCAGTGGTGAAGGCTTCAAGCCAGTAGTGCAAGGGTAAATGAGAGTGTGCTAATAGGGTGAGACCGGTGTCAGTGATATGACGATGTTTTCGCTCGGAAACACCATTTTGTTGATGGGTATAGGGACAACTGAAACGAGGTTGGATCCCATGGGTAGCAAGAAAGGGTAGAAAGGCTTTGTATTCCCCTCCCATATCAGTGTGTAGGGCTTTAATTTTGCAGTTTAGTTGAAGTTCAATAAATGTTTTGAATTGAATAAAGGCTGCAAGTGCGTCTGATTTAAGTTTTAATGGATACAACCATGTAAATCGAGTATAGGCATCAATAAAAATGATATAATAACGATGACCTTCAGTGGATAAGAAGGGAGAGGGACCCCAAATATCCGAATAGATAATATCCAAAGGATTGGTGGCAGAAATTTCATGAGACTGAAATGGTAATTTGTGAAGTTTGCCTTGTTTGCATGAATCACAAAACTTTAATTCTTTGACATTAATGGGAATGTTCATTGAATGAAAGACATGTGTAAGTACACTAGGTGATGGGTGGCCAAGTTTGGCATGCCAAATGTTAACATCATTCTTAGAAAGCGTAGTAGTAAAGGTTTGAGGAGGAGAATTGATAGCAGAGGCACACTGATGTGAGGAGAGTTGTTGAGAGGACTTCAGATGAGTAGTATGGTGATTAGGGAATGGAACATCAAGGCTGTAGAGGCCATCCCGCAGCATCCCCTTGAGTAGCACTGTCCCCGTGTCCTTGTCCTTGAATAAACACAATTTGTCAGAAAATTCAACAATAATCCTGTTGTCACTTGTGAGTTTGGAAATACTTAATAAATTTTTGGTAATACTTGGAACATGTAACATTTGATGTAAAAACAATGGTGTGTGTTGGTTGTTTTGAAAAGTAATGTAAGAAGAACCAGTATGTGCAATAGGAAGAGAGTGACCATTACCTACAGTGAGATGATTATTACCAGTATAATCTGAGCTAATGGAAAGATTGTTCAGGTCTGCAGTGACATGGTTTGTGGCGCCAGAATCAACATACCAGGTGGAGGTATTGGGTGGGTCAGATCTGGTGGAAGATTGATGAGCTAGGAAGGTTTGGGGGGAGCCATTGTGTGAGGAATGCTGCCCATTGGTTGAAGCTGAAGCCTGATTGTGCCATTGCGGATTGCCATTCCAGGATTGATCAAATCGTTTGTAGCAGCGAAGAGCATCATGACCAGGTTTCTGACACAGTTGGCAGTAGAGTCGGTTTGCACCATGCCATCGACCTCCTCTGCCTCGACCTCCTCTTCCCCGAAAGGTATGACGATTTCCTTGAGTGCGATTTTGTGACTGAGTTCTGTTAAATGAAGCAAAATTGGCTGAAAGTGTAGGAACATTGACAGTGTGAGAAATGGCATTTAGTTGTTCAAGTCTAGTTTCATGCATCATGAGACTGTATTGTACGTCCTGTAGAGTTGTGTTCTTCATTGTGTGGGTTAAAAGAACCACTACGGAGTCATATTCATGCCCCAATCCATTCAAGGCACTAAGAATTAATTCATGGTCAGACACAGTATGACCTGCAACCATAAGAGAGTCTCCAATTGATTTAATCTTCTGAATATACTCTGAAATTGTTTGAGAACCTTTTTGAATAGTTGATAATTGTTGTTTTAGCTGCAGAACACGAACCATAGAGGTCTGGGCATATAAGCTTTCCAATATTTTCCAGCATTCAAGAGAAGAAGTGGAATGATTTACCTGCCCAACTACATCCTCACCTATTGTGGAAAGTAACCAGCAGAGGAGTAATTGATCTGACCTTCTCCATAATCGATAATCAGGATTTGCCACAAGTGAAGGAGCCTCTGTGGTGGATGAACCAGCCTCTGTAATAAACTGTGGTGGTGGAGTAACATCAGAGGAAATGTAATCTTCTAATTCAAGAGCTCTGATTGCTGCTATTACTTGTGCTCTCCAATTGATGAAGTTATTTCTGTCTAATTTGATTGGCAGATTGAAATTTAGGGTTTTAGCCAAGGCTGAAAAATCTAGCAAGGGTGGGCTGCTAGACTGTCGAGTGTGAGTGGAGGAAGCAGATGAAGAATGATGAGCCATTCTGACGTTGGTCAATAAACAGCTCTGATACCATGTAAATTTGAGTAAAATGAAAGAGATTGTGTTGTAATGTTTTCCTCAACTTTATTGAGTGTACTGTACGAGCTATATATACAAGGTAGCACAAATTCTAGACTATTCGAATACAACAGAAATGTACAGCATGGAATACAAATTGTTAGCTGTAGCCGGAAGTTTGTTGTGAATGAACTGATCTGCTGCTAACAGATGTAGAGGAGAATCTGGTGAGCTTGGAAGGTGAGTTGGCAGATGGGCTTGGATCTAAAGGACTTGGCCCAGTGCTTGACCCGTCGGATGAGTGTGTATCCGTAACATGGCTTGAATGCATTTGAACATATGGCGTCAATGTGATCCTTTTTTGTTCTTAATAATGGTATAGGCTAATCTAAAGTTACCATTTTGCCAGTTAGATTATTTATTTCTAACCTAATTGTTCCAACATTGTTTTTCCCTCTTTCATCTCGCGTTTTTCCCATTACAGCACTGTTTTCATAATGTTCACTGGGTTGTCATTTCGAGGTTCATTGTTGTTCTGTTTTGCGTTATTGCTCTTGCCGTTTCAACTTTACATGCCACAAACTCTCTTCCTTATTTCTTGCTGTTTGGTTCAATTATTTTAACTAAGAGAGGTTCCTTATTCTCTTTAAAAATTGGTGATGTTTTGAGTTTAAAACAACCCACCCTTTTTCTTCTTTTATTTATAAATTAGTTTGTTGATGATGGTATTGGATATCTTGAATAGAAAGATTGATTTTTATTGTTATTTTAAGTTTTATACTATACTCATATTTATTGAATAGAAAGATTGATTTTTATTGTTATTTTAAGTTTTATACTATACTCATATTTATTTATTATTAGTTAATTATATAATAATAGATATTTGTGTATTTTATTTTAATAAAATATTTTATTTTACTTAATATTATTAGTTAATTATATAATAATAGATATTTGTGTATTTTATTTTCCTTACTTTTATAATTTTTACTTGTAATTTATTATATATCAATTTAATGATAGTTTAATACCGATTAAACCTTTAAATCTTAAACATTTCCTTTTAACTAGTTCGATGTCCTGTCCGATTTTTAAAACAATAATTTTTCCATATTTTTTTAAATTATCTACACGTTATCGATCCTTCTTATTTTTCTTCCTTTCTAAGAACACGTTATTAGCATCAAGGTTTTATATTTCGTACCGTACCAACCTAAAATGACCGGAAAGTACCGTACCAATCAAAAAACGATATAAAATCTGGTTGTTTAGTACCATCCATCTCTATCGGTCGATACCGGCGATTTCACCTGGTACTAGCCAGTATCTGCCGATATTTGAAATATCGGCTAAATACCGATCGACATTGTAAAATTATAAAAGTTGAGGGACTTATCTGTAAAAAAAATTAAAAATACCCCCTCCTCTCCTTCTCTCTCACTCTTCTCCATCTCCGGCCGGCAATCCACTATGCCCAGCCCAGCCCCAGCGTTGTACTCGTCGACTGCGACTGCCCTGAGAGTCATCGGCCTCCGCCCACCATCGCACCACATGTCTCCCCCACAGATGACACATTAATTAATAAAAACATACAGCGGCACTGCTTTAAAGAAGGCGATGAATATGGAAAAGATGGAGGCAGTAATTGATGGAAATGGTATTAAAACATATGATGTCTCATTTAAAAGATGAACGAGAGACGATTGAGCCCTAAAAATTGGTCCACGTATGGGAACACACAAGTTGCAGAGAGAGCAACAATGAGAGAAAGCAAAGTGGGATGAGACACTTTGCTCTTTTCTTGTCAACGTATTGTATTTTGGTTTGGGCCTTTAGCCTCTTTTCTGAATACAGCTCGAGGTATGCCCCGTTTGATGTTGTACATTTTTTTTCCTGTGGAATATATATTTTTACCCTTGAAAAAAAAAAGTGGACGCAAAGAGAGAGAGTAACCTCTCTATTGTGTGTGGCCCAAGCCCCCAACTGACAAAACTCACAAAACCAATGCTTCTATTAGAGAGAGAGAGAGAAGTTACAAAGAAGCTATAATATACCTTGCTGATGGATGTATATATATATATGTACAGGATTTAAAGAGTTAGTATTTTTAATGATGGTAACTTTTTGTTAGAGGATGATAAATCTGGATTATATTGTAATTTTAAAAAAATTTATGGACTATTTTATAAATTTAAAAAATTACCCGAAACGATACCCGAAATTGACCGGTACAAATACAATACCGTACTATAACCAAATCTTGTACCAATACTGATACGTTATTCATAACATTAATTAGACAATTCAAAACAATAACATAATTGGCCCAAAAGGCATGGTGCATGTTTTGGGGATATTATGACCTTGCACTAGAGCTTTATAAGGTCAAAATATATTCCCAAAAGTTAGAAAATTGACATTCTTATTTCTTAGCATTGAACATCACAGGAAATATGGTGTTCAATGCCGAATAACAGGGCATGGTTAAGTTTGACATAATGGAGGGAAACTCTCTATCTCAAGACTGACATTTGTCCTAGGAAAAGATTACGGTTAATTTGCATAACCACTGCAAACAAGAAGGCTATGATTTGCATCCTAGGTAAGGAATCTCTATCTACCTGTTTAGATTTAGAAGTTACTTTAGTTCTGAAAAACAAGAATCCTGATCTACCAAAAGGCAGTTGATGGTAAGGCAGAACAAGATAGACAAGAAAATAAGTCCTTAGAAACACTTCTAGACACTAATTTGTGGTAGATAAATCAAATAATTCATATAGGGACAACAAAATTTACAAGTTCATCTGCCATGGCATAAGTACCTGTACACAGAGAAATACAAGATAACCTTTCACAAGTCCTTAAGGCAACAAAAGCAATCATATTGACCCACAAAAGTAAAAACATAAATGTTGCAAGAAAGAAAGAAAGATGAGTGACGGCATAACAATGAGATGAATAATAGTGGTTGAAGAGGTTGGAATAGAAACTTCCATCAAGTCGTAGTCAGGACCATCTAATGTCTAAACAAAATTCCATAAACAACAAGAGAGTAGCATAGTATGCTCATCACTCTTTTTTTTCACTTTTTGGTCTAAGAATACTCCAATCAAGCTTTTCACGCTTTTGTTGCTTAAAAGAGCCTGTACGGCTACAAGATGATGATTGTAGACCAACCTGACTAATTTTTGGTGACTTGTGTTGATTGTCTGGCACTGACACCATTTCCGACTGTTTCCTTTTATGGTCTCCATTTGACTCAGATTTTGGCTTAGCAGTGCCAGGAGATTCTGCCCCATCCAATGATGATCCATTATCTCTGTGAAATCCAAAAGAAACGGATAGAGTTAACCTTGGAAAGAATCCATAAATGAAGCATACATAAACTTCAAACAAAAAGACTTATTTCTGCAAATTAGAAAAGATAACCAATTTCATGATTTATAGAATTCATCAAATCAGTACCTTAAAAAACTCTCTAATTCACAATCTTAAGGTTTATTCACCATTAATTTACGACTGTATAGCTCCCATCTCAATGGGGACAGCCACTGTTGAGCTGCTCCTGACTAACATGTCAGATAAGATATCCTGACAGCAGAATCTAACACATACTTTTATGAGGTAGTCACCAATCAATCACATTATTAAGAGCACTCAAAAAATAGTTCTTCTTTCATCTTGCTAGAGTCCTACTAACGCTGCTAGCCCAACACAGTACCTAATTTCTAGCTTTGAATTAACTGCACAAGACATAATATCTGCAAAATGGATATTGCATGTGCAGTTGTGCACTATTTGAACTATTGAAGGAAAAAGTAAAAGACAGAAAGAAGTTCATAATTCGAGAACTTGGAAATACTCACGTGAAGGATGCATCTCTAGTTTGACTGCTAAAGCCAGTTGCATTTGCAGAAGCTTCAGGCGAATCAAGGTTAGTTGCATTCTCATTTAGCTTCTATCAAGACAGCAGACCACGATAAGAGTAGAGCAAAAGCAAGAAGTGAAGCACAAGGTGTCTTTTGATTGAAATAAAAAAGATTCAGGTCATTAGATCTTCTTACTTACATCAACAGAAGGGTTGAAACTACCAAATGACATCCGACCTAAGGTCGCTCCTGGGTGGGGATCGCCTTCCATTATTACTACACTTCACGATCATAAAAGCTAATGTAAGTGATCAACCAAAACACAATTTTATGGTATCAGGCGTCTCCTATAACTATGCACATAAGCAATTATGTACAAAATACAACCAGTCTGTGCCATTAAGGCCTCAAAATCCTAAAATTAAGACCTAACGACTAGCCAATTGATGACTACAGTTGAAACATTTAGATTTTGGAAGTGGCACAAGAAAGACAAAATAAATCTTTAAAGCAAGCTGTAGACCTCCTGTCCAAGGAACAGAATGCTTGCTGCGCAAACAAAAGAAAAGAAATTTGCTCCATAAATATGTATGTATATATATATGCCAAGCCAAATATAACACAAAAGAAAAACAGGGAAAATAAATGAAACGCATCGAATAAACGAGAATTGATTCCACTAGTTAATTCAATTAAACTAAATCGTCTTCTAACCTACTTTAGGTAAACTCAAACCAGCACAAAGTGATTCATAAAGCAAAATAACAGGATACACAAATATTTTCATATGGGAAAAATTTTACCACTTTCTAACAGTAGCATGGGAAATAAAATTTCCCTCAGGAAGAACATCTTCTTGTTTCTTGGATTTTTCCCCCCTCAGAGCCGCCCTTTGCATGAACTATAACAATAGAAAGATAGAAACTTTCACATACCAATTCATCCTCCATAATTCACACAATTTTAAAACAATATTGTCAATTCAAAGCAAACCCATATAAATTAACGCAATACCCTACCCAAACCCCAGCTTAAAAAAAAAACAGAAACAAGAAGGGCAAGAAAGACAGGGTGAAAACAATTGATGTTTTCCTTTTCTATTACCTTTAAGTTCTTCAAAGTATTGGATAGCTCCCGCTTCGCCATTTTTGACCTCCAAATACCCCTTCCAAGTCCAGCCAGAAACCAAAGTAGCAATCTTCAGCCTTGAAGCCTACTTCGCCATCAGTTTCTCTGTCCCTTGTTCCAGTTCGTTTTGGTTTTTCACGCATTTAGGGCTTCTCTCTCGCATAAGTTGGGCTTCGAGTTGCAATTTTTTGAATGGGCCAGACGTTTTTGTAAGAATCTCTTTATATTGTAGATTTTTAAAATGATAAATCTAATAACTATAATATAGTTAAATATTTAAAATTAATTACTCACTAACTAAAATAACATGTTGAAAATAAGTATTATTAACAAAATAACTCACTATGGAATGAAAAAGCTTGTGATGTTGCCATATGCGGCGGCATATCATAACTCTCATGAGAATATTGTCCACTTCATCCTTTCATTATAGGTTGTAATTATGACGATGAATGTTAAATCCTAACAATAAGCAACAAACACAAAGTGAACATTGAGAAGATCCAAAGATAAATAAATAATAAAAATAAAAATAAATTAAATTAAAGAAATAAATAATGGTTAGATTAGTAAAATCTAAGCTTTCCTAATGCTACAATTCCTTGGCAATGATGTTAAAAACTTGATTGATAATTTCTATGCTTATAAAAATTGATAAGTTTTAATTGCAAGTATATGGTATAGTTGTAGCTACCATTAGCAAGTACGAGTCAATCTCACAAAGATTTTAAGTACTATTATTAGCCCTTTTTCTATCATCTAACCATAAAATTAGGTTGTGGATTTAATTAAAATTTAAACTAACCAAATAAACTAAGATTTACATAATAATGAACTCAGATAAGGAAAATACTACGAATATTTAATATAAAAAAGTGGTAATTAGGTAATGAATCCCCCTAAGAATTGTTAAATACTAACCCTTTATCATGTAATTAAATTATTGATTATTGGACTATGGAAATTTCTATCTTATATTAATATCTTTCTGAAGACTATTAACAACTAACCATTGATTGATTAATTGAAATCTCTTTCTCATTAGAACCCTAAGATTACTTTATTGATTTGTAAATTTCACTATTAGGTTTAAACCTAATCTAGAGGATTTATGTCAACTTATCTTTAGGTTTGCATTATGCTCCTTCCAATTATGGTAGATCTATTCAACCAAAAAGATTTCTCAATCTCTATCATATGAAATCGAATATTGGACTAATATTTCAAATATATTAGTTCAAGAATATAACGCATAATTGAATCACAATAAATTGATTAATAAAATTGCATTGAATAAAAGATTAAATCATATTGTTATCATAACACAGGATTTATCACACTCCTACATATAGAAAACAAAACCAGAAAAACAAATAGAAATCAAAGAAATCATATTCTAAATCTCCTTTTGTCTTTAATGAATCTTCTTACAATTCGAATTAAATGATGTTATCTATCAGATCTTGTCACGTATTCTATCTATTTTCCTTGTCCTTTGTTAAGAACTACCTCTTATTTGTGTTTCTTATGACTAAAAAACACTCAAAAACTCACCTCTCTTCAATTGTCCTCAAATAATGTCCTTTTGTAGTAAAAATTGTGCAAGTCACCTTGTATCTTTCAAAATCCTAAATTTGTGATTTTACATAGGGTCAAAGACTTACATGGGCAACATACACGGTCGTGTAAGTCAACATACAGTGGCATGTATCTTCACATGGCCAGAAACAATATTTTTCAATTTCCATATGTTTACAAAGACTTACACAATCATTGTACATGGTCGTGTATCTTCAAGTTACCTCAAATCTTCATTTTATGCCACGATTTCCTCTAAATTCTTCTCCTTTTGGTCTTGAAGGCAATTATTGCTTACAAACACACTTAAAGCTCATTAAGTACCGAAACAAATATAAAAATATTAAATAACAAGCAAAACACCTTAAATATTAGTATATAAATATAGTTAAATAATCATATATCTTTTACACTGAAAGTTAGCATAGAGAGGAGAGAAGAAGATTTTGAAAGAAGAATAAGGAAGTAAATCATCCATGTTTGAGTGTTGGATCATTTTGGCATGCATCTATTTAGTGTGTACTCTACATTTGTACATGTATTTGTGACCATTTAACATTTGTTGGTATCTATTCTATAATAAAGTGGAATATTTTGTGTAAATAAACCATATATTCTGAATATTATTACGATATTTATGGTATACGTAAGTGGTATATTAAAAATGAGTAATGAAATGGAGAATGAGACAAGTTGTTTAGATGTGATGACCTTATATAATGGGACAGAGGACATTGAGGCAATATTTGAACTTGAAGTGCAAATTAATTTTGAAAGTTAGGAAATGAGTTTTGATTTGTACCAAAATTATAGAAGATACCATGGTTTGCTAGTTTTCATAGAGGAGGAAAGAAAAAAGCGAATATAATCTTTAAAAGTAGAACATTTATGTGTCACAGAGATTTATCGCCCAAACCACAAGAATTGAATAATATGAAACCTAGAAGTAGTGGGAGAACTAGGTGCATTGCTAGAGTATATTGTTAGTATAATGAAGGAATTTGAAGTATAATGAAGTTTAAAGATGTGTACATCCATAAACTAAATCCAACTAATGTGAGGTTTATACGGCAACATCAAGTTAGCGATGGTCAGATTTGATGTATATTGTAAATGAACAATAATTATGTGATTAGGTCATGCACAAATGTAAAGACTATTATTACAACTACTGTTGGATATGAGAACATGACATATTTATGTAAGTACTATCTTACTCATATATATTGATTAATGAGAGCGAGGTTGGAAGCAAGTGACATAGAAGTGGTTTATAATTGTTTATTAAAATGGAGAAGAATAGTATGTTTTTCTATAAAAATTACTAAGATGAGGAAGGAAGTTTAAAAGGAATGTTTTTTTTCTTCTAGCCAATGTAAGAAGTTATGTAATATATATATATATATATATATAAGAGTTGGTGATGTGGCAACATTTATTATGACTTCTCATGAACAAATACCAAATGTTGTTTGCCCCATTTATTAGTATGAACCATCACGATCAATCTATTTTTCTTGGTTGTGTATCGTTAGGAAGCAAAGCTATAAATATTTTTTGGTTGTTTCATACATGACTGAGTTATATGAATGGGAGGCCACCTTATGTTATATTAACTAATGGATGAACAAAGTTTAGGTAATACCAATAAGGTGTTATTCCCTACTATTAGACATAGATTGTGTTTGTGGAACATACTAAGAAAATTACCTTTGAAATCGTGTGCCTATAATAGTAAAAAAAAAAAGTTGAAAACTACTTTTTTGGATATTGAGTATAATGCAAAAAATAACAAAGAATTTGAGAGAAAATGGGATGAAATGGTTGTGGAGTTTCAATTGAGAGATAATTTATAGGTTAAGACCTATTTTAATGATCGTATAGGGTGGGGCTCCACCATAAGTTAAAGGCCATTTTTGGGTGGCATATTAATGAAAAAAAGAAGTGAATGGATAAATGCTTAATTTGATGGCTATGTCTAAGGCTATAGTTCATTAACTTAATTCTTTGAACAATACAAACAAATAATCAGGGATAAGATTAAACGAAAAGTGGAGTTTGATTACTTGAGTGTAAGGAGTAGTGTATCGCTAGTGACATGTTTTGATATTGAGAAATAATTTCGAAAGTTGTACACTAATTTCTTATTTCATGTTATACAAGAAGGTTAACAAGTTTGATGTACTACAAGTTGTATAAACCTCAGAGTAAAGAAAATAAAAAGAATTACAAAGTTAAGGAGACAGTGTAGGTTAAAATGTGCTCAGGATGTATACAGTTACATTATGTGAGAATCCCCTACTAGCTAAGTATAGCTACAATTTGTTTGGATTTAAGGGGATTAAGTGTTATTTCAAGTTCAAGATTTTGACTATATTGAACGTCCTTTGCAACTTCTTAAATCTTTCCTATGTTTTGTATAGTGATTCCCCTTCAACTTGCTAAAAATTTGTTATCTCCATTATGATCATTATAGTCTTTATTAAGGGGAAGTACTAACCTAAAAAGGGTTGTACCAACTACTTCCATATCTTTACCTTTTTTGGGTTGAGAGAATTCAGCCACTTCTTAGCTTGATCTTTAAGTGTGAATGTGAATAACCTCATCTTAGATACATCCTCTAATAACCCATTATACCTGAACAAGTCACACATCTTTAAGAAATTGGCCAAATGAGCATTAGGTTCCTTATTGTCTAATTTATAAAACTAGACATTAGCTTGCAACATTTTTAGTAAAGCTGGTTTAATTTCAAAAGTATTAGTCTACATTTGTGGTCTTATAATCCCTTGTTGATTGGTATTGAAACTAGGCCTTAAGAAGTCCATGAGGGTTCTTTTTTGTCCTCCTTGGTTTCTTTCTTCTGCCATTGATGTCGCCATAACTTCTTGGTGTCTTGCTTTTCAAACCTCCATTTTTATTGGCGATGTTGAAAACTTATGTATCAAAGATTTTGCTTGAACATCTAGCTGCTTTTGTATTCATACACCTACAATCACACAAGAAAAGTGTTAAAAAATACTCAAATCAAGGCAACTCAAATTGCACTAAATGCTAACTTTTGAATCCCTGACAAAAATGTCAAAAACTTGTTTAAGTTTAATTTAAACTTATCTATACCGCAAGTATACAAATTGGATCCTATAGTATAAAAAGTATCATCCTTATAAGGATTGTATTAGTCACCCAACAATTCTTGTAACACCTTGTTTAAGGTAAAAAAATGTGATGAATAACTAAGAACTAAACCAAAAATAAAAGAAATAATGATTGAATGATGAAACAAGTAGCAGTGAAACAATTGATTAATCAATGATGAAAACTTAGGAATTTCTTTTATCCTTATTTGTTTTCACTTCACCTTATTGATTTAATCATACTTAAATCCTAATATCCAACAATTATGATCACCCTCTCTCGAGATCTATCTAAGTAATCCTAATTAAATAGATAGAAATTCAATTGTGAACTCTCGATCTATCAAAACTCTTCCTAGCTATCTTATCAAATTTGAAGGGATATTATAAGTAACTAGTAAATAATTAAGATCTCTCTTTAATTGCCTATTAATTTGATTTTTATAGGTCTATTATAATATTATCTCTTACTATGCTACACAACAAAAATAATTTAACCTAATATCTTGATTCAAATTGAATATAAGCAAAAACCTCATAAAGTGTATTGAAAATCAAATTAAGAATGTAAAAGTTCAATAAATAATTCAAGAGTAATTCTTAATTCAAATTTAGCAATCTTTATCTAAGACTACATATCCCAAATTGTTCATCATCAATATTTAATAACAAGAAAAGAAAAGATAAGAGTAGAGGTTTGATATATGGATGCCTTCTCTTCTTTTGCTTTGAGTTGGAAAATTCTACAGCTTGTGCTCTTTTAGAATTTCCTCTCTTTGATCTCCTCTTGGTGTTTCCCAGCAACCTCTTTTATGTTTTTTTTGTTTTAAAATTTTTGTTATCCTTTAAGGCTCTTTCTGTGGTTTCCCTATTTGTTTTGTATCAAAAATAGCCCTAAAACATAAAAAATAAAAATAAAAATCTCATAACCTGGAAAGGTCGAGATTAGCATGATCGTTCATGTAAAAATCTTTCAACCTAGAAAAGTTAAAATTTGCATGAACATCCAGGTTGTATGATCATGCATCCTCTTACACCACCTCTCTATCAAAACCATGTATGTGATGCATTATCATGATAGAGGCTTCACAAGCATCTGATTGCCCTCTTGCATGATTATGCATTATGCAAGAACGTGCCATATATAAAGAAATGTGTATAAAGAAATATTGAGATGATTTATAAAGAAATTTTGGCTATGTAAATTCCTAACCAAAACTATGATTATAATAAGGAAATATACCCACAAAAGTTCCTTCCTATATTAATATTTTTTGTATCCAGGATGCCTCATCTAAAGATTAAGATTATAATATATGAATATACTTGTGCAGAGGCAAGAGAAAGCGAAATAGACAAATATTGAGATGATGAAGAAAGAAAATTTGACCAAGAAAATTCCTAATAAAATATACGATTAAGACATGGAATATAAACCCACTAAAGTTGCTTCCTTTGTTACTTAGTATTTTTGTCTTTATGGCATCTCATTTAAAGATTTACATTAAGATATATAAGTATATTTGTATAGAAGCGAGCAAAAGGTAAACCTGTAATAATGAGATCATGGAGAAAGGGATTTTAATTGTGTAAATATCTTATTAAAATTATGATTATGATAAGGAATATATACCTACTTCCTCTATTATTTGATTTTTTAAAATCCATGATGTCTCCTTTCAAACAATAAAAATATTGAGATAACAAAGAAGGGACTTTGGCAGGGTAAATTCTTAATGATAACTATTATCTAAGAGAAGGAATATATAACCACCAAAGTTCCTTTTCTTATTAGTCAATTTTTTTAATGTCCATGTTGTCTCCTCTAAAGATAAATTTTATTATATACTAATACATTTTTATAGATATTTAATATAAAGATTTGTGTTATTTATTCTTTTATATAGCAGTATTAATTGACTTGGGAAAATGTTTTTGATTTTGTATGATACATTACTAATGAATGCCTCAATGTTATCTTTTTTCTCTATTCTTATATAAATGGTTCTAAATGTGAACAAGTGGTGATTATCTGACTGACTAGTGAGAATGATTTGCTAATACACACCATGTTCCAGATTATATTAGTTATATTCCTAATGGTAAAGATGTGCCATTACAGAAGCAAACTCTTATATGATTTTTTATTAGAGTTTTAATAACAATTGATTACACTATTCCCAAAATTGTCCTTTTAATATTAATTTTAGCAGTGACAATATTGGTTTTTCCCAAACAAACTATATAGAAGCTTAAGGAAGGTTCTGTGTATATGCCACATGTGTTAACATTATAATATATTGAGTACTCATTTATTAACCTTCTTAAAAATGATAAATGAACTCTTAAGGTTGAGATATAGAAGCTACCTTTGTAAAGAGCAATTCCATTGGTCATTTCATAAGATGTTTTTTTGCCTAAAGAGGTAGAATTATTGATGATAATATTGAATGCTCATCCAATAGAACCATCTTACCATGTGATATAACTTTTATTGATAGATTATAAATGTTGGACCCCAAATTTTGAGTGAAAATTTAGAAATATTAAATGAAATTCAATGAGTGTTTTGTATATGTATTGTGA
>JANIHZ010001713.1:0-20914 GCA_027478365.1 Erythroxylum rufum | reverse complement strand
AAGAAGAGAAATTATTTTGAAAATATGATTTTAAGAAATTGTTATTCATTATGTTGAATTATTTTAAGGAATTGCAAAATTTGTTTGAATTCCTTGTGTCTGATTTATTGAAAATTCAATATGTGAATGTGTGATTTTATGATTGTTTTCATAATTGCCATAATTATGTATTCTTGAATGATTAAGATTGTGTTATTTGAATTGCTATGTGAGTTTGTAAATGCCAATGCGCCTAGTATGACGCAATATGAAAGCTAAGTTTTCGAAATGTGCCTTCGGGCAATTTGATTTGTTTTTCATGTGTGAAATGTGTTATATGGGTTTGGTTAGGTCCTATAAGTTAGAGTCAATGCAATGTCTCGTTTTTAAAGGCTTCTCCCGCCTGCTCGCTAGTGGCACTGGAGCTCCCATCTCGGACTCCCATAAGTTCACGGCTGCACAGAACCGCTATGCGGGACTGTGCAGTACATTCCGTTTGGACCAAACCAAACCATTCTGAAATGTTATGTGATTTTTGATTTATTTATAATGTGATGCATTTATATGTGCTTGCATTCATGTTTTCGATTATAAATGATTTGAAAAGTGAAAAGGTTTAAGAAATAAGTTTTTGAAAAATTTGCTAAATGACAAATGTTTTGAGAAATGGATTTTGCTTATTTTTCAATTATAAATATGTTATCCACGAGCTGTCTAGCTCACCCCCTTTCATCCCCATCTCCAGGATTTCGAGCGGGAGATCGGATGGAAGATGGTTAAGACATCAGTTTCGCATTGTTTTTGTCATATGGTTATTTTGGATTTGGGCATTTGGTTTTGTACCGTGGCTTGAAAATGCCACTTTTGTTAGTTACTGAAGTATGACATTGAAGTATGGAGATGTATATGAATTATGCATTTATGTATGGTTTTGAGTTATAAATTTGTGTATGATTATGAAATATAAATGGAATTGTATATGAATGGGATTGTATATGAATAAACTTTGATTTTGAGTATGGATGGATGTTTCTGATTATGATTGAGAATATTGAAGTGTTTAGGTGTAGGTTTGTGTTTGTGTATGCTGGGATTCCGGACAGGAGGTCCGAGGAATTGGTGTTTTGTTTTGGAATATTAGAAGTGTGTTTTGCTATTTGCAGATTTTTGGGTTGTTACAAATACAGTCGTTATGCTGCCCGATTTTTGTTAACGGGCAAATAAGTTTTGGTAAATAGATGTATTTTGGGATTTGTATGAGTGTATCAGAACCTTTAGAATTGAATATGAGATTAAGAAATACTTGATTTCGAGAAATCAAGTAAGTTTGAGGTTATGGAAAATTTTGGCAAAGGAATTTGTGATTAAAATGGATGAATTTCCAAAAGGGAATTTGAATAAGATTGAATAAAATGAGATTGAATAAAGATGAAATGGAATAAATGTTTTGAGAAAGAAAGAAAGAAGAAAAAAAAAATTATACCGGATTTGAGTGAATTATACCGATTTCGGAATGGGATTAGTCTTAGGGTTCCAACGCGACGTGGTTCTAAAATTTTCGTTACCCGGATGTCGGAATTCAGTTTTTGTCCTTACGCGATTTGCTTTCGATTTTGTTCTACATTTTGTTATCCGATTTGTCCGATTCGGTTTCGCTTCTTTCGCGTTCTTCCGCTTTGCTTCGCTTTTGAATCCGATTTGTGTTTCGACTTTGTTTGTCCCACTTTCGTTTCACTTTGGTCATAAGATCCGTCTGATTCATTCTGCCACTTTTGTTTTCGTTTCCGTATTTCCGTTCTTTTTCGGTTAGGGTCCGGTCCTGAGATTGGGTCCCAACATAGATGGTATCAGAGCAAGAGTATAGTTAAGTTATGATTCGTTTCTGAAGAGCTGGGTTCTGACAACGGGGCCCAACATAGATGGTATCAGAGCAAGAGTATAGTTAATTTATGATTCGTTTCTAAAGAGTTGGGTTCTGGCAACGGGGCCCAACAAATCCATTCCCTATAAGCTTTCTTTTAGAAAATCCCTTTGCTCATTGTTCCAAATATAACAATCATTCTACTCATTATTAGGAGTATAATTAGGAACCCATTAGCTTAATTCCCTTGGATAATTGTGTCATCAACTACCCTCAATCCATATATTAACCTTTGCTTGAGTTGGAAAATGATATATGAATTGGACAGTTTTTACTTGTGAATTAATGCACCATTACTTGTCTAATTATGATACCAAAGAAAAACTAAGGAGCCATCCCGAATCTTACAACTTGTAATAGGTTCAATAGAGGCCTTTAGCTTAAGTAGTTAGGTGATAAACCAAGAGGGACAAGATTTATTTTTAACTGACCAAATTCTTTCCCCCTTGAGTAAATAGCTATGTATCTATGCATCCATAATGATTCTTTATCCGCCAATACTCAGAAAAGCCTCTTAGCCATCAAAACCTTATAGGTTTATAGGAGTGATATCAAGACCCTCTTCGTTAAACAATTTACATACTTCTAACCATTTGACCTTAGTGTAGCATTTATAATTTTACCACACAAAATTTCCTTATCATTCCTTTAATAGTCTTGATTAAGCCCTTAGATAAGAACATATGTGCGCTCTAGTAGATATACATGAAATTGATTATAGCTTTGATCAATGTAGTTTAGCACCAAAAAAGAGCTCTTTATTATACCAAACACCTAATTGCTTTTGAATATTTTCCATTATAGGTAAATACTCGAATTATAACCTTCTTATAACCAAAGGTGGTCTAAGTACATTAAAGGAGGGCCTTTAATAAAAATGACAGTCAATGCTTTCAGTCTATTTGCATAATGCACAACACTATGCTAAGATAACTTTTGTTATAGTTAATGTCTATTCCAGAAAGTACCCAAAAATAAACTAGAGACTTAATTAAGACTTGAATTTATTTAACTTCAGCTGTAAAGTAAACTTACTAACTTAATCTTTTACACTTGCTATGATACCTAAAGATGGCACTCTTTAAGATATTATGCTTCAATAGTAGAGTCAATGCCTCCACAGAGAGGATGAATGTATAAAGAAATTAGGGGTCTCCTTGTTTAATACCCTTTTATCCCTTAAATAGCTTTAAGGCAACTTCATTGATCAATACATTATAAGATTTAGAAGAGGAGCAGGCCATCACCTATTTCCTAAAATATAAGGAAATACGAGAACCTGAAGCAAGTTAGATAAGAATTCCTAGCTTATACAATCAAATGCTTTGTTGAAGTCAACCTTAATAATAAAATTTTGGAATGATTTCTTTTTAGTATATCCCTTCAAGAGTTCTTAAGCAATGAGAATGTTATCACTAACTAATCTCCTTTCGAGAAAAGTTCCTTAGTTGTTGCTTATGATAAATTGAAGCACCACTTTTAGTCTATTTTCCAATATTGTGAAAATGATTTTAAACAAAAAGTTTCTATAAGAAATTGGCCTATAGTCCCCAAAGGATGAAAGATTAAGAATCTTATGAGCAAGACATATAAAAGTTTTGTTAATTTCCTTAAGTAGGGTTACACTATTAAAAAACTCCTTGACATCTTGTTTCACCATATAACCCACCATTAGCCAAGCTTTATAAAAGAAGAATTCATTTAAACCTTCAAGTCTAGAACCCTTTTGACCATTCATCTGAAAGACTATTTGCTCAATTTCTAGACCACTAACTTGTTTAGAGAGTAGAAGACCTTCCTCTTTCCTTATCTGTTTGTCAATAAAGGCTTTTAGAAGCTCTATTGAACAAGAGCTAAGAGAATGAGAACTTGTAAAGTTCTTAAAAAATGACAATACCTCAGTTAGCAACTGCTCTCAGCTAGTGACAAAATCACAATTTTAAAAGACAATAGAGCATATGTTTTTAAAGTTCCTCTTAGCCAAGATAGAGTTAAAGAAGAATTTTATAAACCTCTCTCCCTTCTTTAGCTAATTATTCATATCCATTTGCTTAAGTATAGTAGCATGATCATCCAATTTACTTAAATAGCTCTTAAGGGTCATCTTCTGTTCAATTAGCAGCTCCTTACTAGACGGATTTATAAACGAACTATGTTGAACTCTTTCAAGCTTATCCTTCCCCCTCTTGACTACTTCCATAGTGTTAGGACCCCTTGTAGCATTTAACTTCTTCAATTCCTTCTTGATACCTTTAAATTTTTACATATATACAAACTGTTTAGAGCTACAGATCCTAGATGACATCCCTTTCAATATTGCCTCATGAAATCCAACACTAAAAACAAGGAAGTTGTTAAATCTAAAAGGGAACTTTTTGCTTACCTTTTGGAACAAATTACTATTCCATATAAGTGTATGATCTAAAAACAATGGCTCCATAAATTTTTCTTTTCTCTTAAGAAAATTGGTGAGCCATGCAAGATTAACCGAAGCTCTATTTGATTTTTTTCCTAATAAAACTCCTTCCTTCCTGTTTATTACTCCAAGTAAATATTTGCCCTTTATATCTCAAGTCCTCCAAACCTAACCCTTCCACACAATCTTTAAAGTTACAAACAATCTAAAGAGAATTGCTACTAACCTTATTTTGTAGTAGACCCTCCTAAGGTAGTCCCCTTCAAAAATTAAGGTTATAGCCATAAATAATAGAAATATACAACTTGCATTTTTAAGTGAAAAGTGAACTAATACATGCATCGCTTAATCATAAGACCACAATTCTTCCCCTTTTACAAAATTATTGTTATCGGCATTCACAATTCTCCCAAAATAGTGGTGCTGGAAATTTGAAAGAAAATCCCGATTGGCCCTAAAATCTTCAATTTATTCAAAGTAGCTTATCTAATCTTCATTTCAAAAAGTCTTACAAACCAAGGATGTTACAAATTGACAAAATCCTTTAAAGCTTGTAGCCTTTGAAGGCAATTTAATACTCAAACATTTCAAACTAGCGAAGTCATTTTAAGATGGATTTACCTTTGGAGTTCCTACTTTGAGTGACCCTTATAACTTTCTCCTTATAACATTTTGGAAATCATAATCTTTTAAATCCAATGAAGATTTGATAGTTGGCTCTATATTCTCTATAATATGAGGAATAATAGGTTGCTTATCATACATATTCTTGATTGCCCCGTAAATATACTCATTCTCCTCACCTTCTGCTGTAACCTTGCTAGGGGATTGAGAGCAATTCAAAACCTGGATCAACTCCTTTCCACCAATATGCTCTTCCTCCTCTAAATTATGCATTCCTTATTAATAGGACTAGTAGGCATATCTATGCTATTTGGTTTCTTATATTCTTTCAATTTCTCCAAATTTTCCTCCCCTACCCCGTCAGCTTATTATAATCTCCCCTTTTGAACAGTTTTGCAATAGGTCTCCATTGCTTACCTTACATCTTAAGTGATGGTGTTGAACTGTATGTAATCATAATAGATTCCTCATATAATACGTTGTTTTATCCTAACCTCATAATATGGATGTAGTCGAGCAGATTCTTAGACATTTTCATACTAATGCATACTTCTCTAAACCAAATTATCTTTCTTTTAACCATGTTCTCATCCATTAATAGTGGCTTTCTAGTATAATTGGCAAGTATACTCAAAAATTTAGTTTTCAAGGGCAAAAGTTGCCTTAACAATAGGGCTGGAAGGGGGGGTTCTACGGTAAATAGGGGTAGTGGTAAAGGAAGATGAGGGCAAAGATGGAAATTAGTTTGGATAAGGTAGGAGTCAAACCTTTATTAAAGGAAGTCATAATAAAGTAGACACTAAACAACTTTATGAAGACAAGCTTGTAAGGTAATTACCAAAAATAACAACAAGAACTTTAGGTGGAAAAAGCAAAAAGTTAAGGGACTAAAGTGTCTTTGTACACTAAAGAGCAATACTCTAGATTATGTGAAGCTTGTATGTCACTAAGGTCAAAAAAATAGAAATTTGAAAAAGTGAGAAGAAGATTTGAGGTTGAAATAGTGGATTGGATAGAAGTAAGTTTGAAAATCCAAAATTAGATATAGCTAAAGGAAAATAAAGAGAAAGGATAGGATAGAGTCAAGTGGACATAAAATGGAAGATCAACGATCAAAGTAGCCATTTTCCTAATAGCCTAGCTCCAAGTAAAAGATGTTGGATGAAGCAAGAAGTAAGACAGGTGACCTGTGCATTTCTTTGAGAGAGACGTTCCTAAGTGAAACCTTAATATATGGATAACTTAATGAAACTGTAAAAATAATAATAATAATGTTATAGTAGTACAATAGTGAGTGGTAGTACTGGTAGTGGATGGAGCTATCTACCTCTAGAGAGCTTACATATGAATGAACAAAGAATTAGCTAATAAAGATTAAATAGGGTGCTTAGGAGAGATTGCTTGTGATCTTTCTAGTGTTAATATGGAAACTTTTATGAGATTTCACATATCTTAGTACATTCAAAAGTGTGTTAACTTGATATAGTTATGAGTTAAGTAATTGAAGGTGAGATGGATGTAGCTTAAAAGAATGCAATTTCAGTGTCTAAAAGATCCTATCAGTCTAGTTAAATATATCTATTCTAGATTAATTAATTCATAAAGCCAAAAGTAATACTAGGGAAAGTACTTGTTTAAACATTAATAGTAAATTGAATTATCTTTTATTAATTTACCTTGTTATCGATTCTTTTGGTTACATATTTACTTGTTTAAACATTAATAGTAAATTGAATTATCTTTTATTAATTTACCTTGTTATCGATTCTTTTTGTTACATATTTACTTTTGCGTTTATTTTATCTTTCTTCAATCAAAATCTAACAACATAAATTTTTTATTTATTTAGTTTAGACTACTAAGTACTTTAGGTTTTCTCATCCATATCTTTTCTTTGAGGGATCAACTTCTACTTACTAATTTATTGTTAACGAAAGCAGCACTTGCCCCAATTATATGTAATACATTAATAATATAAAATTTTATAACTTAGATAGAAATCACATCCTCTAGTTTTATTACATAAAATCAGGAAAAGGGGCTCTATTCAAGTGAGAGTAATATAAAAAATTGTTGATCTTAGATGGCACATAATAGAAGAGTGAATTATGTGTATTCACTTCTTTTTCCTATATCTAAACTAATAAATGGTTATGAAAAAATTCACATATTATAATCATAAACCTATTAAAATAATAAATAAAAGAGAGTAGTGAAAGAGAGACAAAGTTTATTTATAATGGTTTTGTCGAACTCCCATTAGCCTACATCAATTTCCATAGCTCCACATGCGATTCATTATCTTCCTCCTTTAATAAGTGAAGAGTTACCATCCATATAACATCTTCTTCGCTACAGGCAAAAAGAAACTCTTGCAATCATCTTTCTTTTTCACGAATGAGGAGTAACTTTTTACAAATCTTGTTCAAGGTTAAGAGGAACCTTTTAAAAATGCATCCTTTATAATTTTCCCAATTTTAACAATTATACTACTTAAAAATTCCTTCTCTTGCTTATATTGATCAATAAGACTCACTATATGTAATGCAATGTACGCATACACTCTCAAACCTTTTAATGCTCTTAGCAACTTTCTAGTACACCCAAGGTTACTTCCACAACTCATATGTGGTCTACTTATACTAAAAGTAATGTAAAATAGTACTTAGAGATAAACACTGGCTATTATAACGACTAATGGTAATGCATTGTTCAATTATTTTGCATATTAGTTGACCAATATAGTCACAAACTTACAGTATATATTATTAAAAGATATTAGATGGCTATACTTCCACCTAAAATTAGTCGCCTAAATAACCATACTAGTCGACTAAACTTCCTTAAATAATTTTTCTAAAACTTCATAAGTTTTTCAAAGATCAAAAATACATTCTTTCAATAAAAAATTCATCCAAAACCATTTTAAAATTTTCCTAAAATTATTTTAATATGTCAAGAGAGTTTTCTTTAAAACTTCCTAAATTTCCTCTTGATTATGACAAAGTATATATACTATGCCCTATGTACAAAATTCATGTAAAGATTGAATCTTTACTAATATGACTAAGATAAGGTTACAAGAATGATTATAGTGATTTACTTGATTCCTTTTTATTCTTAATTCTTCTCTTAAATCACATATGTGCTCCATTTTTCTCATTTTCTTCTTCTTTATATTCAAATGGCTCATTTTCTCACTTTACCTTTCTATTAAACTTCATAATTCATTTATTACTTGATTATATAATAATAGAGCTATTAATATGACTAAAAGTAAATTCATTAATAGCAATATATTTTGTTATCATTAAAACTATAGTTAACGCCTTATTTATTCAAATATGGATAATCAATCCTTTAAATGCATACATAAAGAATAATGATACAAAAACTTAATAATTCATGATGTACCCAACAATGTTTATAAACTCTCTAAAAAATTTTATAAATTAAAACAAACTCTTAAAGCTTAGTACGATTAAGTGTATTTCTTATGAAAATAGTTTTATTAAAGGTAAGGTTAATGTAACTCTTTTCATTAAAAAGCATAAGTATGACCGATGTATATAGCATATAGATATATATATTTCATTAGTTTTTTACATTACTTTTATGCTTAAATTATACACACACACACACACATATACACAATATATTTATTAGTCTTTTACTTAATTTTTATTCTTAAATTACCTTAGTTTTACTCATTTTATGTGCTTCTTTTAATAATTGTGAAAGTGATACCTTGGAAAGAGCTTTATCAAGAATTAGAGAAGATTTCAAGTGAAAAATAAAAAGAAACACAATTATTAGTTAGGAATAGCTAAGTACATAAATGTGTGCCAACTTGTATCCTTCATTTACCACTTGAAAATGAAGACATAGTCATATAAACGGTCTGGATGGAGACTATATGATACATAGAAATTTTAAAGTGCATTATAGTCTAAGACATAATTGTGTCTTAACCCATGCCAATACCCTAGAGTCGGTAAGATATTATGACTAATATTCCTCTCAAGATACTATATTGCTGTGACTAGATTATATTAAGAAATAGATAGGTTGTATATAGTTAATATAGAATAAGTTTGAAATCTCTTAATTTAAAGGATTAGATTAGATTAGATAGATTTGGATAACTTTCTAGATTTAAACTTCTACTTGTAATAGCCTATATATGGCCCTATACTTTCTATTCAAGTGACTATTCCCCATTTTGTTCATGGTATCAGATCCATAGCAGAACAATCAGGAATGATTTTGTTTAGGTCAATCAGAGCCATGCAGGTCGAGTAAGAGGAGATCTTTGTCGCTGGTTTGTCTGGTGTGGCTCCACCAGTATCGAACCCATTCTCTCTCCAAAATAGTGTTAATAACTCCCAAACTAGCATAGTCAATCATAGACTAAATGGCAATAATTATCTACCATGGTCCCACTCGGTGCTTATGTTCATAAGAGGAAGAGGGAAAGAAAAATACTTAAGCATAATGTCACCTGCTGCGTCCGACCTGTTAGACCCAAAATACCAGACTTGGATGATCGAAAATAACCTTGTTATAAGCTAGTTAATCAACTCAATAACCCTGGAAGTCAGCGAGCAGTTCTTCTTAGCCACATGTGCGAAAGAAATTTAGGAAAACACCAAATAAACTTATTCTACTATTGAAAATATTGCTACTTTGTTCCAAATTAAGAGTCTTTTTAGAGAGACCAAGTAAGGAGAGAAGACAGTGACTCAATATTACACAGCATTGGTGAAGCCATAGCAACAATTGGATCTTTATGATCCTCAGCAATGGATGTACGATGAACATTTGACTTGCTACAGGAGGATTGTGGAACGAGAACGAGTATATGAGTTTCTGTTAGACTTAAACTCAATTTATGATGATGTTCGTGGTAGAATCATGGCTACTAGTCCTCTTCCAACAATCATGGGAGCAGTTAATCTTGTTAAGTGTGAAGAAAGCAGGAGACAATTGATTTATGGGACTTAAACAACAATGAGGTTCCTGAATCTTCAATTATGGCTATTAAGGGAACTACTAGATCATAATCAAAGAAAAAATCAAGTAAGCTTTGGTGTGAACACTGTCAGAAAAATTGGCATACCAGAGATACTTGCTGGAAGGTCCATAGCAAGCTATCCAATCTGAAAGACAGAACTAGAATAGAGAGCAAAAGCTATGCAATTGCTGGAATTGAAAAGGCAAAAGGTGAAAATCTACCGGTAAGCAAGGAGGAGGTCGAGCTACTTAGAAAATTTCTGAGCAAGTATGATCTAAAAGCTGGAAAGGTTGTATCTACCAGTCATATGGTGACCATATGAGCCTTGGGTGTTAAAATCCCAAATCATGGTATTTGGATTGTTGATTCAGGTGCAAATGGCCATATAACTTATGATAAATCTTTATTTGTTGATATTATGTCTTGTCAAGGTCATAAAACTGCTAAGGTAACAAATGGACATGTTTTTAAGGTTGAAGGAATAGGAACTATTATAATAGCTGATAAACTTGTCTTAATCGGTGTTTTTTATGTACCTAGTTTGGACTGTAACCTATTGTCTATGAAGAGACTTACTAAAGAGCATAATTACAAAGCTAACTTTTACTCTAATGGGTGTGTTTTCCAAGATTTGGAGTCGGGGAAGAGGATTGGCAGTGATTAGGAGTTTGATGGATTATATTATATTGGCAGCTCGAATGGGAGTCAAGCAAATGCTACTTTCTCATCCAGCACTGAAATTGCACTTTGGAGTAAAGCAAATGCTACTTTGTCATCCAGCACTGAAATTGTACTTTGGCACTATAAGTTAGGCCACCCTAGTTTATCTTCCATGAAACAATTATATCCAACTTTTTTCAATAATAAGGATTCATCTTTTCAGTGTGAATTTTGCCAACTCTTTAAACACACACGAAATTTCTACTTACCTCGTGCTTGTGACCCACTAAACCTTTTTCTATCATATATAATGATGTCTGGGGGCCATTAAGGATTAAAACCAAGAAAAATGCCAAATGGTTTGTAACTTTCATAGATGATCATACGAGACTTACTTGGGTATATCTCATAAGAGATAAAAAATAAGTTTTTCAGATTTTTAAGGACTTTTACTCCTTTATACTTAATCAATTCCATGACAAAATTCAGATTTTTAGAAGTGCCAATGGGAACGAATATCTAAGTCAAGCTTTTGACCAATTTTTTTAATCACCAATGGTATTATACACCAAACTTCATTTGTCAATACATCACAACAAAATGGTGTATCTGAGAGAAAAAATAGGCATTTACTTGAGGTTGCAATAGGCATTTAATTGAGGTTGCAAGGTCTATTATGCTCACTACAAATGTTCCAAATTATTCTTTAGGAGAGGCTATTCTTACTTATGCTTATCTAATAAATCGAAAGCCTTCAAAAACATTAGGTTTCCTTACATCTTTACAGAAATTACTTGAAACCTATCCCTCGGTTCCTTTCTTAATCAACTACCTCACAAAGTGTTTGGTTATATTGCTTTTGTTCATAATTGCCATGGTGGAAAACTTGAACCACGAGCTCATAAGTGGATCTTTTTAGGCTATTCTTCTACTAAAAAGGTTGCTTATGTTTTTCTCCTCCTCTCAATTGGTTCTTTGTGACAATGGATGTAACTTTTTTTGAAAATCAATCCTATTATCCAAAACCACCCATTCAGGGGGAGAATTATGATAGTGAATGGATGTTTTTAGTAAATGATGGCACACCAGACATACTATCCCAAAAAATATACTTTTTCTTTCACCTTCTGCACCTAACTTTGATCAAATCAGACCTGATACTTTCACTTCAGAGGCTACTAAACCCTTTGAGCCCACTGTGATAGATGATCCCAACCCTCAACCTGATAAGAATTCCACTGAAAATGGTGAATATGATAAGGAGAAGGATACCGAAACTAGGGTGGACAAGCTAAAAAACTATACTAGATTTTACACAAGAAGGAAGGCAACAAAACAAGGAAATGAGCATCAAGTAGCAAGTGAAACTGAATAGGAGAAATTCATTATACTTTTCAAGCAAGGTCATGAATCATAACCTACTACAACTTCTGAGGAGTTGGGTTGGCCTATAGCACTAAGGAAGGCAGTAAGATCATGTACAAGGCACCTAATTAACAACTTTGTCTCTTATAACAGGTTATCTTCACATTTTCAGACCCTTGTTGCTCAGTTATCTACTGAAAAATTACCTCATAAATTTCAGTAGCCTGTCAAGGATCCCAAATGGAGGGAGGCAACAAATGATGAATTAAGTGCACTCAAGAAGAATCAGACTTGGGGTGGAAACAGACTTACCACAAGGAAAAACTGTAGTGGGATGCAAATGGGTGTTTGAAGAATCAGACTTGGGGTGGAAATAGACTTACTTTCTTGTGGTGGGATGCAAATGGTTGTTTACCATTAAATATAATTATGATGGAAGTATTAACAGGCATAAGGCAAGACTTGGGGCTAAGGGGTTTACACAGGTACATGATATTGACTACAAGGAAACATTTTCACCGGTAGCTAAACTCAGTACAATTAAGATTCTATTGTCATTAGCTGCCAATCTAGACTGGCCCCTACATCAGCTTGATGTCAAAAATGCCTTCTTGAATGGTGATCTTAAAGAGGAGGTGTATATGGAGTTGTCATTGAGATTAGGAGGAAACAACCACCCTCAAAGAGTATGTAAACTTAAAAAGTCTATGTACAGCCTAAACCAGTCACCTAGAGCATGGTTTAGAAGATTTGCAAGAGCAATGAAGAATCTTAATTAGTATCAATGTCAGGCTGATCACACCTTATTTATTCGGTGTTTGACTAGTGGTAAGATAACTATCCTTATTATCTATGTTGATGACATCGTCATTACAAGTGATGATTGGGAAGGTATATAGGAGCTAAAGAATTCTTTGGCTCAAGAATTCGAAATCAGATATATGGGTAACTTAAGATATTTCTTTGGAATGGAGGTGGCCAGATCTAGTAAAGGTATCTCAGTATCTTAAAGGAAGCATACTCTTAATCTTTTAGAGGAAACTGGAATGCTATGAGAAGCCAACAAAAACACAGATGGAATCAACATATAAGTTAAGTTTTAAAGAGGGTGGTACACCAGTGGACACAGACAGACATCAGAGACTAGTGGGAAAACTAATTTGTTTATCTCATATTTGGCCAGATATTAGTTTTTCTGTCAGTATGGTTAGTCAATTTATAAGCAATCCTTAAGAGGAACACATGAAGGTAGTGTTTAGAGTCCTGAAGTACTTAAAAATGACACCTAAAAAGGGGTTGTTCTTTAAGAAAGGGTGAGTAAGGAGCATTGAAGTTTTCATAGATGCTGACTTGGTAGGATCTATAACTGATAGAAGGTCTACAATAGGCTATTACACCTTTGTGTGGGGCAACTTAGTTACTAGAAGGAGCAAGAAGTAACCAGTAGTTGCAAGAAGCAGTGCCGAAGCAAAGTATAGAGCTTTGGCACTTGGAATATGTGAAGGAGTATGGATCAAGAGGCTCCTAACAAAACTAAAAATCATAATAGAGCCTCAAATGAAAGTATGGTGTGATAACATGGCCACAATAAGGATTGCAAAGAACCCTGTACATCGCAATAGAACCAAGCATGTGGAGATAGATCGTCATTTCATCAAAGAGAAAGTGGAAACTGGATTAATTGATCTTGCCTATGTGCCCACCAACAATCATGTTACAGATGTTTTTACTAAGGCACTTACAAGAGTCAAATTTTGAAGAACTTAGTTGCAAACTGGGAATGATCAATATCTATTCACTAGCTTCAGGGGGAGTGTTAATGGGATATTATGACTAATATTCCTCTCAAGATACTATACAGTTGTAACTAGATTATATTGAGATATAGATAGGCTATATATAGTTAATATATAATAAGTTATATAGTTAATATATAATAAGTTCTAAATCCCTTAATTTAAGGGATTAGATTAGATTAGATAGATCTGGATAACTTTCCATATTTAAACTTCTACTTGTAATAGCCTATATATGGTTGTATACTTTATATTTAAGTGACTATTCCCCCACTTTATTCACCTAAAAAGTTATAAAAAGGTATTTGGCTTAGGAGAGGGGCATGTTAGAGCCTGTGTTCCCTATAGAAAGTATTAAGAAGATACACAACTTGGAATACAATTGTTTACTAGACGATATCTCAGGTGGTTTTAATTTAAAAAATATTTTGTCATTCTTTTCTATTCTAAACCTATGGTTAGCTGCAAGGAGGTACCAAAACCCTCAGGAGATCATTTCCAAAGTTGTTTTTAATAGATAAAAGGATTGGAGATCATCTAAATAGATTATAGTTAATTGGAACAAGAAGATTTCATCTAGAATTCTTTATATCTTGATGTCCTTTATTTTATCACTTGTGTTTGTCAATGAAAAAATAATTTGTGGTTAGTTTGTTTATATGTTTAGAAGAAGAATCATATTATTATATTTGTTAAGGATTGATTCAATATTATTTATGAAGTTTGATTTATTTCAGTGAAATATCTTTGAATATTGTTAATATAAATTTAAACATCCTAATGATTAGATCTAATATTAATTCATATCTTGATGATTTGAAATAAAATGCATGTGAGTGGATCATGGTTTAGATATTAGTTGTATATGAAGTAAATCACTTGTTAATATAGGAATCATGTAAAGTATATAAAATACACAAGAAGGGGGTTGAATTATGTAATCCTTTCAAAAAATATTAATATTTTAAGATTTCTTGAATATCTTTACAACTATCAGATGAATACCAAGGATACTTTACTAAAGTTGATAATTATTAAAATCGCAAGTAATTTTACCTACTCGTCTAACAATAAGAAAACTAAATTATAAGGATTAGAGAATAGACGCTGCGATTTTATACTAGTTCACCCCAAACCTTGGACTACGTCTAGTCCTTAGAGTTTGTCTGAGATTTCACTATACTCTTCAAGTTTACAAGTATTCTTTCTACCCTTCCAGAGCCTCTTCAGGTCTCTTTCACAAAGTATTATTTTTGCTATCTTAGCCTCTCCAAGTTATAGCCTTTTCTTTCTCTCACTAAGAAAAATATTTTGAGCTTTATGTTACAGTAATATTCACTCTCTTGTTTCGCACTTTGAATACAGAATTTTTCTAAGTATTGTACAATCAGAATTTTCTCTCTTGTAAGAATGTTATTTTAGTCTTCGACTAGGACTAGTATTTATAGCCAAAGTCTCTAACTGTCTTCTTGAAAACTGCTTCTTGAATCTTTCTAGAAACCGTTATTTAGTTGAGTTCTGTAACTAACACCAACTAACTAATTGTCTGACGTTATAGAGTATCTTCCTTTTTGTATCGTCTAATATTGTCACTTCGTCTGTTGTTTGCGCTTCGTCTGTTATTTGTGCTTCGTCTGTTGTTTATGCTTCATCTATTAATTGCGTTTCGTCTATTGTTTGCGCTTCGTCTGTCATTTGCGCTTCATCTATTATTTGTGCTTCATCTGTTATTTGTGCTTCGTCTATTGTTTGTGCTTCGTCTGTTGTTTGCGCTTCGTCTATCGTTTCCATTTATCTGTGATGACATGTATCGTCTGTTGCTGATGTATCGTCTGGGATGACTAAGTGTTACTTATATTTTTCTATATACTTAACAAACTTATCAAAACAATTTATACATTTCTAAGATTATTATTATTTGATTGTCACCAAAATTAATAGAAGTGAAGTCTTTTTGACTTAACAATCTCCCCCTTTTTGATGATAACAAATAATCATAATTTTTAGAAAGATAAAATGATATTCAAATGAATAGATGAATAATATTCAAACGAATAATGAGACAAAAACATAAGAAATGCAAATGCATATACAATATACGAAATGCATATATGATATATGAAGGTACAAAAGTTTTCTATCTCCTCCTATTTGTTCTCCTTATCTTCCTTCTATCTTCTTCTCTTCTCCCCCTATTTGTTATTAATCAAAAAATTTAATGAAGACACTTCATAATTTTAGAAAACATATGTTGTATGTCAGTGTGGATCGACTTGAGGTCTTGTTCAATAGTAACCTGTAGAAATGCTACTTCCTCATGAAGATCACCCATTGAGTCACTTAGGTCATTGACTTTAGTATGAATTTCCTCAATTTCTTTTGCTAAAGCTTCCTGGATTTCCTTCTGTTTATGACTAGTTTCTGTCCAATCCATGAAATGCTTCAAAAACTCCGAATTAACAGTAGGGTCTTGTTGTATTTCATTAGGAGGATGGAGGGTTTCAACAAAAGATGGTTCTGAAAGTAAAATGTCTAAATCTATGATTTTGATTGTGGGAGGTCTGAAGGTTTGTTTTCCTTCCAAGAGATCAAGGTCATCAGGTTTAGGTAGTTTAGGAACTGGTTGGCCAAGAAGGTGTAACACTTCTTTAACTGACGGTATAAAACTTAAAGGTTTGAAATGTATGATTAAATGCACAAAGGTCTTTAAGTTGAAATTGATACCTTCAACCATGATAGTTTTGTACTGTCCTTCTATCACTTTTCCAACTACTTGGAAGTTTGCATCTGTGGTGGAAACACCAAATTGACTTCCTGATGTTTTTGAAAAGTGATGTGAAACATAAGTACCTCCAGGTTGAGCTACATTGCATGCATCATCTATGTTCTGCATAGCTGCTTGAATCTGCTCTTTTGAAAGATCATCTTCATTTCCTTCAAGAAACATCTTCTTTTTCCCTTTTTCTTCATTTTGCACAAGGTTTGAACATCTCGTTGTATATCTGGCATAATTTTTATTGATGTTCTGCTTATAATCGGATAAATTGTATATTAATCCTTTGGCATCTTCATTGGATATGGTTCTATCTTTTCATCTCACAAAATACCATATAGTCTTCTTTCTTCATGGTTTAAAAGAAGTATTGATTGATCATTGATCCGTATAGGTTCGACTTGTACCTTGACTAACTTTTTCAAAGCTTCTCTAATAATAACTGAACCTCTGCTTCGAACAGGTACTGATTCTTCTATAATCTTCATTCTCAAATCCTTTTTGTTGATTAGTTGAGAAGGATTGTAAGGTTCCAATTGGTGTTCAACTATCTTTGTCTTCTGTTGAACATCAGATGAAGAAACCTTTTTCAGATTGGGCTTCTGCTTCTTTTGTTCTTCTTCCAGTTTAGAAGAAAGTTGTTGTTGAGGCTTCTTCCTCTCAAATACTAACTTCCTCTTTAACTCTGTATCTTCAGATGATTTTGCTAATTGACTTTGCAAAATTGAGACAATTGATCTAGTAGTCTGCTGTCTTTTCTCTGGCTTTTCAGAATCTTCACCAAGAATCAGAGCTTTATGTTTCTTCTATTCTTGTTGTCGTAAGGTCAATAGTCTTGATGACCTTCTTGACTGTTTAGATTTTTCTGATTGAAGTGTCTCTGCCTTTCTCTTTAATAACACTTGTTATGTTGATTGTTTAATCCGGCTTTCCTCTTTCTGTGAAATCGTCTTAGGTTTTATTAGTACATCAGACGATTTCTCAGTCTTTTCTTCTATGGATGTTCTTCCTGTCAATTGAGGTTTTGTTTTTCTTGCAGACGTAACATGTTCACTCCTGCTCCATCTTACTATATGCTCCCCCTCAGATCTTGCTTTCAGTGTAGAACCTGTATCCGCCTCATCTTCAAACTTTATTCCCATTCTGTGAATAGTGTTGGCATTAATAATGCTCTTCACATCCATCTTCATCTTCATCCTGTTACCTCTGTCGAGAAAGATTCCAGATTCTCTAAAAATCCTTTTCAACAGCATATCATACGGTAAAGAGCTAGAATCTCCCTTTGACTTCATTATGTACTTCAAAATTAAGTACGGAAGATTAATAGGTTGATGATTGAGTAGATGAAACAGATATTGTTCATCGATTGTGGTCACAATGTCCTTCGAGCCTAATCTTGGTCGAACACAATGAAGAAGTAGTGAATGTAGAACCCTAGCCTTCGGAACAAGGGTTGACGCCTTCCTGGCTTTTGGGTCACTACTTCCATATAGTTGTCGATTGAGTTGTGCTTTATCCACACAACCTTGAGTAATCCATTTTGTATTATTAGACAGCTTTGCTCCAATACTTGGACACCTATTGACCTTCTCGATAGAATCTTGTGTCACGATAATCGACAATCCATCTACCATTGATACTAAGGTGTCGTCTACCACCTTTGCATTCTTACAAAACTCATATATCTCATTCAGACAGACTTTTTCATGAACCTTAAAGAAAATTTTCCAGCCAACTGCTTCAATTTCAGGTTCAGTATCCATATGATTTTCCTTCAAGGAGACGAAATCAACATGTCTCTCATAGATAAGAGATTGCTCCATTTGTGATCTGTAACAATAAAAACTAAACACACAGATGTATTTTGCTCAAGGTAGCGATGTTAGTATATGAAAGTAAGAATATGAAACGAAAGAACTTGAAGCTTAGAACAGAGTGATGAATCGTCTTGGTTGAGAACACTAAACAAGTCAGTTTCAAAGTATTTCAAGAATATTCTAGAGTAAAAGGTATTTTATAATCTTGAGAGGATTTCCTTTTAATACCTACTCTTGAAAAGTTACCGTTTGTAACTTACCGTTACTATTTACTTGAAAACTTACGACTTTTTATCTTTTTCTAGTGTGAATCGTCTGGGTCATGATGTGTCAGACGAATGGTCAGTCAGCATTACCATATTCAACTTTCGTCTGATTTCTTTGAATCTATCTTCACACAAAGGTTTAGTGAAGATATCCGCCCATTGTTGATTTGTCTCAACAAATTGTAGACTAATGATTCTTCTCTGTACATAGTCTCGTATAAAATGATGTCTAAATTCAATATGCTTTAACCTCGAGTGTTGTATTGGATTCTTTGATAGATTGATAGAATTTGTGTTGTCACAGAAGATTGGAATTTGATCTTCTTGTATGGAGTAATCTTCTAACTGATACTTAATCCATAACGTCTGTGAACAACAACTTGTAGCTAACATATATTCAGCTTCTGCAGTAGATAGAGCAATTGAGATTTAACTCTTGCTTGACCAAGAAATTAGATTATGACCAAGAAAGTGACAACCTCCACTAGTATTCTTCCTATCAATCCTATCTCCAGCATAGTCATTATCACAATAGCTAATTAACTTGAAATCTTTACCTTTCTCATACATCAAACAAAGATCAGTAGAACCTTCCAAGTATCTCAATATTCTTTTAACAGCAATATAATGAGATTCTCTAGGATATGCTTGAAATCTTGCACACAAACAAACACTAAACAATATATCAGGTCTGCTTGCAGTTAGGTAAAGTAAAGAACCAATAATTCCTTTGAAAAGAGTTTGATCAACCTTCTTACCTACTTCATCCTTAGATAGAAGAATTGAAGGATGCATATGGGTTGACATAGGTTTGACCTTTTCCATTTTATACTTGACTAACATTTCTTTGATATATTTCTGTTGATGAATAAAAATATTTTCTTCGGTTTGCTTAATTTGAAAACTAAGAAAGAATTTCAATTTACCCATCATATTCATTTCAAATTCACTTTTCATAAGATTTTTAAAACTGGAACATAGCTTCTTAGAAGTTGCACCAAAAATAAAGTCATCTACATATATCTGTACTACAATGAAATCATTTTAAATACATTTTCTAAACAGAGTCTTATCTACTTGTCCGCTAATAAAATCATTTCTAATCAAAAAGGAACTTAGACGATCATACCAAGCACGACATTCTTGTTTTAATCCATACAAAGCTTTATAAAGTCTATAGGCATAATCTGGTTTATTATAATCTTCAAAACCAGGAGGTTGCTTTACAAAAACTTCTTCATCTATAAAACCATTCAAAAAGGTACTTTTCACATCCATTTGAAACAGTTTTATATCATGACAAACAGCATATGCAAGCAAAATCCTAATAGCTTCTAGTCTAGCTACAGGAGCATAAGTTTCATTATATTCTATTTCTTCTTGTTGATTATAGCCTTGAGCTACTAATATAGCTTTGTTACGATTTACTTTTCCTGATTCATCTAGTTTATTTTTGAATACCCATCTGGTTCCTATGATAGACTTATTGGGAGGCCTAAGAACTAAAGACCAAACTTTGTTCCTTGTAAATTGATTGAACTCTTCTTGTATGGCTAAAATCCAAGCGTCATCTTAAAGAGCTTCGTCAATTTTCTTAGGTTCTAATTCAGAAATAAAAGCTACATTTGCCTCTCTTCTAAATTTAGACCTATTTCTCACTCCTTATGAAGTTTTGCCTATAATTAGGTTTTCTAGGTGAGAGGATTTATACTTCCAGTCTTTTCTAAGACTAAATTTTTTAGGAATATCTTCTACCTTATCAAGTGGAACATCTAATGGTGACATGTCTCGATTATCAACTAAGGGAGCAGATAGAGTTTCATCATCATAATCGTCTCTTCTATCTGGATGAGAATCATCATCAAACTTAACATGCATAGATTCTTCAATAGATTTAGAAACAAGATTATAAACTCTATAAGCTTTAGAAGACATCGAATATCCTAGAAAAATTCCTAAATTGATCTTAGAATCAAATTTATCCAAATTTTCTTTTGTATTCAATATAGTACATTTGCAACCAAAAGGATGGAAGTAAGAAATATTTAGCTTCCTTCCTTTCCATAACTCATGTGGAGTTTTCTTTAAAATAGGTCGCAAAAATATTCTATTTTGAATATAACAAGTTTTATTCACAGCTTCTGCCCAAAAATACTTAGGAAGATTCATTTCACATAGCATAGTCCTTGCCATTTCCGTCTTGTTCTTTCTTTCTATAACTCCATTCTGTTGTGGAGTTCTAGGAGCAGAGAAATTATGGAAAATTCCATTCTCTTCACAAAA
>JANIHZ010000638.1:0-10000 GCA_027478365.1 Erythroxylum rufum | reverse complement strand
AGTGTGATGTTTGGTTTAATTGTTCTGTCTTGGGTGGCATCCATGTATCCTCCCAGGGGGTATTTGGGTGTTACATATGGTAATAACTCTAGTCAACACTCGCCTTCAAGTTGGTGCATAGATATCACACATGCCTAACTTACACAAGATTATGAAACTACTTGTTGTAGAGTCCTTTAGTGAAGACATCTGCCAATTGTTCATTAGACCCTAAATGGGATTAGTGTAAAGAGCCATTTACAAGTTTCTCTTTTATGAAGTGTCAGGCAATTTCTATGTAGTTTGTTCTATTATGTTGAACAAGATTGTGAACTATGCTAATGGCAGCTTTGTTGTCGTAGTAGAGGGATGAACTTCCTTCATTCGTTAGTTGTAATTCATTCATTAGCTTTCTTACCCAAAAGAGTTCGCACACACCTTGAGCTATAACTCTATATTCAACTTCTGCACTGGATCTAGTAACTATATTATCTTTTTTACTTCTTTAAGAGACTAGATTTTCTCTTATGAGCATACAATAACCAGTGGTTGACCTCCTATCATCTAGAGATCCAACCTAATTAGCATATGTAAATGATTCTATCTTAAGGTGGCCATTGTTAGTGAAAAGAAGGCCTTTTCTTAGTGCAAACTTTAGATAAAACAAGATGTGGAATACAACTTGTAAGTGTGGTTCTCGTTGATCATACATCTACTGACTTACCAGACTAACTACAAATGATATGTCTGGTCTGGTGTGAGAGAGATAGAAGAGTCTCCTAACTAACCTCTAATATCTGTTTATATCTACTGATGTAAATGTTCCTGCCTGCAATTTGTGGTTGCTTTATATAGAAGATTCAATTGGTTTATAACCCATCGTATTGATTTCTTCTAACAAGTCTAGGACATATTTTCTTTGGGAGATTAAGATTCCTCTTCCTAATCTAGTGACTTCAACAACCAAGAAGTATTGCAACTTCCCTAGATCCTTAATTTCAAATTCTTGAGCAAGAAGTTTCTTCAGCCTAACCATCTCTTATGTATCACTTCTAATTACCATAATGTCATTAATATAATTAATATAGACAATGAGAAGCGAGATCTTACCTTAGGAATGCTTGATAAATAAGGTATGATTGACATTACTCTGTTGATAACTAAAGGAAATCATGGCCCAACTAAACTTTTCAAACCATGCTCTAGATGATCGCTTCAGCCCATACAAGGCCTTTTCTAGCCTATAAACCTTCCTTTGTGTCTTCTCATCTACCTAGGAGGAATCTCTATATACATCTTCTCCTCCAGAACCCCATAAAGGAAGGCATTTTTAACATCAAACTGTTGTAGGTCCTAATCCAAGTTAGTTGCACGAGATAGTAGAATTTTGATTATATTCATCTTAGTAACAGGAGCAAAAGTTTCATAATAGTCCACTCCATATTTTTTAGTAAAGCCTCTAGCCACCAGTCTCACCTTGTATCTCTTAATGAATCCATATGGCTTATGCTTCATTGTGAATACCGATTTTCAGCCAACTATCCTATTTAATTCTAGAGTAATGCCAAGTCCCCAGGTTTCATTTTTTGTCAAGGCCATCATTTCCTCAATCATAGCTTCTTTCCATTAGATATTTTCCATTCCTTCTCTCCAATCCTGTGGAATAGACATAGAGGAAACAAACAAGACAAAGTGATGTAGGACAAATAAAAGAATTATTGACTAGTAGCTAAAACTCACAAATTTTGGAAATATGGTTAATATTAGGCTACTGGAATATTATGTTTTAAGGTTAGATTTAGGTTAAGAATTTAGATTTTTCAATTTTTGTGTGGGTGGAAAATTTAAGGTTTGATTGTTAGAGATTTTGGTTTAGGATTTCAGGTTTAATATGATTGAATTATAGGTTTAAGAAGGTTGGAAATTAGGATAAGGTTACTGGAATTTAGTGAAAAACACAAAGAATCGATAGTAGGAAACTAGGAATCACTTCTACGGCCTAAAAATCACTCTTAGAAAAAAGCATCACACCTCCTAATTGAAAAACCCAAAGTTGTAGAAAAATTTCAGATTACTTGTTATTATTGAAGGGCTAAGAATAAAATTTTAAAACCCTTATGCTAGAAGGAAAAGGTTTCTAACAAATTTAAATCATATTCTAATAAAAATTCTATAATTCCTAAACAACTAGGATAACATATGTAAAAGAGAATAACATATTTAACTTACTACTATTTCCTATCTAGTAAAGAATCCTAACATAATCTAAATTTCAACCCTTATCTTTTATCGTCAACTCAATTCTCAATCTTCATCTCATCAAATTAAGACTTGTAGTCGACTAATTTTTATTCTTTTATTTCTTCTATATACTTTAAACTCTTTTGCATCAATTCTCCCTAGTTTGTCTGAACTTGTCCTCGACGTTATTTTCTGGGGTAGTTTTTTGAGCACTATGTGATCGAGGGTCATTAATGTCCAATTTTTTCGTATTTCTCAAAAGTATTATATCTTGATCTTGGTTATTGACTATTCTTCTATATGACATTCTTCTACGTATTGTAATCATGAACCAAAACTCTAGTACCAAATTAATGTAAAAAAAAATAAGAAGAATTATTGACTATTAGAAATATGGTTGATATTAGGCTACTAAAATATCAAGTTTCAAAGTTGGATTAAGGCTAAGAATGTAGGATTTTCAGATTTTATATAGCTGCAAATTTTAAGGTTTGATTGTCAAAAATTTAGGTTTACGATTTCAAGTTTAATATGATTGGAATATAGGTTTGAGAGGGCTAGAATTTAGGTTAAGGTTACTAGAATTTAGAGAAGAACACAAAGAACAAATAGTAGGAAACTAGGAATCACTCTTAGGGTCTAAGAATCACTCTTAGAAGAAAGCATCACACCTAGTTGAAAGCTTCTGTCTTATCTCATCTTGAGTATGTCTTTAAATATGGTCTATCTAAACGCCTATCTCGATCCTCTTAAACCAAACTAATTTTCTCCCCCTAAATTGTGCTTTCTCCCCGGATCACATTACCTATAAATATAGAGTCAAGCAACATCTCTTCACTCTCATTCTCCCCCTAAAGATCAATTTGATGTGTTGTGAAATACGACTCACACTCTAAAAAAGTGATGCCCATATTTAATGTATTTCTGAGATGGGGGGTGATAACATTTATATCCCTTTTGTGTAGTCCAACAAACATACATTTCAAAGCTCTAGGCTCCAACTTGCCAACATTCTGAGTATGAACAAAGCAAATACACCTAAATATTCTTAGAGGTATAATATAAGAATTTTTACCTTGCAATATTTCTGGAGGGCTTTTAAAATCCAAAATTCAAAGTAACATTATATTGATAAAATAAGCAGTTAAAAGAACTGCATCACCCCAAGATCCCTTCGGAAAGTTCATGGTGAGCATGAGTGATCAAGCTACCTCCAAAATATGTCTGTCCTTCCTTTCCGCAACTCTATTTTGTTCAGTAGTATAGGCACAACTAGTTTGATGTATTATTGCATAGGAATCTAGATAAGCACTAAAGTTTCCATCCATGTACTCCATTCCATTACCAGATATTAGGATTTTAACTTTAGCATCATGAAGGATACAAATCATTTTATGAAAAGATTGAAAGCATGAAAGAACTTCATTCTTGGCTTTCATCAATAAACCCTATCAATCTTGTGAAACAATTAATAAAGGTCACAAACCATCTATGACCAGAAAGAGAGGAATTTTGAGTAGGATCCCAAATATCGGAGTGAATTGTCATAAAAGGAACAAAACTCTTATTATTAGATAAATGATAAGAACTTCTAGTGTGTTTAGCAAGTTCATATGCTTTACAAAACAAAGAATTAAAAGAAATTCTTTTAAACAATCTTGGATATAATTTTTCTAGAACAAGAAACAAGGATTGTCCTAATTGCCTATGCCACTGTAGAATTTCCTTGTTAACGCATCATTTCCAAGAGACGCTTAATGTGCAACAGTCATATGATTTTCTTCGAAGACATATAAGTCATCCTGCAATCTACCAGTTTTAATCCTCCACCCTATGTGGGGGTCCTAAAGAACACAATAGTCAAGAAAGAATTCAACTTTGCAACTAAGATCTTTAGTGATAGAATTGACAGAGAGAAGAGTAACAGGAAAACAGGGTACGTGAAGAACTAAGGATAAGGTGACACTGGGAGTACAGTTAACAAAAATTGTACCAAATACGAAGGTAAAAGACCCATTTGCTATTATAACATTATTCCCTTTTTTTCCTATGAGAATATGTTAAAATTTCCTTTTGAGAGCCTGTCATATGTCTATTAGCTCCAGAGTTTATAATCCAAAGATTATCTTTAGAATTTGAGTACGCAATACCTAATTTTGCAATATTTGATATACCAACTATAAAAGGAGAGTCCAATTTTGAGAGAAGATGTCTTAAGTTCTAAAGTTCTTCATTGGATAAAACTCCAGCTAACAATGCTTCAGATGCTTCATTCCCTTCAACTAAGTGGGCCTGACCCCTTACCATTGAACTGCCTTGTTTTCCATGACTTTGATTTGACCTCCCATGCAGTTTCTAGCAGGTTTATTTAGTGTGCCTTGGTTTTCCACAATAATCACAATGCAAGTGATCCTTATTAGATGAAATATTTGCAAGTTTTAGCTTCTCAATAGAACTAACCACTAACCTTGCTTTCTCAACAATGGCTATATGTAGCATAACATTTCTTCTACTCTCTTCTTATTGAACGAGAGAATGTACAAACTATACTGGAGGATCTTTCCGAAGTATAATACCTTGTATATGATCATATTCTAGGTTAAGACCCGCTAAAAAGTCAAGCACTTGATTCTCTTCTCTCATTTTTTGGAATTTAGCAGCATCTTTTGAGCATTCTACTTGAAAGTCTTGTAATAATCTAATTCCTACCACCAGCCACATAACTTCACAAAGTACTGTGAGACAATCATATCTCCCTATTTAGTATTGTGAGTTTATTATGAATATCAAAATTTTGAGCTTTATTACCTATTTAAAAGTAAGTCAAAGAAGCAGCTTTCCATATCTTAGTTGGTGTCTCAAGTAACATATACGTTTAAGCAATTTCTAGTTTTATTGAATTGATGAGCCAAGACATCACGAGGGAATCCTTGAACTTCCATTTATTATATTTAGAATTATTGACTAGACCTTTAATTCAGATAAGGCTCTAGTACCATTAAGAAAATAAATCAGAGAGAAACTAAAAGTGTTTCTATTAGTAAATTGAGATATCTTTTACAAAGAAATCCTATGGTTTATATACACAAGGCCTAGGACTATTTAAGAAACTATTCCAGCCATCAAATCTATAAATTACAGAATTACAGGAAGACGGCTATCAACTCCTAAATGTATATAGGTAAATGCAATCAATTCTAATAATTATGGTAATAACTCTGGTCAACACTTTAGGTCAAATATCCTTTGGCAGCTCATATCTTACAAGAAATCAATAGATAACATAATTGCCTTCTTTCTATAAAATCTGAGTAGATTACAAGCAAATAATATAAACTACTTTCCTTGTTAACTACCCTATCAAAGCTTGAAAAGTCCTCCAACTTCCCGCGAACATCATTACCCTAACAAGCTTTATTCAAAGATGCTGTACAATTAGGGCCAAAAACAGCAAATCCAAGTTAAATTATAATACAGATAAAGGGAAGTTAGATCAAAAGGGCCAAATCAAATCCTAAAAAGAAGCGCCATCAGGTTTCTTTTAACACTGTCCAAAACAAAGAACTTTAACAGAAGTTGCAACTCAAAATTGGGGAGCTTGAAGATACAGGTTCCTGCATTAGAGAGGAAATAAGTTACAAAATTATGCAAGACATTGAGGAAATACTGCACTGAACACACTGATAGACCATTCCAAAGAGACTTGAAAATGATTAAAGAAGTCATGAATTAGTGATCCAGGTACGAGTAAAAAATTGTACCCCGTTTTGGAGTTTTTACTGGTGACCAGATCTCCAAAACAAAAAATATAAATTATCATCTCTAAGGAGCTTGCTTTTAACCAAAACATGAGAATGTGGATTTGGTCCAATTGCAATTGTTAGGCAATGATTTCAAAAGGTCCCAAATATATATCATACCTCAGTCACTTTTTCTTGGCATGCACTTCAATGATATCATCATCTTCCATCCCAAGGCCATTGGGGGTTGCTGCCGAATGGATTATATCCCCATCAAACGAAAAGCCTAAGCTTTGAATGTCAAGTTTAACTTTATCCGCATACATTTTGAAAATACGTTCAAACTTCTCATCCTATTAAGAAGCAAATAGCTTAGCAGAGCAGTTGAAAGTACACTTGCCAATAGAAAAATATGGAGACACGAAAGAACTACATAGCATGTGAACATCAACAAGATAACAAGGAGACCGCTATTATGTATACCCATCAAGTTTTCATTGGTGACTGCTGCAAATTGACTAATAATCACAGTTAAAAATGTCTCCCAGTGGGCCCAATGGTATAACATCCATCTCTTATCCTTGCGAAAATTACATGCTAGAAATGACAAAACAAGAGCAGATTATGGTCATTCCTTTCAATTACCACATTAATTAAACATAGGAAAATTAAAGTAACACGTGAAAGCATTATAGCTGCCTAATACGAATTCTAAAAATCACTCATTTACAGACTTCCACAAAAACAAAATATAATATCAAATGCAGAAAGGTTTACTTCTTAGATGCGATCATAAAATAAGTATCATTGACTTTGTTCATAGTAGATAGCACCAATTCTTCAATCATGATATTCTCCAAAGTTCCTCGTTCCTTAAGCACCATAATCTACTATTTCAATGAAGTGACACTTCAGTGTAAGTATAGATTCTGTGAAAAAGTGTACCATGGGATAAAGAATAATTTTCCACAAGCAGTGAACTGCTCAAAATACAAATAATAATATATCTGGACTTATAACAGGTCCAGCCTAAAATATGCCTTGGTGCAAATAAATCAAGTCTTCTCTATACCTTGTACACACGAAATTGTCTGAGCTCATCCTTATCTTGAAACGAAATAACTATTTTTGTTCTTTCTAAAGAAGCCTTCAATTTTTGCTCAGCAGCATCATCCAAAGATGACTGAATTGAACTACTGAGGTCTCTTCTAACAGATGACTCCACAGCTCGCAATACATCTTCAGCTGATCTTGCAAGACTCTGTTGTAACTCCAGCTTCTTTAGCCTAAACACATGTTTCAAAAAAAAAAAATGTTGGCGACTGAGAAACAAGAGGAGAGAACTAAAAGGAAAATGAGCACATGAATATAGAAAATGATGAAGCCATGAGTAACTAACAAAAAATCAGCTTTGAGTGATCTATATTTTGTTTCACTTGATCAATTTTAAAAGCAAACACCACATAATTTACATCACAATAGACTCCAGCACCACAACCTTTGAACCAAAAAAAACCAATAAGAAAAATATGTCCAAAAAGGGTTAGTTGTCACCAAGGAAACATTCAATACCTACAGGTAATAGCATGGAAGGTTGAATCATTCAGACATCCAGAACTAAGATGAGGCAACAATTACTTGTCAGAACAAGGAAAAGAAAGCATTTGATGAAGACCTTCAGTCCAATGGACAATTTCACGTACATTGGATCAATCATTAAATGAGTAATAAACATGAACATCAACCTTTCTGGACATAAAGATTATCCCCTTTTATCCCTCATGCTTCCAAGTTTTCGAGAATTCTCACAATCCCAACATCAATATCAGTTTCCTGTGAATTTCATTCCCCTCCTAGCCTACAATACTTTGTTGAATACTTACAAAGTTAAATATACATTTTTTGAAAGCCTATCACAATATTTAATGCATCTTCCACAGAAGTCCATTGTTTGGAAAATTGTAGGGGATGGGCTTGTCGTATGGTGACAAAGAAAATACAAGGACCATTCACTTAAAACAAAATTGTCGCTGTATCATATGAAAGTATCACCACTGCATAGTAAATTGCAAAGAAACACATAAGTTTGAAGCATCGGTGGAGCTACACCATCCTTCTTAACCAAAAGAAGGGCTACTCAAATATAAGCAAGCATTATCTACAAGATTGTGCTGGAAACTCTTCGATATAAAGCCACAGAAAGACACTCCTATTTTCCCAAGTATTCATTTTGAGTTATAAAATAAAATTCTTTTCCTTAAAAATATTGATACAATAACAAGTTCTAAAAGTTTGGATATGTATTGCATTGCAAAATCAGATATACATGCACATAATCCATGTCTAATAATTAGAATTACTGCTTAGAGTAATTTGTTTTAAATTTCATTGTATTGAAAATGCTTTTGCTGTTTCACATCACTACTAGTTTCATAAGAAAAACCTGGATTACATAAAATTAAACGACAAAATTACGTAACATGAACAAGTTCAACATGAGAAATTAAATTCTGGAAAACACCATCTAGAACAATAAAGATGAAAATCCAAAGCATAAGAAATAAGATAGGGCTGTATACCTCAATTCCTTTATCATGGAGTTCTCACCGAGAAAATCTTGGGAATGACCTGAGATCTTGGGAGGAGGAGGTAGCCAATCCTCCTCATCCTTGTTTTCAGAATTCTTGACTTCAGTTACCTCCACATCGTCATCTACTACTTGAACCTAATTGACAGAATAAACGAAGATATAAGGGAGTGAATCAAGAGCAAAGGCAGCTGTACTTGCACATTGAAATCGGTCACATAGACGCCAGAGGGTCAGTCAGAATAGTTTTAATCTTACAGCAGGCTCAGAAGTGTTCAAACGTTTAGTTGGTAATTCATCAGGACTGTCGTCGTCTGTCACATAAACCAAAAGAAACTTTTTTAAATTGCGATAAACAGACGAATGAAAAAAAGACTAGCATTTCTTTCTTTTTCTTCACCTATAAAACCCAAAAAAACTTCCTCAAACCCACAACAGGAACTTGAAAAAAGAAAAAGAAACTCCACTCTATTTTCTTCCCAGGAAAACGGGCATAAGAAAGAGAAGTTAAAGAACTAAACATCACCATCAACATATACGCAATGAATTGGCCGAACACGACTATAATCGAACAACGGGTCGAGCTCTTCAGTCGAGTCATCCTGCAAATCAATCAAACGCCAACAATTATACAAAAGTAAAGAAGGAATTCAAGGACCCAGAAACGAGAAAATACAAAATGCCCCGTCTTTGTATAAAGAGAAAGAGACGTGCCATGAATTCGTTAGTAAAATTTAGAACTTGGCGATTCTAAAATCTGAAAATCGAATGTAGGTGAGGACAAGAATTCAAATTATTCGTAGAAAATTTTATGTTCTTTTGAGTGAATCAGCAGAAGACGAAGCGCTTCTTGGCTTCTATTTGGCGGGTTTGGTAATGGCACAATACAAATCCCTTCTGTTTTAGGTTTTGGATTGGACATTGGGCCTATTATGTCTAGGACCTAACCATGGTTGCTTTTGCAACAAATGTAGGAGTTCAACAAAAATAAAATATTTAATTCTTCCCTTCGAAACTCAAAATTATAAAATCATAAATAGATTTAGTTACGGGTTTTGAATACCGGACGGTACCGACTGGTACCAGCTGGTATATACTATACCGGATCAAAATTAGTATAGTATAAAAGGTCAGTCATATCGGGTTTAAATATCTGTCAGTACCAGCCCATTTCGAATGTACCGATCAATACTGACCAGTATTCAAAATACCGATCGGTACCAAAAATTTTAAAAAATTGAGTACCGACAGTATTCAAAATACCGGCCTGTATCGACAATTTAAAAAAATTGAGGGACTTTTTTACAAAATTTTCAAAATGTCCCTCCCTCCATCCTACCTCTCCTTCACCCCTTTTTTTTCAAAGTTTTTAAAATAATAATAAATATTTTTATTACTAATAATAATTATAAATTAAATAAAACTTAAAAATAAATCATTTTTATTTAAATTT
>JANIHZ010000619.1:0-10002 GCA_027478365.1 Erythroxylum rufum | reverse complement strand
ATTGAAAAATTACTATTAAGTCCTTTAACTTTTAACAATTTGCAAATAAGCCCTTATGTACTTCAACTTTTCCAATTGGGCTTTCTAAGTGTCCCACAAGTCTATAAATCATGTCTATTCACCTCTACGGCATTAGAATACATTTAATTCAACTACCATGGTGATATCCATCCAATGGACTCAGTTTTATACACTTAGAAGCTTACATGTGAGAAATCTCCAAAATTTCGCATACCGATGAACTCTAAGTTCATGTAAGGGCATATAACATTATAAATGATTACATATATATCCAAAGAACTTAAATACATATTTGAACTCATACACAACCATGTATATATCAATATACAGCAGCATCTCCAAGTACTGACCAATATAAAAAGGCTCAAAGAGTTCGGTGTTATAGATAAGCCTCACGGGAGCTGCATCACAGGTTTCCAGCCTATACGCATCCTAATGACTTATTATGTAAAGAATTGTTATGTCTATTAATCCTATGAATTTCTTATGATAACACTAAGTTTGAATTAATCACATTGAAGGTGAAGTATTAATCAATTGAATCTGCCTCCTCTAATTGATTTCAATACTATGGTACGTGGCACTGTTTACACCCGTGAATCAAAAAACCAAGTTTTTGCTGTGACTCCTAGGCTCGTGGAATTTTGCACCGATAAGCCTCACGAGAGTTACGTCATCTATTTCCAACCTATCTACCATCCCAGGGACTTATTATGCAAAGAAATGTTATGTCTACTAAACCTATGAATTTCTTGTGCTAATACTAAGTTTCAATTAATCACAATGAAGTTGAAGTATTAATCAATTGAATCCGCATCCTATAATTGATTTCAATACTATGGTATATGGCATTGTTTACACTAGTGAATTAAGAAAGCTAGTTCTTGCTGTGACTCTTAGGCTTGTAGAATTTTTCTTCGATAAGCCTTACAGGAGCTGCATCACTAGTTTCCAGCCTATATACCATCCTGGGGACTTATTGTCCAAAAAACTATTATGTAAATTAAACCTATGAATGTCTTTTGTAAATACTAAGTTTGAATTAATTACATTGAAGATGAAGCATTAATCAACTAAATCCGCCTCCTACAATTGATTTCAATACTATGGTACGTGGCATTGTTCACACCTGTGAATTAAGAAAGCAAGTTCTTACTTTCACTCATAGGCTTGTGGTGTTTTTCATCGATAAGCCTCGCGGGAGCTACATCACGGGTTTTCGGCCTATATACCGTCCTAGGCGTTTATTATGCCAAGAACTGTCATGTCTATTAAACCTATGAATTTCTTGTGTTAGTACTAGGTTTGAATTAATCACATTAAAGTTAAATCATTAATATATTGAATCTGCCTCCCAAAATTTATGTAAATATTATGGTACACGACGTTGTTTACACCTGTGAATTAAGAAAGCAACTTCTTGCTGTGACTCTTATCTTTGTGAATATTTTCACCAATAAGCCTCACAAGACTTGCATCACGGTATTCCAGCCTATATATCATCCTAGGGACTTATTATGTAAAGAACTGTCATGTCTAGTAAACTTGTGAATTTCTTGTGTTAATACTAGGTTTGAATTAATCGCATTAAAGATGAGGTATTAATGAATTGAATTCGCCTCGTATAATTGATTTCAATACTATGGTATGTGGCATTGTTTGCACCTATGAATTAAGGAAGCTAGCTCTTATTGTGACTCCTAGGCTCATGGAAGTTTTCATCGTTACGGCTCATGGGAGTTACATCATGAGTTTCCAACCTATATACTGTCCTAGGGACTTATTATGTAAAGAATTGTCATGTTTATTAAACCTAAGAACTTCTTATGTTAATACAAAGTTTGAATTAATGACACTAACATTAAAGTATTAATCAATTGAATCCGCCTCCTACAATTGATTTCAGTACTATGGTGTGTGGCATTGTTTACACCTGTGAATCAAGAAAGCAAGTTCTTGCTGTGACTCCTAGGCTCGTGCAATTTTATAACCATAAGCTTCACAGTATCTAACTCATAGGTTTCCAGCCTATACACCGTCTTAGGGATTTATTATATAAAGAACTGTAATGTCTACTAAACCTAAGAATTTATTGTGTTAATACTAAGTTTGAATTAATCACATTGAAGTTGAAGTATTATTCAATTAAATTCGCCTCATGCAATTGATTTCAATACTATGGTACATAGCATTGTTTACACCTGTGAATCAAGAAAGCAAGTTCTTGCTATGACTCTAACGCTCGTGGAATTTTTTATCGATAAGACTAATGTGAGCTGCATCTCATGTTTCTAGCCTATATACCATCCCTGGCATTTATTATGCAAACAACTATTATGACTATTAAACCTATGAATTTCTTCTGTAAATACTAAGTTTGAATTAATCACATTGAAGTTGAAGTATTAATCAATTGAATCTGCCTCCAACATTTGATTTCCATAATATGGTACGTGGCACTATTTACACTAGTGAATTCTGAAAGCTAGTTCTTGTTGTGACTCTTAGGCTTGTGGAAAATTTTCATCGATAAACCTCATGGGAGCTACATCAGGGTTTTCCACCCTATATACCGTCCTAGGGACTAAATATGCAAAGAACTACCATCTCTATTAAACTTATTAATTTCTTAAGTTAATACTAAGTTTGAACTAATCACATTGAAGATGAAGTATTAATTAATTAAATCTACCTCCTATAATAGATTTCAATACTATACTATGTGGCATTATTTACACCTATGAATCAAGAAAGCAAGTTCTTGCTGTGACTCCTATGCTCGTAGAATTTTGGATCGATAAGCCTTACGGGAGCTACATTATAGTCTTCCAGCCTATATAACACCCTAGGGATTTATTATGCAAAGAACTGTCATGTCTATTAAACCTATGAATTTCTAGGGTTAATAATAAGTTTGAATTAATCATGTTGAAGTTAAAGTGTTAATCAATTGATTTCGCCTCCTACAATTAATTTCAATATTGTGGCACGTGGCATTGTTTACAGTTGTGAATACGGAAAGCATGTTCTTATTGCGACTTCTAGGCTTATGATATTTTTCACGGATACCTCACGAGAGTTGCATCACAATTTTCTAGCCTATATATGGTCCTAGAGACTTATTATCTACAGAACTATAATATTTATTAAACTTATGAATTTCTTGTGTAAATACTAAGCTTAAATTAATCACATTAAAGTTGAAGTATTAATCAATTGAATCTGCCTCCTGCAATTGATTTCAATACTATGGTTTATAGCATTGTTTACACTTGTGAACCAATAAAGCAAGTTCTTGTTGTGTCTCCTAGGCTCGTGGAACTTTTCACAGATATGCCTCATAGGGCTACATCACGAGTTTCCAGCCTATATACCATCCTAGGGACTTATTATGCAAAGAATTGTCATGTCTATTAAAACTATGAATTTCTAGGGTTAATAATAAGTTTTAATTAATCACATTGAAGTTAAATTATTAATCAACTGAATCCGCCTCCTACAATTGATTTCAATACTATGTTATATGGAAGTGTTTACAGATATGAATCATGAAAGCAACTTCTTACTGTGACTTCTAGGCCCGTGGAATTTTTCACCGATCAGGCTCACGGGAGCTATACCATAGGTTTCTAGCCCATATACCGTCCTAGTTCTTTATTATGCAAAGAACTGTCATGTCTATTAAACCTTTTAATTTCTTGTGCTAATACTAAGTTTGAATTAATCACAACGAATTTGAAGTATTAATATGTTGAATCCACCTCCGACAATTGATTTTAATACTATGGTACGTGGTATTTTTTACACCTGTAAATCAAGAAAACAACTTCTCGTTGTGACCCTTAGGTTTGTGGAATTTTCACCGATAAGCCTCACAGGAGCCGTATCACTGGTTTTCAGCCCATATACCGTCCTAAAGACTTATTACCTAAAGAACTGTTATGTCTATTAATCCTATGAATTTCTTATGTTAATACTAAGTTTGAATTAATCACATTGAATATGAAGCATTAATCAATTGAATCTGCCACCTACAATTGATTTCAACATTATGGTAAGTTGTAATGTTTACACCTATAAATCATAAAAGTAAGTTTTTTGCTATGGCTCTTAGGCTCGTGGAAGTTTTCAACGATCAGCCTCATGGGAGCTGTATTATAGGTTTCGAGCCTATATACCGTCCTAGTTCTTTATTATGCAAAGAACTATTATGTTTATTAAAACTATGAATTTCTTGTGCTAATACTAAGTTTGAATTAATCACAATGAATTTGAAATATTAATATATTGAATCCGCCTCCCTGTAATTGATTTCAATACTATAGTATGTGGCATTATTTACACTTGTCAATCAGGAAAGCAAGTTCCTACTGTGACTCCTAGGCTTGTGAAATTTTTTACCGATAAACCTATATACTTATTATGCAAAGAACTCTCATATCTATTAAACCTATAAACTTCACGGGTTAATAATAAGTTTGAATTAACCATGTTAAAGTTAAAGTATTAATCAACTAAATCCGCCTCCTACAATTGATTTCAATACTATGTTATATAAAATTGTTTACACTTGTGAATCAAGAATGTAACTTCTTACTGTGACTCCTAGGCTCTTGGAATTTTTCACCGATCAGCCTCACGGGAGCAGTATCATAGGTTTCCAACCTATATACCGTCCTAGTTATTTATTATGTAAAGAATTGTCATGTCTATTAAACCTATGAATTTCTTGTGCTAATACTAAGTTTCAATTAATCATAATGAATTTGAAGTATTAATATATTGAATCCACCTCCTACAATTGATTTCAATACTATAGTACAAGGCATTTTTTACACCTATGAATCAAGAAAACAACTTCTCACTGTGTCTCTTAGGTTTGTGGAAATTTTCACCGATAAGCCTCACGGGAGCTGCATCACAGCTTTCTAGCCTATATACTGTCCCAAAGACTTATTAAGTTAAAAACTATTACGTCTATTAATCCTATGAATTTCTTATGTTAATACTAAGTTTGAATTAATCACATTGAAGAAGAAGTATTAATCAATTGAATCCACCTCCTACAATTGATTTCAATACTATGGTACGTGGCACTGTTTACACCTGCGATTCAAGAAACCAAGTTTTTGCTGTAACTCCTAAGCTCCCGGAATTTTTCACCGATAAGCCGCACGAGAGTTGCAGCATATGTTTCCAGCCTATCTACCATCCTAGGGACTTATTATGCAAAGAACTGTCATGTTTACTAAACCTATGAGTTTCTTATGTTAATACTAAGTTCGAATTAATCACAATGAAGTTGAAATATTAATCAATTGAATCCGCATCCTACAGCTGATTTCAATACTATGGTATATGGAATTATTTACAGTAGTGAATCAAGAAAGCAAGTTCTCGCTGTAACTCTTAGGCTTGTGGAGTTTTTCACCGATGAGCCTTGCAAGAGTTGCATCACTAGTTTCCAGCCTATATACCATCCTGGGGACTTATTGTCCAAACAACTGTTATGTCTATTAAACTTATGAATTTCTTTTGTAAATACTGAGTTTGAATTAATCACATTAATGTTGAAGCATTAATCAACAGAATCAGCCTCCTACAATTGATTTCAATACTATGGTACGTGGCATTATTCTCACCTGTGAATCAAGAAAGCAAGTTCTTACTGTCACTTATAACCTTGTGGAGCTTTTCATCGATAAGCCTCACGGGAGCTACATCATGGGTTTCAAGCCAATATACCGTCCTAGGTGTTTATTATGCCAAGAACTGTCATGTCTATTAAACCTATGAATTTCTTATGTTAGCACTAGGTTTGAATTAATCACATTAAAGTTAAATTACTAATACATTGAATCTGCCTCCCACAATTGATGTCAATACTATGGTACGCGGCGTTGTTTACACCTGTGAATTAAAAAAGCAACTTCTTGCTGTGACTCCTAGCTTTGTGAATATTTTCACCGATAGGCCTCACAAGACTTGCATCACGGGTTTCCAGCCTATATATCATCCTAGGGACTTATTATGTAAAGAACTATCATGTCTAGTAAACCTGTGAATTTCTTGTGTTAATACTAGGTTTGAATTAATCGCATTAAAGATGAGGTATTAATGAATTTAATCCACCTCGTATAATTGACTTCAATACGATGGTATGTGGAATTGTCTAAACCTATGAATAAAAAAAGCTAGTTCTTGTTTTGCCTCCTAGGTTTATGGAATTTTTCACCGATACAGCTCATGGGAGCTGCATCATGAGTTTCCAACCAATATACCGTTCTAGGGATGAACTTTTTGTGTTAGTACTAAGTTTGAATTAATGACATTGAAGTTAAAGTATTAATCAATTGAATCTGCCTCCTATAGTTGATTTCAATACTATGGTATGTGGCATTGTTTACACCTGTTAATCAAGAAAGAAAGTTCTCGCTGTGACTCTTAGGCTCATGCAATTTTAAACTCATAAGCCTCACAGGAGCTGGTTCATCAGTTTCCAGCCTATACACCGTCTTTTGGGTTTATTATGCAAAGAACTATAATGTCTACTAAACTTATAAATTTATCTTGTTAATACTAAGTTTGAATTAATCACAATGAAGTTGAAGTATTATTTAATTAAATTCGCCTTATGCAATTGATTTCAATGTTATGGTACGTAGCATTGTTTACACCTGTGAATAAAAAAGCAAGTTCTAGCTGTGACTCTTAGGCTTGTGAAATTTTTCACTGACGAACCTCAGAGGAGCTGCATCACGGGTTTCCAGCCTATATACCATCCTAGGGCTTTATTATGCAAAGAACTGTCATGTCTATTAAGCTTATGAATTTCATGTGTTAATACTAAATTTGAATTAATCATAATGAAGTTGAAGTATTAATTAATTAAACCTGCCTCCTACAATTGATTTCAATACTATGGGATATGGCGTTGTTTACACCTGTGAATCAAGAAAGCAAGTTCTTGCTGTAACTCCTAGTCTTAGGGAGTTTTTCACCGATAAGCCTCACGAGAGATGAATCACTGGTTTCTAGCCTATATATTGTCCTAGGCGTTTATTATGCAAAAAACTGTCATGTCTATTAAACCTATGAATTTCTTATGTTAATACCAAGTTTTAATTAATTACTTTAAAGTTGAAGTATTAATCAATTGAATCTACCTCCAATAATTGAGTTTAATACTATAGTTTGTGGCATTTTTTATAGCTGCAAATCAGGATAGCACGTTCTTGCTATGACTTCTAGGCTCGCGGAATAAATTTCATAAAAGCTGCTCCATGAGTTTCCAGCCTATATACCATCCTAGGGGCTTATTATGCAAAGAACTGTCATATCTATTAAAGCTATGAATTTCTTAATACAAAATTTGAATTAATCATATTGAAGTTGAAGTATTAACAAATTAAATCTACCTCCCACAATTGATCTTAATACTATGGGATATGGCATTGTTTACACCTATGAATCAAGAAAGTAACTTTTTGTTATGGCACCTAGACTCGTGGAATTTTTTATCGATATGCCTCATGGAGCTGCATCATAGGTTTCTAACCTATATATCATCCTAAGGGTTTATTATGCAAAGAACTGTCCTGTTTATTAAACCTATGAATTTCTTGTATTAATATTAAGTTTGAATTAATCACATTGAGGTTAAAGTATTAATCAACCGAACTTGCCTCCTACACTTCATTTCAAAACTATGGTATATGGATTTGTTTACACCTGTGAATCAAGAAAGTAAGTTCTCACTGTGGCTCCTAAGCTTATCAAATTTTTCACCAATAAGCCTCAAAGAAGTTGCTTCACAAGTTTCCAGCCTATATACACCTGTGAATTAAACCTATGAATTTCTTATGTTAATGCTAAGTTTGAATTAGTCACATTGAAGTTGAAGTATTAATCAATTGAATCTACCTACCATAATTGATCTCAATACTATAGGATATGACATTGTTTACACCTGTAAATCAAGAAAAAAAGTTTTTTCGGTGGCTCTTAGGCTCGTGCAATTTTCCACCGATAAGCCTCATGGGAGCTGCATCACAGGTTTCCAACCTATATACCATACTAGGGGTTTACCATGCAAAGAATTGTCATGTCTATTAAACCTATGAATGTCTTGTGTTAATATTAAGTTTTAATTAATCAAATTGAAGTTGAAGTATTAATCAATTGAATCCCCCTCCTACAATTGATTTCAAAACTATAGTATAAGGCATTGTTTGCACTGATGAATCAAGAAAGCAAGTTCTCGCTGTGACTCCTAGGCTTATGGAAATTTTCACCGATAACCCTCATAAAAGCTGCTACATGGGTTTCAAGCCTACATATAGTTCGAGGGGTTTATTATGTAAAGAACTGTCATATCTTTTAATCATATGAATTTCTTGTGTTAATACTAAGTTTGAATTAATCACATTGAAGCTGAAGTATTAATCAATTGAATCAGCCTCTTACAACTGATTTCAATATGATGGGATATGGCATTGTTTACACCTATGAATTAAGAAAGTAAGTTCTTCTTGGGACCCATAAGCTCATGGAATTTTTAACCCATAAGCCTCACGGGACTTGTATCGTAGGTTACTAGCATATATACCATCCTAGGGACTTATTATGCAAAGAATTGCCATGTCTATTGAACCTATAAATTTCTTAAGTATATACTAAGTTTGAATTAATCACATTGAAGATGAAGTACTAATAAATTGAATCTACCTCCTAAAATTCATTTCAATACTATGATACGTGGCATTGTTTACACCTGTGAATCAAGAAAGTAATTTCTTGTCATGACTCTTAGGCTTATGGAAATTTTCATCGATAAGCCTCATAGAAGCTTCTTCACGGGTTTCTAGCCTATATACCGTCCTAGGGATTTATTATTCAAAGAACTGTCAAGTCTGAAGTTGAAGTATTAATCAATTGATTCTGCCTCCCACAATTGATCTCAATACTATGAGGTATGGCATTGTTTACACCTGTGAATCAAGAAAGCAAGTTCTTACTATGACCCTTAGGCTCGTGGAATTTTTCTCTGATAAGCCTCATGGGAGCACATCACAAGTTTCCAACCTATATACCATTGATGGGACTTATTATACAGAGAATTGTCATGCGTATTAAACGTATGAATTTCTTATGAAAATACTAAGTTTGAATTAATCACTTTGAAGATGAAATATTAATCAATTGAATCTGCCTTTACACTTGATTTCAATACTATCGTACGTTGCATTGTTTACACCTGTAAATCAAGAAAGCAAGTTTTTTTACTGTGGCTCCTAGGCTCGTGGAATTTTTCTCCGATAAGCCTCTTGAGAGCTGCATCACAGGTTTCCACCCTATATACCATCCTAGGGTTTTACCATGAAAAGAACTGTCAAATCTATTAAACCTTTGAATTTCTTATGTAAATGTTAAGTTTAACTTAATAACATTGAAGTTGAAGTATTAATCATTGGAATCTGCCTCCCACAATTGATCTCAATTTACACCTTGAATCAAGAAAGCAAGTTCTTGCAATGACTTCTAGTCTTATGGAATTTTTCTTCGATAAGCCTCACGGGAGCTACATCATGGGTTTCTAACCTATATGCCCTTGTCAGGAATTATTATTCAAAGAATTGTCATGTGTATTAAATCTATGAATTTCTTGTGTTAATACTAAGTTTCAATGTTGGACCCCGAACTTTTTGTGGAAGGATTAGAACTATTGAATGAAAAATTTTGGTGATTAGTCACGAGTAAAGAACAAATAAATGAAAGTTCTTGAATCAAGAATTTATAGGCAAGAGTAAAATAGAGAATGATAAAAGTGGATAGATTCATGGTTTACTATGGTGTTCTGGTGGATAAGATATTTTTGAAATAGAAAGAATTAAGATGAAAGTTATAAGTGAAATGAAAGCAAAAATGAAGTTGAATTTGTATAGTAAATTGATGAAGAATATGTACATATATGTATGTTCT
>JANIHZ010000575.1:0-10003 GCA_027478365.1 Erythroxylum rufum | reverse complement strand
CCCTTCTTGTGCATTTTGTATATCAAATATAAAGTCTATACTTACGCGTGATTTACTTCAATTGGTATCAGAGCTCGATATCAAAGAATCACCGTTACAAAGTGTGGATAAAGATCCATGGCAGATTCACACGTATATATAGCTGAAGGTGCCTCTATCACTAGACCACCTGCATTCAATGGTGAAGATTACCATTATTAGAAAGACAAGATGTGGCTCTTTATTGAATCTACTCATATTGATCTTTAAGAGATTATAGAGAATGGACCGTATACACCGGTAGATGACGAAGGAAATGCTATTCCACGAATTAGATGGAAAGCGGATCAAAAAGCGAGATTCTAGATAAATTCAAAGGCCAAATTCTTTCTAAGTTGTGCCCTAAGCAGAAGCGAGTACGACAAAGTTCACAGATGCGACACTGCGAAGGAAATGTGGGATACTCTATTCATCGCATACGAAGGCACCATTCAAGTAAAGGAATCTAAGATAAGTATTCTTGTACACCAATATGAACTGTTCAAGATGAAGGACGAAGAATCTATCGATCAGATGTTTGGACAATTTCAAACTATCGTCAATGGACTAAAAGCTCTTGACAGAACATATGATAATCAAGATCATGTTCGGAAGATTCTCAGAAGTCTACTGAAAATATGGAGACCAAAAGTCATCACTGTCCAAGAAGCCAAGGACTTGAGCATGTTGAAGTTTGATAAATTGCTTGGATCCTTAAAGATACATGAAGTAGAACTCGATGCAGAAGATAAACCCCGACGGGAGAAATCTATAGCATTGAAGGCTGGACAGAAGGACCACAAGATTCCAAGGAAGAGAAGTTCATCGTCGAAAGCGTTGAAGATCAAGGAAGTTAAGAACGACGACTCTAGTGAATCAGATCAAGATTCGAGCGAAGACGATGATGAACTATCCTTTATCTCAAGGAAGATCAGAAGCATGTGGAAAAAAAGGCAAAAGGAAACAAAGAGTTTTCCTTCAAGAAGAATAGCAAAGATGAAGGCAAGAATGAGAAAACATCGGTCATCTGCTACGAATGCAATAAACCAGGACATTACAAGTCTGAATGTCCATTGCTGAAAAGAAAACCCAAGAAGAAATAAAGAAAACAAAAAGAGCATGATGGCAACTTAGGAAGATCTGGATTCGTCTGAATTAGATACTGACTTAAAGGCATCGGTACAAGCCAACAATTTCCTAGTAGCCGAAAAGGAAAGTGATGAGAAGGTAACCTTAAAATTTAGTGAACTACAAGATGCATACTCAAAATTACTAGAAGATTCTCATGCAATACTTAAGGAGTGTAAGTTGCTAAAGAGAAAGTACGTAGAAAACTTAAAAAAATACACAAGTGTTAGAGTAGAAAAACATCTGCCTGAAACAAGTAGACGAGATGAAGAAAAAGGTAACTGTAGATAGATCTGAGGAGATCAGTAAGCTGAAACAAAGGATCAATAGTCTTTCAGCTGATCTATTGACATTCACGGAGAGTACGAGAAAAATGAATAATATGATAGGGAGATACAGACACCCTAATGATAAAACTGGATTAGGGTTTGCTAAAAACAATAATCAGTAAAAAAAGAATTTTGTTCCTTATAGGAAGAAATCTCATCATTTTCATTATCATCATCCTATAGATCATGTTAAAACTAACCCCAAAGGACCCAAGAAAATCTAGGTACCTAAGAGATACATAATATCTCCTGCAGATATCCTTCATTGGAAGAAGCAGCCAACACTAATGGTATTTGGACAGTAGATGCTCGCGACATATGACGAGAAGAAGGTTTATGTTCCCAGATCTTCAGTATAAGAAGGGAAGATCAGTAACTTTTGGAGACAACCAGCAGGGTAAAATAATTGGAATCGGTAAAATTAGTAAAGATTCCTTTGTATGTATTGATAATGTGCTGCTAGTTGATGGTTTAAAATACAATTTGATTAGTGTCAGTCAATTATGTGACTCTGGCTTTGAAGTGTCTTTCAATCAAAATTGTTGTGTAGTAAAAAACAAGGATGGTTCCGTATTCTTTTCTGCCAAAAGACGAAACTATCTTTACAAAATCAATTTAGAAGATTTACAAAGTCAAAATATTTCTTGTTTTATATCAACTGATGAAGAAAAACTGATTTGGCATAAAAAGCTAGGTCATGTTAGTTTTAAACATATTTCCAAGTTGATTAAACATGATTTGGTAAGAGGATTACCAAAAATAAGTTTTAACAAGGATTTCTTTTGTGAAAGTTGTCATAAAGGAAAACAGGTTAAAACAACTTTTTCTTCTAAAAATATTGTAACTTCATCTAGACCTCTAGAGTTGTTACATATGGATTTATTTGGTCCAACTAGGACATTGAGTCTTGGCGGAAAGAAGTATGGTCTCGTAGTTGTTGATGATTTCACTAGATTTTGTTGGATATTATTTTTATCACATAAGGACGAGTCTTTTAAGTGTTTTAAAGTTCTTTCCAAAAAGTTACAGAATGAAAAAGGGATTTCAATTGCTAGTATTAGAAGTGATCATGGTGGTGAGTTTGAAAATGAGAAATTCAGAATATTTTGTGAGGAGAATAAAATTTTCCATAATTTCTCTGCTCTTAGAACTCCACAACAAAATGGAGTTGTAGAAAGGAAGAATAGGATGATTCAGGAAATGGCAAGGACTATGCTATGTGAGATGAATCTTCCTAAGTATTTCTAGGCAGAAGCTGTGAATACAACTTGTTATGTTTAAAATAGAATATTAATGCGACCCTTGTTGAAGAAAACTCCATATGAGTTATGGAATGGAAGGAAGCCTAACATATCCTACTTCCATCCATTTGGTTGCAAGTGTTCTATATTGAATACAAAGGAAATTCTGGATAAATTCGATTCTAAGACTTATTCTGGAATTTTTCTAGGCTATTCATTATCTTCGAAAGCCTATAGGGTTTACAGCCTTACTTTTAAGACTGTTGAGGAGACTATTCATGTCAAGTTTGATGATAGTTCTCAATCAAGTAAGAGAGATGATACTGATAATGAAACCCTATCAGTACCTTTGGTTGAAAGTGAAGATGTGTCACCATCAGATACTTCCTTAGACAAAGTTGAAGATATTCCTGAATCATTTGATCAGAAAAGAGATTGGAGATATAAGAGTTCTCATCCAGAAGAATTGATTATAGGAGAGACCTCAGAAGGTGTGACAACTAGGTCTAAATTCAAAAGAGAAGCCAATGTTGCTTTTATCTCTTAAATAGAGCCTAAGAAAATTGATGAAGCTCTTCAAGATGAAGCTTGGATTTTAGCTATACAAGAGGGGCTGAACCAGTTTACTAGGAATAAAGTTTGGTCTTTAGTTCCCAGACCCTCTAAAAAGTCCATTATAGGAACTAGATAGGTTTTTAAGAACAGACTGGACGAATCAGGTAGAGTAAGTCGTAACAAAGCGAGATTAGTAGCACAAGGCTATAATCAACAGGAAGGAAAAGACTATAATGAGACGTATGCTCCTGTAGCAAGACTAGAAGCTATTAGGATTTTGCTTGCATATGTTATATGTCATGATGTAAAGCTATTTCAAATGGATGTGAAAAGTGCATTCCTGAATGATCTTATAGATGAAGTTTATGTGAAGCAACCTCCTGGTTTCGAGGATGTTAAGAAACCATACCATGTCTATAGACTTCATAATGCTTTGTATGGACTGAAACAAGTTCCTCGAGGATGGTATGATCGTCTGAGTTCTTTTCTTATTGAGAGTGGTTTTAGTAGAGGTCATGTAGACAAGACGTTATTTAGACAATTCATTAAGAATGATTTCATCATAGTTCAAATTTATGTTAATGATATTATCTTTGGTGCAAGTTCTAAAATGTTATGTACTAATTTTGAAAATTTGATGAAAAATGAGTTTGAGATGAGCATGATGGGTGAATTAAAATTCTTTCTTGGGTTGCAAGTTAAGCAAACTGAATAAAAGATTTTTATTCATCAACATAAGTATATCAAGGAACTGTTCATTAAATATGAGATGGAAAAAGTGAAACCAATGTCAACTCCGATGCATCCTTCAAACCTTCTGTCTAAGGATGAATCAAGCAAGAAGGTTGATCAAACCCTTTATAGAGGGATTATTGGTTCTTTACTTTACCTTACAGCAAGCAAATCTGATACTTTGTTTAGTGTCTATTTGTGTGTAAGATTTCAGGCAGATCCTAGAGAATCTCATTATATTGCTGTTAAAAGAATTATGAGATATCTATCAGGTACTACTGATCTTTGCTTAATGTATGAGAAAGGTAAGGATTTCAGGTTAATTGGCTACTGTGATTCTAATTATGTCAGGGATAGGATTGATAGAAAGAATACGAGTGGAGGATGTCGCTTCTTTGGCCACAGCCTAGTTTCCTGGTCAAGTAAGAGGCAAAGCTCGATTGCTTTATCAACTGCAGAAGTTGAGTATATGTCAGTCGTAAGTTGCTATTCATAGACGTTATGGATTAAGTACCAGTTAGAGGATTACTCAATACATTAAGATCAGATCCCAATCTTCTGTGACAACACAAGTGCTATCAATTTGTCCAAGAACCCAATACAACATTCAAGGGTTAAGCATATCGAAGTTAGACATCATTTTCTATGAGACTACGTTTAGAGGAAGATCATAAGTCTACAGTTTGTTAAGATGAACTATCAATGGGCAGACATCTTCACTAAGCCATTGAGTGAAGAAAGATTCAAAGAAATCAGACGAAACCTCAACATTGTTATGATGAGTGATCAACCGTCTGACACGTCATGACCCAAATGGTTCTCTTATTCAAGAAGATAAAAAGTCGTAAGAGTTAACAGCAACAGTAACAGTAGTTACAGTTGGTAACTTCTTTCATAAGAAAGTTTTGGAGGGAAAGCTTCTCAAAGCCTTGAGAATACCATTTACTCTAGAACCCTCTTGACATACCCTAACATCGACTTTTGAAGGACTCTCAACAAAAACTTTTCATTACTCTATTTGGATACCAAACTCTCCTCGCTCACACTCTCAACTTCAGAAACCAACTTCATCTCCTTAAGAAAGATATTTGTGAGTTGAGTTCGTTGTTGACTACAATCACAAATGGAGCAATCAATGACTAGTGGAAGACTTGTTGATTTTGAGTCCTTGAAACAAGACTAGATGGATATTGAACCAGAGATTGTGGCAGCCAGATGGAGGAACTTCTTTCGAGTTCATTAGACAGTCTACATGAATGAAGTATATGAATTCTGGAAGAATATGGAAGTAGTAGAAGATACTCTTGTATCAATGGTGGATAGATTGTCGATTATAGTGACACTGAAGATAATCGAGAAGGTCACTGAGTGTCCATGTGTTGGAGAGAAGCTCACGAATAAAGCTAGATGGATGACACAAGCTAGCGTGAAGGAGATTCAGATTAATCGACAACTATATGGAAGCAATAATCTAAAGGAGAAGAAGGCCTCAAGACTTGTGCCAAAGGCTAGGGTTCTACACTCACTTCTTTTCCATTGTGTTCTACCAAGAACAGGATCGAGGCATCTGGTAACAACGTTAGATGAACAATGCCTATTTCATCTACTTAATCGCTAGCTTATAGATCTTCCATATCTTATCTTCCATTATATGGTAAAGTCGAAGAAAGACTCGATCGTCCTACCGTATGGGATGATGCTGACAAGAATATTCAGAGATTCTGGAGTCCTTCTAGAGAGAGGAAACAGGATGAAGTTGAATATCAAAAGCGTCATCAATTCTGCAACAATTGGTAAAATGGGCTTGAAGAATCTAGAAAAAGAAGAAACAGATTCTAAGACGATAGCAAGGATTGAGGGCGAGCGTACTAAAAAGGGAAGTCCCACAAGAAGGTCAAAATCTCAATCCACTAAAAGAATGCTCGCAGAAGGATTGAAGAAATCGTCAAATGATGTAAGGAAAAATAAGACGATTTCTCAAAAAGAAGACAGCCAAGAGAGATAGGCAGAGACTCTCTTAACCTTGAAGAGAAAGGGGGAAACACTCCTTTTGGAGAGACCAAAGCCAGCGAAAAGGCCTCCTAGAGTACGAACCCTGCTTCAATAAGAAGAAAAGAAAGGAAAAGAGTTGGCTCATTGTGGAGACTCTAAGAAGAAAGCACCTCAGGCAACTAGGTATTTAGTCTCAATCTTAAAGGACTATTCAGTAAAATTAGCTAAAGAGACTGGAATAAAGAGGAAATTGGAGTTTGAGAAGAAGAAACCCCAAGCTCAACGACAACCTCCTAAACTGATTGGAGAAAATAAGAAGCACAAAACCAGTGAGAAGAAGAGCACTCCAACTGCTATTTAGAAGAAGAAGTCAGTTGAACGCAATCTAGCACAGGTCAATACCTCTCAGCCGTTGAGAAAAGAGGATTTGAGAATCAAGATTATTGAAGAAGTTCAACCTATTAGGAGTAACAGCTCTATAATCATTAGAGAAAACACAAAAAGGTCAGTTAAGGTACAATTTCAACCAATCTTGGTAAATAGTGATACAGTGCATCTGTTAAATGATGGAGAGATAAGGTTGTATAGTATTCTGAGGGATGAGAGAACCAAACCATACCCTAAATAGATGACAAGGCAAAAGTACACTATCTTACCAGTTACAAAAAGAGCTATGATCAAGATTGTACCAGACATTCAACCAAGACCTTATATTGTTTGCAATGAGGAAAAGGGGAAGAAGAAACTGTATCCTGAAGGGATAACAAGTGATCTAACAGAAGAACAGATCGAAGCTGAAGTGAGAGACATAGATGAGGCATGCTATGCAGCCCAGCATAAAGGAACCTATATTTCCCACTACATTTCGAAGGCATCAAGAAGCAATTGTGGTCGTCGAACCACTGAAGAATCTTCTCAGGTAGTTGGAAAACTTACAGAAGGGCAGTACAGATCCATTAGGATTGGAGATGTCAGCTACAACATAGAGACTCTTGTGCATCTAATTATGCACATTAGACCCTTGAGTACTGTGTCTTCAATTGGAGATGTCCTACACCTATTTGGAAGACAAGTCCCACGACTACCCAGCCCTGATTACCTTGATCTCTCGGAACCAAACTTATCTTTCAAACCTCCTACCTTTACAATTACTAGACCAGATGTCATATCTTCAGATGTTTATACTATGACCGTTGGTCTTGAAGTAGTACAGCAGAAGCATGATGATCCCTTAGTCGAAGACATTGAAGATAAGGTTGATGATCTACATGCTTCAGTAAGTGACTTGCATAAGGAAGTAGAGTATATACGACAAGACCTCAAGTCACTCCATACTGAAATGAGAGAAATGTTTTATGAAGTAATGAGTCATCTTTGGTCATGATCTTTTTTATCTATAACAAATAGGGGGAGAAAGGCAAAAATGAGAAAGATAGGGAGAGAAAGAAAAGAGAAGAGAAGAGATGAACAGAAGAAGAAGATAGTGCTTACAATTTCTTTTCAATTGTATATAGTCTTATACTATATTTCGTCTTATAAATAATACTATCTTTCTAAAAACTATAATTATTTGTTATCATCAAAAAGGGGGAGATTGTTAAGTCAAAATGACTTTACGATTAATAATTTTAATGAAAATCAAATAATAATATTAGAAAGTAAGACGAAGTGTGGAGACAAAAGTAAGACGAAGCACAGAGACAAAATTAAGACAAAGCGCGGAGAAAAAAGTAAGACGAAGCATAGAGACAAAATAAGACGAAGCGCGGAGACAAAAGTAAGACAAAGTGGAAACTAAGACGAAGACCCGATACCACGTCGGATGAATAATCAGTCTGAGTTAGTTACAAAACTCAACTGAATAACTGTCTCTTTAAAGATCAAGAAACAAGAAGAAAGCAGCGATTATCAAGAAGTGATTAAAGACGAAGGCTATAAATACGAGTCGGAATCGAAAATTGCTGAAGTTAATGATTTTGAAAAATTAGAGAAACACTGTATTCATTGTGCTAAACATTGAGAGCTATTATTCACTGTAACAAAGCTCGTAAACATCTTTCTGTAAGAAAGAAGAAAAGATGATAGCCTAAAGAGGCTAAGTGAGAAAAAAAATACTTACTGTAAGAGACTTGAAGAGGCTCGGTGAAAAGAATACTTATATTTTGAGAAGTATAGTGAAATCTCAGAAAGGATTCTGAGGACTGGATGTAGCTCACGGTTTGGAATGAACCAGGATAAAGCTGCTTGTCAACTCTTACTCTCAACTCTCAATTTTAATTTCTATTGTGTTATACAAGTACTTAAAAGCAAATTGCAATACTTCGTGATACTATTACTCAATAGTTTTTGAGAAAGCAAGTTTTCAAAAGAAATTTTAAAAGGGGATTGTTTTCAACAAAAAGAATACACAATTTAACCTCCCCTTCTTATGCATATTGTTTATCAAACTTAAAGTCTATACTTACACGTGATTTACTTCAGCTCAAACAACTGCCTCAACCGCAACCCATGTTCTTTAGTCATGATGCAACATCCGCAACACCACGTTCCACGTTTTTCATCCTCAACCGTCAGGTCTCCAACCGACGGTTCCCTGATCGCCACCTCCTCACCATCTACTCCTTGCCATTGTCTCTCCTCCCTAGTTACCATGGCATCACCTGTGGTGTCACCAACGATGGGTGATTAACACCCATTGTCTTCTCCAGTGGCGACAATCGCCCTAGCAATGCCATTGGTCGATGGAGGTTTCCAAATGGGAGATAATCACCCATCTGGATTCAGCAAACACAAGGCAAGAGAGACACAAATTGTGACATCCGCATATACCCCCTGGGAGGATATTGTGAGTGCCACTCATATAGAACATATAGAATATAAAACATTCCAAAACATACATACATTTTCAAAATCTTAAACAAGCATACATTATATCTCATGAACTTAATACAAATTTGTTCCAAAAACCAAAACCAGCTTGAAACATAGTTACAAAAACTTACAACAATTCATAATCATACACTTTATATAAGCCAAAATAAACTCAAAATACATTTTTATCAAAACAGGATTCAGACTCTATTGGCCATTGCGATTAACTCATCCCAGTCTTTATAATCCTCGCTCTGAACCTACACGGGGCAAATTCACTATGCTAAGCATATAGCTTAGTGAGAAATAACTAATCTATATATAAAGTGATAACTCATCATACTAAATCATGTAATAGCATAAGCATGCATTAACAAAATTGTTTTAACAATAAGTCAAACATAATGCATTTCAGAACATATTTTATAGTTAATAGAGCTGGATATCAAGAGAGGGTATAAACCTATTGGACCCCGCTCATTTAGTGGGATTTTGAATTATAAAATTGACATTAAATGAGAAATTTGTGGTGAATCATTCATGTGCAAAGAAAAGAAAATTTAAGAATGTGAATTGTTACATGAGATTAAGATAGATGAAATATGCTTTTGTTATTGATGTTTATGATTAATTATGGCCTAAAATGGAGTTTTAAGTTTAAACGAAATTGATAGTGAATAAATTGTTTTTAATGGTATTGAAAAGCAAGAAATGAATAATGAGAGTGTTAGATTTTGGAGATTTGAAAATCTAAAATTTTGAAGATGAATAGTGGCAGAAAGTGAATTTGTAAGCTGAAAACTTTGTGAATTTTGTTGGATTGATTTAGGAAGAATTTAATAAAATGATCTTCATGAAACTTGTGGGTTTTGTTGAGAGCTTTCTATCGCCATAAAGTATGACAGTTTTTGATATCGGGATTGAAAGTTATGATTTTCCGAAGATAAGGTTATATTGCTTTGTTTTTTTAAAAATGCTATTAGGGTAAGTTTGTGTGTACTACTTTGAGGCCAATTTCTGTACTGATGTGATCTGAATTAGAGTAAGGGGTCTACATAAAAGTTATAGAGAAATTGCATAGCTTTAAAATGATGTATAATATGTTATTTTTTATTGTGGAAATTGGAAGATGTGAAA
>JANIHZ010000540.1:0-10005 GCA_027478365.1 Erythroxylum rufum | reverse complement strand
TTTTTTTTTCAAGAATTTTAAATATCAACGGATCTTTTTCAAAGTTTCTTAAATTATATGAAAGGTCTACATCTTTTATACAATGTATAATTTTCCAGAAATTTCACTTACACACTAAAAATTGATTTCTAAAAATTAGTTAATGTTTTTTTAAAGTTAAAATAATGATACTAATGAAGAAACACCAAGAAGATTACAAAGCTTAGAGGTAATACAAACTTAAAGAAGTAACAAGTTTACAGATAACTAACCAAACATACAGCTACCATAAATATTGAGCATTAAGTTAACCAAAAGGCTTCGTCAGTTGACATTATCAAAGGAGCTTGGCAGGAAGAGCAAAAGGATCATGCCTCCGCACAAAGATTTAGTAATTATAGTGAGAGAGCAAGAGTTAAGGGAGGCTGAAAAATCCTTTTAAACCACGCACTACAATTAGTATAAAGGGATTTAACAACAATAACCTCTCTTAGCCAATAGTACATAAGACGATTTAAAGCAAAAGAAGCTATTTTTTAATTTGGAAAACCCTAATACCCTTTCTCTCTAGACATCATGCAAGTAGTAGTTGAAGCATAATTTAAAAATGCTAAGACAAACTTGATATACTTGTTCTGATAACTGATTCCCTAAACCCAGCAGAAAACTTGATACTATGTGTTAGGATTAGCCTATAAATTGCACCATTCAAGCAATTTCTTCCATATGACAAGTAAAAACAAGAGAAAAATAAATAGTTATGGCTTTTAATGTTTAATTAAAAATGGAGCAGAAGGGAGTAAGGTCAGGAATCCGATTGATTTTCTATAGAGGCCTAACACTTTTTTTATAGCCATCCAAGTTATAAAAGAAATATAAGGGACATAGTCTTTAAACCATTGCAGATCAGACTATGATACACATTGTTTTAGGAGGATTGAACAGATATTCACAAGATTAGTTGGTGAATCTCCCTAACTTGTGCCTTAACCAGGAGATGGAGTATTTTTTAAGAGGGTCAAGACTTTAGCTGTGGATAACATTGAGGATGATAGACATTCCCCTATACTTTTGTACAAATGATGGCCTTCACCTTGGCATTTGGAAAGATTATATATTACAATAAGGAGAATGTTGGAAGTAAGTAAAGAGGCAAAAGATTGGACAAGTTATCACACAAGAAACCAGTGCTTTCTCTAGTACTAATATGGTAAGCTTCAACATTTCGTTTAATGTTCAGGAAGCATTCAGTTTTGTTTGCATACTCTAAAAGCTATTCCCTTTTAGGTATTCCTCATGCATCTAGTTCAACTATAAGGTTTTATAATCATTAAAGGGCCTCCATATTCTTTTAGCCAAGAGAACCTTGTTAGAGGTTCTAAGGAATTTTATCCTTCCCTCTTAATACTTAGGAAGATAGACCACTTTCTAGTTGATTTTAACCATTCCTTTTCAGAGGTTTAAACCACTCCATAAGAAGTTCTTAAGTATTTTCTCAATTTTTTAATCGGTTTGAGAATAAATGTTAAATGGGAACTAATATACATACATATGTTAATGATAGAGGATATAAGTTAACAACTTCCAACATAGGATAAGACCTTATTCTTTCAACTGTGAATTCTCTTCAAAAGGTATCAATTAAATGGGCATGATCCCTATAAGTAGGTCTAGTAATGGTTATAAGAATACCTAAGTATCTAAAAGGACCATTATGAATTTGGAGGCTCATAAACTCTGCAAGTTCCAAAAAGAGTTCCTTTACGTAAGAAAAGACAATAACTAAATTTTGGAGTAGTTAATGGTGGGACCAAATAATTTAAAGAACTTTTAATATAGTTCATTAATTTCATAATAGATTCCTTATTAGCACCACATAAAAGGAATAGTTCTGTTCGACCCCGTTTTCGGAGCCCAACATCCGGAGTCCTAAACCTTGTACTTGAAACCCTGAAGGTCATTTGCTGTCATTCCACAATGGTGGTGAGCGTACACTAATCAATCACCAAAATCATAACTTGCCTTCTTCATAGAAATTGTAACTCTATGTCTCTAGTTTGTTTTGAAGCAAAAATCACCTTAATTGGAGCTTTATAGCTCAAGATATGCTTAAAAAGATAAAAGGTGTACAAACCCTAAACACACTCTCCCAACCTACCTCTCAATTGTTCTAATGTAAAATCTATCAAAACAACTCCAAAAGATACCATTTTTCATAGAGAGGTAGATACATGTCTTAGAAACTCATTGCTTCAAGAATCACTTCATTTAGACGTTGGATGAGGGAGTTATGCCCAAAAGAATAGAACATGTTTATACCCTAAATCAATTTAAACCTATCTTGGCGCGATCGCCATAACTTTCAATATAGAAGTCGGATTGAATTTGTTTTTGGACCATTTCTCGATTTGTGTGTGTCATCCTTGCGCAAGGGCCATGCTAATCTTCTATATATCGTTTCAATTTTATCGGATGTCCCCGCATTCTTTTGTTTCTGCAAGTTTGACTTTGCATGCTGTGAATTCAATGCCTTTGGATAGTCCTTTGCTTGTTAGTACACCATTAGGGAGGAATGTGATAATCAATCGAATATATAGAGATTGTGAGTTGGTTATTGAGGGTGCTAAACTGATAGTAGACCTGTTGCCCCTAGAGCTGAAGGGTTTAGATGTCATACTTGAAATGGATGCCATGGAGAAGTATCATGCGAAGTTCGATTGCAGCCTCAAGGAGGTAGAGTTTGACTTGGGCAATGGTGAGAAGGTAATTTTCAGAGGAGACCAAAAAATGCCATGCCAAGAATCATTTCAGCTTTGTTAGCTGACAGAATAATGGGAAAGGGATGTGAAGCCTTCTTAGCGCATATTGTGGACAATGAGGTAAATGAAGGGAGGCTAGAAGATTTTCCAGTAGTGAGGGAGTTTCCAGATGTATTCCCAGAGGAGTTACCGAGTTTGCCACCGGTGAGAGAAATCGAGTTTGCTATTGACTTGATTCCTGGAACCGCACCCATTTCTATGCCACCGTATAGAATGGCTCCAGCTGAACTGAGAGAGCTCAAGGAACAGTTGGAGGAACTGTTAGAGAATGGGTACATACGGCCGAGTTCGTCACCATGGAGAGCGCCGGTTCTGTTTGTTAGGAAGAAGGATGGGACATGGCATATGTATATCGATTACCGGAGGCTTAACAAGGTGACCGTTAAGAACAAGTACCCTCTGCCCCGGATTGATGATCTGTTTGACCAGTTGCAGGGAGCAAGGGTCTTTTCCAAGATTGATCTCAAGTCAGGCTATCATCAGCTTAGAATCAAGGAGTCTGATGTAAGCAAGACGGCCTTTAGGACACGTTACGGGCATTATGAGTTTCTGGTCATACCCTTCGGATTGACCAATGCTCTGGCTGCATTTATGGACCTTATGAATAGGGTCTTCAAGGAGTTTTTGGATCAGTTTGTCATAGTGTTTATTGATGACATTCTGGTTTATTCCAAGAGTGAAGGGGAACATGAGGAACATCTCATAATAGTGTTGTAGAGATTAAGGGAGAAGGAGCTTTATGCCAAATTCAGCAAATGTGAATTCTGGCTCCATGAAGTGATTTTCCTTGGACATGTGATTTTTAAAGACGGGGTACATGTTGATCCAAGAAAAATTGAAGCAGTAGTAAATTGGCATGTACCAACGACAGTGGTTGAGGTAAGAAGTTTTTTGGGTCTGGCAAGCTATTATAGGAGATTTGTTGAAGGGTTCTCGATGATAGCTGCTTTGATGACTAAGTTATTGAGGAAGAATCAGAAGTTTATATGAAGTGATGAATGTCAGAAGAGCTTTGAGGAGCTTAAGCATAGATTGACAAGTGCTCCAATTCTAATTTTGCCTACAGGAGAGGAGGGTTATACAGTATATAGTGATGTTTCAAGGAAGGGTTTGGGTTGTGTATTGATGCAATGAGACAAGGTAATAGCTTATGCTTCGTGGCAGCTAAAGCCTTATGAACTGAATTACCCAACCCATGATCTAGAATTGGCAGCAGTGATATTTGCCTTGAAGATTTGGAGACATTATCTGTATAGGGTGCAGACGAAGATTTTTACGGATCACAAAAGTCTCAAATATTTGTTAAGTCAGAAAGAGTTGAATTTGAAACAGAGAAGATGGTTAAAGTTGCTCAAGGATTCTGACATGATGATTGAATATCATCCAGGAAAGGCAAATGTGGTAGCGGATGCCTTGAGTAGGAAATCTTCTATTGCTTATGTTCAAGCAATGTATTTGCCATTATTGGAAGAAATGGCGAAGCTTAGATAAGTTTGAAACAGGAGGAACCAGATTGTGTTATTGCAAATTTCAGAGTGAGGCCGATACTCAGGGAGAAAGTTAAGGAGTTACATGCACAGGATACACAATTGAGTAAGCTCCGAGAAGAAATTCAGAATGGTAAGAAATCAGAAGTGATAGTGAGAGATGATGGACTTATGGTTGTCAAAAATAGACTTTGTATTCCGAATATCAAAGAAGTTAAGGATGAAATACTGGATGAGGCACATAATGCACCTTATGCCATGCACCTAGGTAGTACTAGGATATATAAAGACCTGAAAGAGCATTTCTGGTAGAAGGGCATGAAGAGAGATGTAGCAGAATATGTGAGCAAGTGTCTAGTGTGTCAGCAAGTCAAGGCTGAACACCAGGCACCTTCAGGCATGTTGAGATCATTGTCCATTCCTAAATGGAAGTGGCAAAGGATAACTATGAATTTTCTGATGGGATTGCCCAAGAATAGTAGGAAGCATGATGCCATTTGGGTTATTATTGATCGGTTGACGAAGTTAGCCCATTTTCTGGCAATTAAACAAACTAATTCTCTGCATGTGCTAGCCAAGAAGTATATTGATGAGATAGTGAGATTACATGCGATTCCAAATTCCATAGTCTCTGACAGAGATCTTTGATTTACTTCGAGATTTTGGGGAAGCCTGCAAGAGGCTTTGGGAACCAAGTTGAGTTTTAGTACTGCATTTCACCCTCAGACGGATGGTCAATCTGAGAGGACCATTCGGACTCTTGAGGGAATGCTCAAGGCATGTGTGATGGACTTTAAAGGAGCTTGGGATGAAGAAGGGGAAAGGAAATTGATAGGACCAGAATTATTGCAGATGACAGTGGACAAGGTTCAGGACTCCGGATGTTGGGCTCCGAAAACGGGGTCCAACAAGTTCTTTAATAAATGAAATTTTAAAGAGCTTTACATTCTTACATTTGTAATGATAGGTAAAAGGAATAACTTGAGCAATGTTATGAGAGATGTATTTGCTCAGAACCTCTAGCTAGATGGTAAAGAAATATAGAGAGATTGGGTCCCCTTGTCATATAACTTTAGCCCCTCTAAACATATGAGTGGCTTCCTTACTCAGTAGTATATTATATGAAGGAGTGAAGAAGCATTAATATATCTAATTTATAAACTTAGGGGAATTCTAAAAGCCTATAAAGCAAGTGAAATAAACCTCTAAGTAATATATCAAAGGCTTTGAGGAAGTCAATCTTCATGAAGCAACTCCTAATAGATCTTTTATTGTCATAGGATTTAAAAATTTCTTGAAATATAAGTATATTGTCTCTAATCCCTCGACCTAAAATAAAAGCACATTAAGAAATATTGGTCGTTTCACCAATAAAAGATTAAATCCTTAAAGCCAAAAATCTTTGAGATGATTTTATAGATTGTATTGTAACAAATAATAGGCCTATAATCATAAAATGAATAAGGGATGATGATTTTAGGCACAAGACCATATAGGTCATTTTGATCTCCTTAAGCAAGTTTCAAGAAGTGAAAAATTCCTTAATAACATTACACACCTGGCTACCTTTTAAATTATAGGATTTTTAAGAAAATGAAGGATTGAAAGCATCAAGTCTAAATGCTTTATCAAGTTTCATACTGAAGAGGGCTTTCTTAATCTCTCTATTTGTGACACGCATATGAGCATGCTGAATTGATCATTAAATAAACTTAGAGAGATGAATTCATTGAGACGTTACAATCAAGAGGTAGAAGTTGCTTCTGTACCTTGTATTTTCATGAAATGATTAAAAGCCAGATCCTTAAGAAGATTTTGATCCTAATAAGGAACTCCATTATCATATAAGATATTAAAAATCATGTTAAAATTCCTTCTAGCTTGGTTGGTCCTAAAGAAATAAGAATTATTCTCATCACCTTATTTGAGCCAATATACTCTAGCCTTGTGTCTCACTAGAGAGTTATGTACCTCAAAAGAAGATATGTAATTACTAAGCACATTCTTCTCCTATAACTTAATATAATTGTCATTAGGTTTATTATAGAGTTTCACGGTGACCTCTTGGAGCTCAACTCAAAGAGAGTTCACAATAATTAACAGGTCATTGCTATACTAATTCTTATAAAAGTTTTTCAATTCTTCATTATAATATGAAGCTTCCTCATTAGTTTAAAGGCTTAATGACCAAAAATATGCATTGAAAGGACCTTGTTCAATGCTTACTCATATCTCTCAAGTTTAGTTAAGAAATTGAAGAATCTAAAAGGAGTCTTCAGCCAAAGAATAGAGTTAGGAATACAAACCTCTATAGGTAAGTGATCATATATATGTGGGACATTTAATAAATAAGAACTATTGGGGAAAGCTGACATCCATTCATAGTTTACAAGTCCTCTATTAAGTTTCTTCCTTATCAATCAGGTACCTTTTTGCTTATTTTTCCAAGCAAATAATTTTCTTAAATTTGAGATCAATACGACCTGAGGAGATTAAACATTCTCTAAAGTCATCATCTACTAGCTTAGGAATTAATCTAAAGCCCTCTGCCTCCTAAGCAAACAATATACAATTGAAGTTTCCTATAACTAACTAAAGGACCTTAATAGAGGAAGCTATATTCTCCAAATCCTTCCATGGAAATCTAATAAATGTAACATTGATCATTAGACTTATAAAGAGAAAATGGATTTTCATATGCAAGAGTCGATCTGTATATTAGGAATTGAAGATTATGATCATATCCAGTCTATAATCCACTACAATCCTCCTATTAAAATGAGTTGAGTGGTTACAGATTGTTTTCCATTTATTTCCTAGAAACCACAACCCCTTATTGTTAGTTTATTCCTTGAATTTAGTTTCCAATAGGACAATCATTGCTAACATTTTTCTAACTCTATTTCTAAGGAAGGGTCTCTCTTTTTAACCTATTTTCAATCCCTCTTCAATTTTAAAATTACCACATGATGGCATTCACTATTTTCTCAATATTGGAAGACTTTCTCATAAATTTTGACCTTTTTATTGTTTTGGCCTTTACCCAATTCATTTTTTAACTAAAAAACTTATAAATAAATAAATGAGAGAGACGATGATTTCCTTAAAATAATTAAAAATTAGACCAATTAGTCATTCCTTTGAGTCTTTCTTATGCAACATTTTCATACGTCAATTTTGTTTGTAAAAGAAAGCATACAAAAGTGAAAATTTAGAGAGATAGTGTCACTTATGTAGTAAAAGTAATCCACTACAAACAAAAAATCATAAGAAATTTGAATGATTAACTTAAACGAAATGATTAACTTGAACGAATTAGTTTAGTGTGAGATATGTGAAAGTGTTTAAAAGAGAGGGAATAGCACTTTAGAAATTCTAACGTTTTTTTATTTGGGAAATGAATGGTATATTGCAATAGATGGAACTAATTACAACTTAAAAAAGAGTTCTTAGATCAAACAATCTACTAGTCTAATTGAAGATCGGAGCTAAAAAAGATTATTACAAAATACTAGAAGAACAATTAAAGAAGCATTATATGATTAAAGTTTCCAAGTACCCCAGACATCCGTGATGAGTAGTCTATGGACATCCTTGGCAAAAAGACACTCGCTTATATGATTGATGAGTTTATCAACTAATATGAATATCTTTGTTTTGGTGTCAGTGAATTTTCGATTGTTTCATTCTTTCTATATGCTGTAAATAGTCAGTGAAAGGGCAATAGAGAAAAGAGTAACAACAAGTGCAAAACACGACTCCATATGGATTTTGAATAACAACATTGAAAAATAAATGATTTCGATCCTCCAGAGCTAAGTTGCAGAGAACACATAAGTCAACATCTCTTTCATTCCATTGATGCGTAGCTAGGATTCGATTTTTGAGAGTTAGCAAAGTAATGAAGGCTGCTTTAGGACAGATGGTGTTGTGCCATATGAGAGAGAACCAATGTACTACCGTTGAGCTATGAGAAATGATTCGATAGCAAGATTCATTAGAAAAGACACCAGATGAGTTTAAGCTCCAGCATAAGTGATCCTCATATGCTATATTGGAAAGCCATGGGAGATGATTTAGAAGAGATGTGAATCTAAGAGAGTTGACCTGCCATGCATCATTAACAATTAGAGAGGAAACTTTTAATCTATTATGTAACCTTGAGAAGTTAAGAGAGTCTAAAAGTGGACTAATTTCAAGCCAATTATCAAACCACACTAGGTTTCCTTCCTTTGCCAATACGGTGTTTGATATGAGGGTATATAGTATTCCTATGTTGCATCATCTGTTTTAATAGCTAAGAGTCATTCCGAGATTAATTAGCCTGTCAAAAATTTGAATGTTTCAAGTATATTTCATGCATCCATTTTTTCCATAAGGCATAACAATTGGTATATAATCTCCATAAGCGTTTACACATGGAAACTTTCTGCATATGAGCTATTGGAATAATCTGAAACCTTCATTTTTTTATAGATAGTAACTTCTTGCCATTTCACTCTGGCCTTTCTGAAATTACCAACTTGTCCCCTGGTAAAGAAAAGTTATCGTGATTCGTTCCAGCTCCTTAAAAACTTTCCGAGGTAATGCGACATGAGCAACCCAGTGAACATGAAGACTATTAAGTATGGATATAGTAAATGTGAGTAGACCTGCATAAGAAAGGAAGCGATTTTTCCAAGCCATCACTTGATTCTTCATTTGTTTAATAATCGGTAAGCAATCAGTGAACTTTGGTTTAGAGACCTTGATTGGTATTCCCAGATATTTAAAAGAAGTGGTAATACAACTCAAACCTGTAAGTTGCTTTATATCATTAAGGCATCTAACATCTTCCAAAGCAAAAAAAATTGCTCTTCTCATCATTGTAATTTAATCCAGACCAATCTGCAAATATAGTAAGCATATTCATGAGAATATATAGGGAGTAAAGATTGACATTGCACAAAAGAACCAAATTGTCCGCATATAAGAGATGAGTAAGGCCTAGGTCCTTACAATTATGATGAAATTAGAATTGTAAGGCCCCAAAATATACCCTAGTTGAAATAATAAATGTTTATGAAAGTACGTGTGTGATAAGAGTTAGAATTGTGCTATGATTAGAATATGAAAGATATATGACTTGAATTTTTGATCAAGTGTACTATAGTTAGTAAATTGGAATTAATTGATACCATTAGAGAATTAAGGTATTGAAGTGTATATTTGGACTAGGAAAATAATCAAGTGACAAGTTAAGTTGGTATATGGAAATTAAAACGACTAAGCCTAGGAATTAATAACATTTGGCATAGCTAATACATTGACGTTTGGTATCATTCAATGTGTGGCATTTGGCAACATAATATGAGGCAAGTGTCCTAGTTGAAGTGTTACAAATGGCAGCTTAAATGGTGGGAAAGTGGGCTTCGTGCCTTGGTGTTAAGTGGCATCTTAAGCTAGTGACACGTAGCTGGTGATGAAGCATGTTTCTGCTAGAGTAACTCCAGCTTTCTTCATTCTTGTTTTGCTCTCCACCGAAACCTCCCATCTTCTCTCAATTTCTGGACTTCTGTTGGAGTTTGAATCATTAACACTAAGAAGCTTTGTAAGTTATTCCATTAAGAAATAAGTCTTGTGATTCTATGTATTATTACCTTGTTGATGCTGAAAGTTGCACATTAAACTTAGGTATGTGCTGGTTATTTGGAAGCTTGGTTTAGCTAGATTCTTGGAGT
>JANIHZ010000526.1:0-10006 GCA_027478365.1 Erythroxylum rufum | reverse complement strand
AAAGTATTTTGTATATCTAATAATTAATTTAATATATATTTAAAATAATTATGTTATAAGTGATAGCTACAAAAAAAAAAAAAACCATATCTGAGTATGAATGTGAATATTTGTTTTAGTTGAATAATATAACATAAGCCATAATTGAATAATATAAACTATAAGTTATGATTTAATCAATTTTTATGAGGATAATTTACAAATTCAGTATTATAACCTCTGGTTTATGCAATTGAGCGCTTAAAATCTTTTTAAACAAAAGGGATAAATACAAAAAAAGGAATATTTATTTTTCCTTGTGTAGGATAATGTTGACGATATCTTAGGAGAAAAGATTGTTGGTGGAATTTGTGTCATCTGATTTCAGATTGTGCTCAACTCTTATGGACCACTAAGATTGGTGATAGGAGATAAAGGTCCTGTTTGGTAATCAGCTGATTATATTAGTTGTTAGCTAATTCTATCAGCTGTTAGCTGATAGTTAATTATACTAGTTAATTGCTGTTTATCATTTGATATTTGGTAAAATTAACTTTTTAGTATTAACAGTTTATGTGTAAAATGACTTATAAGGACATAACTTAAAAAATATAAAGGTATGATAAAGTTTGAAATTTATTCATTAATACATGATTAATAAGTTATACTTTAATACTTGATTAATTACATATATGTTTAAATTTAAAATATTTTAACAATTTTAAATACGAAAATTATAATAAGTTTTGATAAATTTATTTTAAAATTAATCTAAGAATTGGATTGAAAATTATAACGGCTTTAATTGATAATCATTACTATATAATTATAAATCTATATTTTTATACGGAATTTACATAATTTTTAATTAAATTTATAACAATTCTGGACATACTTTTAATCACGAACATCCAAAACATGGGCTTTGCGAACTGTGGAGGCCGATATTTCTAGAGGAATAAACGTGGGTTTGATCCGAAATTCATTACGATCTCCGGAAATCCCTCCTGTTCTTGTGGGAAGTAGGGATAGTCAGATAGGGAGAGAAAGAGACAGTGGGTTGTGAGTGTCTGATGGGTAAGCGAAGATGTTTGCGGCCAGGTACGTTTCTTCCCAACTTTCATTCACTTTATGTTTAAGTCTAATAGTGAGTGAATGGTTGAGTCTACAAGTGTTTGTGGTCTTGCTCGAACTGTGTTTTGTCCAAGTCCAAAGAAGCACCTCTTTTAAACACCATTGCCCTTTTAAGTCAACAGAAAAATGGAAGAGTTCTTTCTTTTTGAAACTATGCTCGCTGCACCTTAAGAAGAGGGACAATTTACCCTAAGGAGATCCACTAACCCCAGAGCTTCCTTTGGTCGCCTCAAACTCTTCAAAATCAGTAAAGGCCGATTCTTTTATCGCTAGGCTAAGAGATGGATGGAGGCTGGAGAATATTAATTCCAGTAAAGAGAAACGAAGAGCTTGGATCAAGACCCTGAACCAGTTTCATGAAAAGCTTGAAGCTGAGTCTAAAGATGAAGGGCAAATTTGGTGTTTTAGGTTTGGGGTACCCAAACGCTGCTCCACGGCAGCTTCTAATTCTTGGCTGGTTGGGTTGGATGATTCAACCTAATCAAATCAACCCAATCACCGAACAAAATTAATAGTTGTTTGACAAAGCCAATCGGCTGATTTTAGTCGATCAGCTAAATTTTAGCTGATCAGCTATCATCCAAATACAGCCTTAATCATTCCGCAAAAAGGGATCGTCTCAAGAGATTCCTTAGAAATAGCAATGAATCGGACCAAACCGAACCGAATCAAAGTTTGATTTAAGTTCGACCCCAGAAAATGAAACGAGTACAAAAAAATCACAGAAGCATCTCATTGCTATTCCAAATAATAGAGTTAGGAGTTGTCTCAAAAGAAAAGTTGAAGCATAAAGCAAATACATGTGACAAAATATGAAGATATTTTTTTCAAAGTGTCACCTTGTATGATGTGTCCATTGTACGGATTTAAGATTAAAATGATTGTTATTTTATGTACATGATCAACTTATTTAAATTAATATCATTTTGGATAGATGATCCAATTGTTAAAACCTTCCATTATTATTTTTCGGTCGGATATTCAGTTTTTTTGAATTAGGCGTCAGGAGAATCGGTATGCCCACCTGCTAGCGCAGGTTTCATTTATGGGTTGATCTGTTTGATGACTTGTTTAAGATTTATTCTCGTTGCTTTTAATTTTATTATCTTTTGAAAATTGATTTTTCATACTCAAAATTTTAATCAAATTGAGTTTCTTTCATTAACTTCAGATTAGATAGAGTCTAATTAATCTAAACCGAACCACCATTCCCATATTTGTAAGTCTACAATGCCTACAACCAAATAACTAAAACTTTTGAATACGACAATTGGTGACTTAAATCCATATCCTACCTCTTCTGTTTTCTCTCAAAACATCATTGGATTCTTGGTCTCTACAACTAATTCCCGATGTCGTTGTCCGATCCGACGAGATGTTTCATTAGTCTTTACCTTCGGGGTGATTTAAAGCTGGTGGGGGAAGAGAACAAAACACATAATGAAATCTCCGAAATACCCTCCCTTCACTCAAGACGCTGCGTTGTCTGAAACCTAATCACGATCCCTCTCTTGCGCAGCTCTCCTGCCTTCTTCCCTCTGCTTCGTAGCTCTCCTTCCTTCTTCCCTCTGCTTCGTAATCTCCGCAGGTAATTGTTTGCTCTGTTCATGAATCTCCCCTTCTTTGCCTATGGAGACGTTGTCCATGTTTGATTATTTATGAATCTCCGAAATGCTCTCTCCAATTTTTTGCGTCTCTTTCGTTTTTCTGTTCCCATATCTCTCTCTTTCGTTTGATTATTTATGAATCTCCCAAAATCTTCTTTTAATTCAACCCTGATGGAGTCTTTCGTATTTCGTGCTTTTTGTTCGAACTGTATCAGAAGGTTTCATCTTCTAGCTACTATTCAAATATGAGATTCAACTGTCAAAAATACGAAAGTTGCCAAATGGTATTCTGGTTTTTGAAGGGCGCTTACGACATTGAGTTTTAATGTTCAATCTCTTACTCCTAATAGTTCTTTTTGCTCATTGATTACTTTCTTTAACTTTGATCAACTAATAGTAAGTTGTCTATGAATTATCCCAAACTGGAATTGGGGTTATCTTTGTTTTCTATTTACATTTGTGCGGATTATCATGGACTTGCAATTTTCTTCTTTTCAGGGTTTAATTCCTCGAGCTAAACTTTTGCTCTCAATTGGAGGGACAATCGTCTTGGGATTTTTGCCACTGATACTCGTTACCATAATTGGTGAGTTATCTTATCATTCTTAAATGCATGGTGTTGCATCCTTGCTCTGTATTGGTTGCTCTGTATCAGCAGGTTCCATCTTCTAGCTACTATTTAAAGCTTCAAATATGAGATTCAACTCATAAACTTGGAAACTTTTACTATTATAAGCATGAGTGTGTATACAAACATGTATATAATCACCATTCACCGTTCTGAATTATAAGCATGAGTGTGTATACACAAGCATAGGTAGTGCCATCCTTGTGACCAAACAGAGGCTGTTAACTCCATTATCAAAGCTGTAAACTTTCCCCAGAATGGTGTGCATGTATATAGATATATACTTGGAAGAGAAGATACATAAGCAAGCTATGGGCAATGCGTTTAGTATTTGAGAATGGAATTCCAGATAGGATTAGAAATTGAAGGCTGATGGATTTGATTAATTTATTGAAATTTAGCTTAGTGAGCCAACCACTCTCGTCACTTCCTTCAAAGTTCCCACATGCAAAAAGGTGGTTTTGATTACTTTGTTTAAAAACCTACTCAGGATATATAATCCTTGACTTAGAGAAAGCTTCAGACCTAATACTACTACTTGGTAGTTTGGGTTTTCAATTTGTTTTGACCTTAACCAACGTCCACTGCTGTTTTGCTTTGAGATGTTGAAAAGTTGAAACTTTTGGGGATTATTGTAACTAATCTCCAAAAGTTGAGCATTTTATCATTAAATTATCACGGAATGGAGAAAAAAACTGAGATCTGGGTCGATTCAGTTAGATTTTTTAGGTGTTACTACTTTTCAAGACGATGAATTTAAGTTACCAATCAAGTAAATCCAATCGTAATCATTTTAAATCATAATAAGTTGTTAACACAAAGAGTGAAAAACTCATGGACTTGCTAATATCATTGATCCTAGTACTTAATTCTAAAGTTTTATAATATAGCATCATATGAAATGGTAACTGATTTTAATTTATAACCAAAATGGATAGCAGGTAAAGTTGAAAAAGCTATGATCACAAGTATACTTCTTGAGATTTAAGAACACATGACCCATGTACCCCACTTCACTCCCACTCTTAAAACCACCTAATACTCACCTAATCCTTGAATATGTCATGTGGCTACGTATCCAATAATCTCCCACATAATTTGTAATTGTTTTTTAATAAAAGCAACTTATCCAATTAACTTGTTCAGAATAATTAATTATATATTTGTTCATATGGTTTAAATAGTATTTGTTTACATATCTATGCAATGTGTAGATTTACGTGAATATAGCGAATGCCATTAATTTGGAATTGCAGCCTTTGGATGAAAAAAAAAAAGTGAAGGGCTTGATTGTCTCTTTCTCTGAAGGACTTCAAAACTGAATAAAAGAAAAGGATGCAAGCAAGTCCAGAGCAGAGCAGGAAAAGATTGCACGAAGGAATGGACCACGCATAGGCATATGGACTTTCTCTGCCAATTTCGGTAGATTTTGGAAGTGGAAGGTCGAAAGGCAAAGACAGAAAGACCAATATTTGCTTGCTTTTCCTCGTACAATGCTTAGTTTTTGTCCTGTTTCTTTGTTCCCTCTTGGCTAAAGTGGATTCCAATACTCACGCTCTAACGTATAAACTCTCAGAAAAGTTACAATGGCCATCACCCATGGGCTAGCTAGCTAATTAGTAGACATAGATTGGTGCTCTCGATGATTCTTGCTGAGGACAGAGAGTCAGAGACAAGTCTTGTTCCTTTTCTTTTTTTTTCCTGACCAATTTCTGGGGTATGAAATTGGTCCAGACAGTTTCTACAGGCATCCCAATGAATTCCCCTACTTCGACTCTGAGATTTCAATCTCCTTTAATCGAATGCTTCTGTTGGGATACAACCAGCAACGAAGAATTCTGAATAAAACCAATAATCCATCCTTCAGAACTTATATAAACAGTAAACAGATTAAAAGAGCTAAAATGTCAGCGATGAAACTATGTTCAATGGGGGAGGCAAAGTCATTGGTTAAAGCTCAAAAAGATATCTTCATAATCTAAAAGCACACACCTTGGTTCCAGCTACGATAGTACCATTGAGAGGGTGAGTGGCACATGTTGTAACACTTTCAGATAATGGAACAAACCTATTTTGCCTGCATCTGTTAACCATTCCAGAATGCATCTCTGTATCCTCTCTAGCACAACCAAACAGAAATCAAGCAAATATTTAGTTGATTATTCAGATCATAAAGAGAAATGCAACAAGCATCACCATGACAAGTAGACACAAATGTTTAGGCTCAAAAAGGTAAGACAAGGAGGATGAAAAGCAATGTCAATTTTGGAATGCTATTCCTAGTAATAATAGTTTTTGGAGTTGGAGGAAGTTGTTACAAGTTAGGATCTTATAGGGAGCTAATTCAGATTTCAAATAGGAAATGAGTTATCTACTTATTTATGGCAGGACCCTTGGCATCCAAGAGGTATTCTGAAGAACCTCTTAACTCCCAAAATGATCAATAGATCAGAATTACAAATGAATAGTCTATTGTCCACTATTATCAGTAATAATATGTGGAACTAGAGGGAAGCCCCAATTGAGACCATTCGAATCCATTTACCAAACATGCTATCCCTTCAAGCCTTTCCAAGCTGGATCCACCATCCCTTAAACCACTCTAATATTGACCTCAACCTTCTCATCATCCTCCTATCAGTGGCTGTTTATAACATCTGGACCGAAAAGAACCATCGAACATTCAAAGACAAAGCCTTGGAAGTTGGGAACATAAGCACTAGAGTGGTCTTCCAAGCTATGGAACTTCTCACTGCAAATACTGAAGTAAGGTAATTTAGTGTGAGGATCTTTTTCACTAACGTTTGTTTTGCAGGTTGTCCTAGTTCTAGACAGTAAGATTCCATCCCCTTTTGCTGGTGTTTCAGCAAAGAGGGCTGGAATCAGCAGAATCTTTTGGATGTCACCAAGGTGGGATGGGTGAGAAGTTGGAGATACAAACTTGGGATCAAACTGGTCTAGTTCAGCAGCTTCAATCCCAGATGTTTCTTGACATAAGGAAACCAACCTCTAATGTTGGTTCTTAAACACTCGATAGCACTTCACGGGTCTTCTCAAAATGAATGAGTGAGAGTCATGCTAATATATGTTGGTGTTCTTATTACTTGTTGCATGCTGGTAGGAATAAGATGGATGAAAGAGGTTGGGAGATTTAAATCCCACCGCTTTTCTGCAAATTAGCAGCACACGGTTAAGAAGATCTACCTATGAATGTTGAATTGATTTTCTGGCTTGTCTTGTAGCTGAGTTAACTCTTTTCTGTTCTAACTTAGTTTGTAAATGTAAGCTTTAGCTGGTTGCGATGCTCCTTCCTACATCAGCTTGGTGGGTAACTATGTATAGGCTGGTTGTTGTGGTTGTTTGGTCATAAGGATCATGTTTGTAGTGCTCTGCATGTCCATATGATAGGCTTCCCTTTTGGCATTGTAAAGAGATTTGCTTCTTAGGCAATCTCTTGATGTACATAACTCTTTCTTGATTTATTTATATTACTGATTACTGATTTACCAAAAAAAAAAAACAATGTCAACTAATAAGCTAATGGATGATAATATAGGATTTTTATTAGTATTTAGCAATAGCCTCGTAGGAAACTACAAGCACCAAGCTACCAGCCAACAATGGCCCCTCAAGCTTTCAGCTGAGACAATGTAAAGAGAAAAGATACCCTTTCTATACTACCCCATTCCCTTACATACTCACCTCTCTTTCTCCTCTAACTAATTTTTGTCTAACCGTTAGCTGACTCATCATTCCCATCATGCCCTGCCTTAGTGATTCTTCTGGAATATGTTAACATAGGTTTGTGGCCCATGTTCTATTTCTCCCCCCTCTTTCTCCTAGAGTAAGTCAATATGGGTTTATGACAAGTATTGCTATCAATTCCGCCTCCTGCGAAATCTGCCTTGTCCTCAAAGCAGAAAGAAGGATACTACTGTTTCAATTGGGCAGCAGCTGTCCAGGAAGCTTCTTCAATTGGTTTCCCTTTCCATAGCACAAGCCATTTGACAATCTGCTCTTGATTCTTCTGGACAGTACGTTCAGCTAGGATTGCTTCGGGAGCAATAGGTTCAGTGTAATCGACCTTTAGGCCTGAAGGGAGAGTTGACTCTGGCACATCGTTTCCTATCATCTTTTTCAGCTGTGAAATGTGAAATACCGGATGAACTTTGGAAATGTCGGGAAGAACCAACTTGTAGGCCACAGTTCCAACCTTAGCTATCACTTGAAAGGGTCCATAAAACTGGGTTGAAAGTTTAGGACAGATTCGCCTAGCTATCGATGTTTGCTTGTGAGGTCTAAGCTTGACATAGACCCAATCTCCTACCACCAGTTGAACATCTCTGCATTTAACATCAACTGCAGATTTCATAACTTGTTGAGCCCTAACAAGATGGAATTTAAGTTGTCTCAATGCCTCATCCCTATCAATCAACACACCATTTACAGCATCGATAAGTGAATCTCCAATGAGGAAGTGAGGAACTTTAGGAAGAGGTCGACCATACACCACCTCGAAAGGGGTTGTGGCAGTTGCGGAATGAAAAGAGATGTTATACCAAAATTCGGCCCAAGAGAGCCAATTATGTCACTGTCTTGGTTGCTCAGATACAAAACATCGGAGATAGGTCTCAAGACACCTATTGACCACCTCGGTTTGTCCATCCGTTTTTGGATGATAAGAGGTGCTGATTCGAAGAATATTGACCACCTCGGTTTGTCCATCCGTTTTCGAATGATAAGAGGTGCTCATTCGAAGAACCGTTCCTTGCAACCTACAAATTTCCTTCCAAAAATTACTAACAAAGATTGGATCCCGGTCACTTACAATTGTCTTCGGAATGCCATGGAGTCTAACCACCTCCTTAACAAAACAATCAGCTACAATCTTGGCAGTAAAAGGGTGTTTGAGAGGGATAAAATGTGCATTCTTTGATAATCTGTCCACTACTACCATAATGACCTCAAACCCTTGGCTTTTTGGCAATCCCATTATAAAATCCATCAAAATGTCTTCCCAAACTAAATTGGGAATAGGAAGAGGTTGAAGTAACCCAGCTGGAGCAAGAGTTTGATACTTATGTCTTTGGCATACTTCACACTCCTTCACAAACTGTAAAATCTGTTTACGGATTCCAGCCTAATACAAACAACCAACTATCCGTCTGTAGGTCTTAGTGAACCCGGAATGACATCCTGTAGGAGTAGAATGGAATTCTCGCAAGAAATCTGGAATGAGGAGGGAAGTTTGAGAAAAAACTAACCTGTTTCCCTTGAACAATAACCCTCCTGACAAGTGGAACTCTGTTTCGACTGTAGGATTCACTTGGAGTTTCTACAGAATTTCTGCCAGCCATGGGTCTCTCTGATACTCTTCTTGTAACTTAGCGGAATCGACCCAATTAGGTGATGAAACAAGATAGTGAAATTCTGGTTCCACCGATACACGTGATAAAGTATCTGCTGCCTTGTTTTCTAGTCCTGGCTTGTAGAACACTTCAAATCGGAAGCCCATCAAATTGGACAACCAATGGTATTGATCAGGGGTGTTTAACCACTGTTGTAGGAGATGCTTCAATGTCTTGTGGTCGGTGTACACCTTAAAGGATCTCTCCAAAAGATAATGCCTCAAATGTTGTATGGCTAACACTAAAGCCATAATCTCCTTCTCATACACTGATTTAGACATGGCAGTAGCAGATAAGGCCTTGCTAAAATAAGCAATAGGTTTATTTTCCTACATAAGGATAGCCCCCAATCCAAAACCAGAGGCATCACACTCCACAATAAATTCCTTAGAGAAATCCCATAGAGTAAGGAGTGTAAAAGAAGTTAGACAATTCTTCAACTCGTCAAAGGCTCCTTGAGCTTCGAGACCCCAAGAGAAGTTGTTTTTCTTGGTGAGTTCAGTGAGAGGTCGAGCGATCTTTCCATAATCTTAGATAAATTTCCAATAATACCCAGTGAGACCAAGAAACCCTCTCACCCCGGTAACATTCTTTGGTATAGGCCAATCTTTAACGCATTGGATCTTGATAGGATCCATTGCTACACCTTCAGCTAAAATACCGTATCCCAAATACTCAATGGATTGTTGTCCGAATAAACATTTCTTCTGATTTGCAAAGAATTGATGCTCAATTAAGAGCTATAAAGCTTGTTCCAAGTGTTGGAGGTGCTGCTGCCAATTTCTACTATAGATCAATATGTCATCAAAAAATACTAGCACACTTTTCCTTAGAAGTGGTCTAAAAACCGAATTCATAGTAGATTGAAAAGTGGATGGGGCATTCATAAGTCCAAAAGGCATAACTAAGTATTCACAATGGCCTTCATGAGTCCGAAAGGCTGTTTTATGAATATCTTTCGTCTTGATTCGTATTTGGTGAAAACTGGACTTCAAATCAATTTTAGAGAAATACTTAGAACCATGCAATTCATCAATAAGCTCATTGATAGTAGGAATTGGAAACTTATCAGGAATAGTTACCTTGTTCAGAGCACGGTAATCGACACACATTCTCCATGAATTGTCCTTCATTTTAACTAGAATTACCAAGCTGGAAAAAGGGCTGGTGCTGTGTCGGATTGCACCTAATTCGAGCAATTCCCTGACTTGTTTTTCAATCTCATCCTTATGGTGATAGGCATACCTATA
>JANIHZ010000487.1:0-10009 GCA_027478365.1 Erythroxylum rufum | reverse complement strand
TCCTAGTAAATTGGTTCAGCTCCTCTTGCATAGCTAAAATCCATGCTTCATCTTGAAGAGCTTCATCAATCTTCTTATGCTCTACTTCAGAAACAAATGCTACATTGGCTTCTCTTCTAAATTTGGACATTGTTCGTACTCCTTCTGAGGTCTCTCCTATGATCAACTCATCTGGGGTCTCTCCTATGATCAACTCATCTGGATGAGAACTCTTATATCTCCAATCTCTTTTCAACTTAATAATCTCAGGAATATCTTCAACTTTGTCTACATGAGTATCTGACTGTGGAGCTTCTTCAATATCAACTAGAGGTATTGAAGGGGTTTCATTATCCGTATCATCTCTCTTACTTGGTTGAGAACTATCATCAAACTTGGCATAGATGGTCTCCTTAATAGTCTTAGAGGTAAGGCTGTAAACCCTAAAAGCTTTCGATGATAGAGAATAGCCTAGAAAGGTTCCTAAATAGGTCTTGGAATCGAATTTAGCCAGAACTTCCTTTGTATTCAATGTAGAACACTTGCAACCAAATGGATGGAAGTAGGATATGTTAGGTTTCCTTCTATTCCATAACTCATATGGAGTTTTCTTCAACAACGGTTGCATAAGTATTCTATTCTGAATATAGAATGCTGTATTCACAGCTTCTGCCCAGAAGTACTTAGGAAGATCCATCTCGCATAGCATAGTCCTTGCCATCTCCTAAATCGTCATGTTCTTCCTTTCAACAACTCCATTTTGTTGTGGAGTTCTAGGAGCAGAGAAATTGTGGAAAATTCCATTCTCCTTACAGAATATTCTAAACTTCTCATTTTAAACTCACCACCATGATCACTCCTGATACTAGCTATAGACATTCCTTTTTCATTCTGTAACTTTTTGGAAAGGATTCTAAAACACTTAAACGACTCGTCTTTATGTGATAAAAATAATATCCAACAAAATCTAGTAAAGTCATCAACAATAACAAGACCATACTTCTTTCCGCCAAGACTTAATGTCCTAGTTGGACCAAATAAATCCATATGTAACAACTCTAGAGGTCTAGATGATGTTACAACATTTTTAGAAGAAAAAGTTGTTTTAACTTGTTTTCCTTTATGATAGCTTTCACAAAAGAAATCCTTGTTAAAACTTATTTTTGGTAAACCTCTTACCAAATCATGCTTAATCAACTTTAAGATATGTTTAAAGCTAACATGACCTAGCTTTTTATGTCAGATCAGTTTTTCTTCTTCAGTTGACATAAAATAAGAAATGTTTTGATTTTGAAAATCTTCTAAATTGATTTTGTAAAGATTGTTTTGTCTTTTGGCAGAAAAGAATATAGACCCATCCTTGTTTCTAACTTCACAAGAATTTTGATTGAAAGACACTTCAAAACCAGAATCACATGGTTGACTGACACTAATCAAATTGTGTTTTAGACCATTAACTAGTAGCACATTGTTAATACATGCAAAGGAATCTTTACCGATTTTTCCGATTCCGATTATCTTGCCTTGCTAGTTATCTCCAAAAGTTACTGATCCTCCCTTCTTATACTGAAGATCTAGGAACATAGACCTTCTTCCTATCATGTGTCGCGAGTATCCACTGTCCAAGTACCAATGGTGCTGGCTGCTTCTTCTAAGGAAGGATATCTGCAGGGGATATTATTTGTCTCTTAGGTACCCAAATTTTCTTGGGTCCTTTGGGGTTAGTTCTAACATAATTCATAGTATGATGATGTTGCAACTGATGAACTACCTACATTATAAATAACTATTGATAAACAATTTTGTGATTAAAACATGCTATAACTTTAATTTAAATATCTACTATAATTATCTCTCAAACGGATGCATCCATCGATATTGAACTAGATTAGAAAGTTTAGCCTTGTGTGCTAAATGCACAGGTAGATGCTCCATACAATTAAAAAACTTGGAGGGAAAATCCCTTTTAATTTGCATAAGATTACTGGAATTCCCTTTCTAGTTTTTCCATTTCAACCAACTTTATTTTAGGTGATATTAAGATTTTGAAAAACAAACCTAATTTTGTTATAGCTTTCCAATCCTTATTCGGTAGCAACTCCCAAAATGAAATTGGAATTAGCCTTTACATAAATACATGACAATCATAGCTTTTCATCCTAAATAATTTGTACTTCCTCATGTCCATACACCTTGCCAAGTTTGAAACATATTCATCGAGAAACTTTCGACTTTTCAACCATTCATATAAAATTTTATTTTATTTTTTTTATCCAAAGTGTAACATGCTGTTAGATATTTATTGATGCGAAGATCTTTTTCTAATTCATTCCTACTACAAAAAAGCTTTAAATCAATTCGTGATTTTGCATTGTGCTTTATCCTCCCTTCAATGTTCATTATGATATTGAACGAACTGTTAAAAATATTTTTTTCAATATGCTTCACATCTAGATTATGACGTATCAAATTAGTTTTCCAATATGAAAAATCCCAAAAGATGCTTCGTTTTCTCCAACCAAAGTTTTTACTAATGCTTATATTAACTTCATCAGCTTCAAGTTTTATAACTTTCAGTAACCCTAATTCATCAATCTCCTACAATATCTCTTCCCCAACTTTATGAATGAGGTGTTTGTACCATCCTATTCTTAATGAACTGTTGATTATCGCATCTAAATGGATGATTTGGAGGAAGAAATTTCCTGTGGTTGTCTAACCAAGATGTTTTGGCCCCGTTTGGAAGATAAAACGCATCAGAATCATTACCACAATAAGGACAAGTCAATTTCCTTATTGTGTTCCATCCATACAACATAGCATAGCCAAAAGATCACTAATAGTCTTTATCAAAGCTGTTCTTATACAAAATTTTGTTTAAGAGACACATCATATGTGTCCACCATATTCCAAAAGATGATGCAATTTAAGTACCAATGGTTGTAAGAATACATCAATTTTATGCTTTGGATTTCTAGGCCTTGGCATAATCACTATTAAGAACATATATGCCTAATTCATAAACATCCATGGAGGCAAATTAAAGGAGTAATTATGATTGGCCATAATGAATATTGTTGGCCAGATTGACCAAAAGGTTGGAATCCATTCGTCGATAATCCCAACCTAACATTTTGACTTTCAACTACAAACTCATATGGGTGTTATTGAAATGTTTCCATACCAGTGCATCCGATAGATGACTCATTATTCCATCTTCTTGTTCCTGTTCATTATGTCATCTCATGTGATATGCACTAACATCAGAGGCATATAGTCTTTGAAGTCTCAAAGTTAGTGGGAAATAATACATTCACTTCTAAGGTCCTAATTTCTGTTCACAGTATGCTTTCTAGGTTTGAACCGAGATTGATAAAAAAATTTGCACTCTTGTAATTCCAAATAATCTCCCCAAAACAACATACATCCTAATTTGCAACAATTAAATTTTTTCAATTGCATACCAAGACCCCTAATAAGTTTCTTCATATTGTAAAAATTATTAACCATTGTATAATCAGGAGGTAATGATTCATCATTCCAACCAATAATTTTATCAAAACTGTGATAAAAAATATGCTCGTTAGATTTTATATTCAATATTCGAGCAATTAAAGACAATTAAGTCATCATCTCACAATTTGGCCATAATTCTTGGTCAATTGATTGTAGTAAGTCAAAAAAACTGTTTTGCATCTGGGTTTAGTTCTTCTTAAAGATTTTCTTTATTTTCCTGAAAGGTATAACCGGCTGCATCATAAACCATTTGGATGTAAGGATTTTCAGTTTCACCCATATTATTAGTTCTAAATCTAGTCCCCTCTTTAAACTCATCCATATTTATTGACGATTTTACTTTATTGCCTTTTGAGCTGCTACAAATCAATGGCTCCCCATTTCGTGTCCATTCAAAATAATTTGGAACAAACCCTTTTCTTAACAAATTGAGATTTAATTCATCAATAGGATGAAAATGAATACGTTTGAACTTTTTACATGGACATATGATCTTTGGGCCATCCATATATGTTGGTTGAGAGCATACATAGTGAATAAAAGCTTCAACTCCCTCAACAATCTTAAGATTAATGAAACCGTCGGGTTTGTCTATAAATCCAAGATCTACCATCGTAACTCATTTATACAAAACTGTTATTTAAAAAAGTGATTTCATAATTGGTATCCTTCATTTTCCTTACGTTTATAGAACATTTAATCCTTATTTTATAGAACATCGCTTAAGTTTTTGCAGGTGTTTGACCATTTCCCCTCCAAATTGAAACCAACCTATCCATCTATATAAGTTCACAATTAGAAAACTCAATCACAACCAATTCCACTTTAGTGATTTGAAAATCACCAAATTAATTCCAAGTCAGAATAACCTTATAAATGAACTGTAATTCATAAATCTTGCCATCAATTATTATAACAATATTCCAAATATGAAGGGAAGTTGGATGACTTAATTGGTAGACAACATATATGAGTATATATCAGTTAAATAAAACAAAATATTAACCAATGTCCTCTAAGAAGTGACATTACGAAGTTGAAAAAAAAGAACCTACATGTGTTAAATCTAACACTACTTCGAGCAATTACATTGAAGTTCAAGTATTTATGTTTGAATTAATCACCTACAATTAATTTAATACTATGGTACGTGGCATTGTTTACATTTGTGAATCGAGAAAGCAAGTTCTCATTGTGACTCCTAGGCTTATGGAATTTTTCACTGATAAGCCTCATGGGAGCTACATCATGAGTTTCCAGCCTGTGTACCGTCCGAAGGGTTTATTATGCAAAGAAATGTCATGTCTATTAAACTTATCAAGTTCTTATATTAATACTAAGCTTAAATTAATCATATTGAAGTTCAAGTATTTATGTTTGAATTAATCATCTACAATTGATTTTAATACTATGGTATATGACATTGCTTACACCTATGAATCAAGAAAGCAAGTTCTCGCTGTGACTCCTAGGCTCGTGGAATTTTTCACCGATAAGCCTCTGTATAATGGGTTTCTAGCCTATATACTATCCTAAGGTTATTATGCATTGTATCCTCCATAAGATCTCAAACTCATTCTACATACAGTAAATACTTATGTAATCATACATCATACATCTACTCGTCAATGATTCAAACAAACCCAAACATAAATACTTAGACTATTAAAGAAGAACATAAAAACTTATCAATGATTATAAGAATATTCTAAACAACAACACATAATCAAGACATCCTTTACATTCAAACAAAACTCAAACACAAATACTCGTACTATTAAAGCAACACATGTGGTAGACATTAGTTGGATGACTGACTTGGATGGACAGATAACCACAGACTACAAAGAAGAAGGATGAGCGACATTCTTCAACACAAAATAGGGTCTGTGAAAAAGAATATTTTGTATTTAATATAAAACACTTGTTCGATAGTTTTGTATTTATATCTGTTGTATACAATGTCAAAATTTACTACAAGCATTAACACTTGAAACTTTTATAATCAATTATCGGTATAATGTCAACAAAAGCTTGTGATAGATACCAACACAAGTTGAACATATGATATAAACATCAAGTCTTTAAAGGCAAAAATAACTATAATTCACATAAAAAGACATAAAAAAGCATGCAACAATCATAATATGGACTATACTAGCCTAATCCAATTGCAAAATTATCAACGTTATTCTTCCTATGTAATAGGGCTAAGAAATTTGGCTCCAAATAATATTATTTCATTCTATATATTCCCTTAATTTTGAAGTGCATAATAGAGAAACAATTACTTTTACTTACTGTTGAGTTAGCCATCTTCTCGCCTTTTTTTTCATGGAAGAACTTTAAAAATATATTAATTTTGTGTTGGGAAAGTAATAGGAGCTCACCTCAAGTGTTTATGTTTTAGATCTTTTCTTCTTTGTTTTATACAGTTCTCACTTTTCTTATCATTTTATTAAAAAAATGTGTTCCATTTTGCAACCACTACTTTAAGACATATATGATTTATTCTAGTTCAAAATTTATAAAAGCTAACCATGTTAGCAAAAGTTATATTAAAGGAAATATAAGTTTACATAACATGCAACTGATACATTATTTTACGAATATAATTACCAATAATATCTACAAGAGCAAAACCCTTTCCTAAAATATGAACTCGATAATCCATAAGTTCATTGGTGTGATTTTAATAATCTATAAGTTCATCAATCCCACGAGGAGTTGTGTGGACTAATCTAATCCTAAGTTATCTAAGGCTAGAAATTAATAAAATGAAAATAAAATGGGACAGAAAAGTAACACTCATAATTCTCAAGATATTAACTTGAAAAATTAACTTAACGAAATCAAATATTAAGCACCAACAATTTAACAATGGGAAATCACATAAGAGAATTTACCAAATTATGAGAGAGGGATTTATCCTATCATCAATGCTAACCTAATCACTTTTATATTATTGGGATGTCGATTCTAGACTATCGTAGGTGGATTATGCTCTCTCGAGTTATAATCATTAAGCCCTAATTAATAAACCCTAATCAAGTCGAGTCACTGAAATTATTATCTCTCGATTAACTCTCATTACCCCGAGCCAATCATGTTGCATTAAACTCACCCTCTCAGTTTGTTACTGAAGCATGAAGATACAACAATCAATCACAAAACACAATCAAATAACACAAAAATAACTAGATTAACATTAACTCAAGGTAAAATCTCGAAAGAAAGTTAAAACATCTCAATCAAACCCAAACCCATAAGCATATTTGTATTCATCTTAACAATCAAGAAAATGAAAACAAGATGATAGAAATACAAGTGGAACGGGGACCGGGACGCCTCAGGAAAGTAGCAGTCGCAAAGACCTGCTTCTTTCTCCTCTTTTCTTCTTCTCTCCTCTTGGAGTGTTTCCTAGATTAGTAGATTAGAGGCTCTCTTAGGGTTCCATCCTCATGCCTTTTATACTCTTTTCTATTTAGGGCAACCTTAGGGCTTTTTCTAGGTCATACATGGAGATGTCTAGAAGTAATGAAAAGTTGTTATCGTCATTAGTCCACCCACCAAAGTTGGAGTTGAAGAGCTTGCGTAGTCATTTGAAGCACATCTTTTTAGGTGAGCAAGATACATTGCCTCTTATTATCTCTAATCAACTTATGGTTTTGCAAGAAAGATAGTTGATTAATGTGTTAAAGGATAATAAGGAAGCTTTCGGTTGGACAGTGGCTGACTTAAAGGGTATTAGTCCCACTATTTGCATGCACCGATTTTTGATGGAAGATGAAGCGAAGGAGGTGAGGCAACCCTAACGTCGTCTAAATCCACCCATGATGGAACTGGTGAAGAAAGAAATTTTGAAGCTTCTTAATGCTGGCATTATTTATCCAATTTTGGATAGCAATTGGGTAAGTCCGGTCCAGGTAGTTTCAAAGAAAATTATTGTAACCATGATTGAACATAGCGATGGTGAGTTAATACCAACTCTTGTTCAAAATGGTTGGAGAGTATGCATGGATTATAGGAAGCTTAATTCAGTTACTAGAAAAGATCATTTTCTGCTTCCATTTATTGATCAAATGCTTGAAAGACTTATAAGTAAATCTCATTATTGTTGTTTAGATGGATATTCAGGATCCTACCAGATTTTGGTAGCACCCAAGGATCAAGAGAAAACTACCTTCACATATCCATTTAGCACCTTTTCTTACTAAAGAATGACATTTGGATTGTGTAACGCATCCGCGACATTTCAAAGGTGTATGGTAAGTATTTTCTCTAATCTTTTGGAAAATTGCATGGAAATTTTTATGGATGATTTCACAGTCTATGGAGAATCTTTTGACACATGCATTGTCAACCTTGAAAAAGTACTAAAACATTGCATTGAAACTAATTTGGTTTTGAATTATGAAATGTGTCATTTAATGGTTGAATTTTGGGTCATAATGTCTCCACTAAGGGAATTGAAGTCGATAGGGCTAAGATAGATGTTATTCGATCTTTATCTTACCCCATGACTGTGCGGGAAGTTCGTTCTTTTCTTGATCATGTAGGATTTTATAGGTGATTTATCAAAGACTTCTCCAAAATTGCGCAACCCATGTGTAGACTACTCCAAAAAGACGTGAAGTTTGATTTCGACGAGCCATGCAAAAGTGCATTTGATGAACTCAAGGAACGACTCAATATAGCATCGATTATTTAGCCACCAAAATGGGACAAGCGATTTGAACTGATGTGTGATGCTTCGGATTATGCAGTTGGCATCATGCTAGGCAAAAAAGTGGACAAGGTACCTCATGTTATGTATTATGCATCCATGACACTTAATGATGCCCAGAAAAATTATTCTATGATGGAGAAGGAGTTTTTAACGGTAGTCTTTGGATTGGAAAAGTTTTGGTCATACCTATTGGGGACGAAGGTGATTATCTATTCAAGCCATGCAGCTCTGAAATATTTGGTGAATAAAAAAGAAGCTAAGTCAAGATTGATTCGATGGATTTTACTTCTTTAAGAATTTGATTTTGAAATCCGTGATAAGAAAGGAGCTAAAAATTTGGTGGCCGATCACCTAAGTAGGATCACTCCAAGTACCACATTTGATGTTCTTTACGAAAAATTTCTGGATGAATTTCTCTTCGCAATTCAACAGGTAATTCCATGGTATGCGGACATAGTAAACTTTTTAGTGACTAAGTCTTTACCTAGTGATTTATCTAGAGCTGAAAGAGATAAAATTAAGCAAGAGGCTAAATACTACATTTGGGGTGAGCCTTACCTTTGTAAATTTTGCTCTGATCAAATTGTTAGGAGATGTGTCATAGATGATGAAATTCCTTCTATTTTACATTTTTTTCATTCATCTGTGTGTCAGGGACACTTTGGTCCCAAAAGAATTGTTCGAAAAATTTTAGAATGTGGGTTGTTTTGGCCTAAGTTATTTTATGACTCTTACATGTTTTGCAAGTCTTGCGATCGTTTTCAAATAACAGGTAACTTAGGATCGAGAAATCAAATGCCACTCACAAACATCCTGGTATGTGAGATTTTTTTTATGTTTGGGGAATAGACTTTAAGAGTCCTTTTCCTTCTTCCCTTGGTAAGAACTACATTTTATTAGCTGTGGATTATGTTTCAAAATGGGTTGAAGCTAAGGCTACTTTATCTGACGATGCTAAAACTGTTATAGATTTTGTTAAATGTAATATTTTTTTCAAGTTTGGAATGACTCAAGCTATCATTAGCAATTGAGGAACCCATTTTTGCAACAAGATTTTTTAGGCTTTGATGAAGAGATGTGGTATAAGCCATCGAGTTTCCACAGCATTTCATCCGCAAACAAGTGGATAAGCTGAAGTGTCCAACAGGGAGATCAAATCCATACTGGAAAAAGTGGTGAATCAAAATAGGAAGGATTGGAGCATACGATTGGACGATGCCTTATGGACGTACAGTACTACGTACAAAACTCCGATAGGCATGTCGCCTTATAGGTTAGTTTCTAGTAAGCCTTGTCATTTACCTGTGAAAATAGAACATAGAGCTTATTCGGTTATGAAGCAGTTGAACATGGATCAGGTAGAAGTTAGTCACAAAAGGAAATTGCAATTGTAAGAATTAGAGGAGTTTTGTAATGAAGCATATGAAAATCCAAAAATCTATAAGGAAAAAACTAAAGCTTTTCATGATATTGAAAGTTCTTCTTTATCATTCAAAGCTTAAGTTATTTCCAGGAAAATTAAGATCTCATTGGCTTGGACCGTTTATTGTTACTAACGTTTTTTTTTTCTCATGGTGCGGTAGAAATTCAAAGTTTAGATACCTCTAAGTTGTTTAAAGTTAACGGACACAGCCTGAAGCCATATTATAAGAACTTTTCAGTTGAGCGAGTGGAACAAATAGAGTTGGTTCCCCCAACCTATTCCTAATCAGGTATGTAAAGAAATATGTCCAGCTAAAGACTTTAAAGAAGTGCATTCGGGGAAACCCGTAAATTTTTCAGGTT
>JANIHZ010000410.1:0-10014 GCA_027478365.1 Erythroxylum rufum | reverse complement strand
ACTGTTCTACTCACTATTCCCTTGATGGGACAAATAAGATTTGGGGGGGGGGGTTCTTATTAATGCAACTGTTCATGGCTCTCATCTTTGTGCCTCCCCCTTGCAGCTCTTCTCTCATGCCTGCAGCTAGCCAAGCCAAGTTGTAGTGCAGCCTTCACGCCTTCACCTCCATGCTTGTCTCCATTGTTTATTGTTCCTATAACATTGAGAAGATAAATAAACTTGCTCTCCTATTTAAATCCTTCTGCGCTGTAGCTTTTGCCTGTTCGTTTTTGAATGAAACGCACACAATGCGTTTGGAACGCTGCGTTTAACGCAGCTACTGTTTGCGTTAGACAGAGTGAAATGCAAATGTCTTCTACATTATGCAAACCGTTTTGCTTTGTTCTCCTGCAGTGTGTTTCCTTCATTTACATTGTCGTTTTGTCTCTTGCTGTTTCCTTTGGTTGCTTTCCACTTTTCTTGTCTTCTTTTTTTCCTCTTCTTCTATGAAGAAAAGTAAAAATAAATGTTCGGAAAATGACTCATGTGGTGCTTTCGACTCACTTTAATTTCTTCGCTTCCAAATTGTACCTAAAATCATATATGAATTAAAGTAAGTATCTTAAGCATTTTCGTATCATTAATTGTTAAGTGTAAATAATTAAATATATCAACAATTAAATGCATATCAGTAATTGTAAGGAATCCTCCTCCATGGGATGGTTTGCGATCATATATTTAAATTTGGTCTTTCTAATAGTGGTTTGTTTACTATGAGATCTGTTTATAAGTTCCTAATAGATAAAGAGATAGAATAACCAAATCATTTATGACAGAAGATTTGGCATTGGAATGCCCTATATGAGAATTGTATTAATGAATCTTTGCTACTTAATTATCTGCATGGTCATATGACTGTTGGTGATTGTTTCCTGTTGTATAAGATTTATAGCGAAAATATTGTAGATTGAGTGAATCCTAATTTATAGTTTCGATAATAACAAATACTTATTTTAATACTTTATTTTTATGATATTAATAAAATAATTTATTAAACATTTAAAGAAAAATGAAATAAATTAAAAAGGAAGAAGTGATCAAAGTTAAAATTAAATTATTTGATCAATGAAAAGTAAAAAAAATAATTAAAGTAACAGATACTTAATTTATTTAAAAGAGTCATAAGACTATTCAAGTTAAATAGACATTAAAAAAAAGAATGAAGTCCCCCTATATAATAAAGTATTATAATTTTTAATTTTATTTTAATTATTTCAATGATTTAGGGATTTAATATTGCTAATGAAATGACTTTAGATCTAAGTATTTTATGCATTCTATACATACATTGGTTAACCAATATCATTAAAAGAAAGCTAATTCTCAAAATGACGAGCTATATGATTTGTGTTTGGAAATTTTGAGAGAAAAATACTTCTTTTTTATTAATTCACAAGCATTTTATACATCATTAATATAGAGAGAAACTAGGTACTTTCCTAGAATAAGTATACTAAATCTCTAATAGTTTCAAAATTTTGCTTGAAGTTGAGTATGGTGTGTTGTCGCGGTATGAGAGCATTCTGTATTATTTTGAGTATAACTTGCAGAATACTGAACCAAACTGTGTGAACTTGGTGTCGTTAGAAACTTAAAACAATAGGAGCATTTGTTTAGAAGAATATATTACATAAATACCTTATTTTTGTGACTCATTTTCTTGGTCAAAATTGTCATCTAGTAGTTGCACGATTGTGACAGAGAGGAATTATCAAGGACACTACTGTCTTCTTACTTATCTTAGTGTTTTGGACTTAACTGAGGATTGAAATGAACCTATATGGTTACTTAAGTAAGTGGTAAAGCGATTGATGAGTTTAGGATGTCGATTGACATTGGAATAGAAGAATGGAATGACTTGATATGAATGTATCTCAATTTGGAAGTTATGAGTTGTTGATGAGGTAAAAGTGCTCTTATGAATAATATGAATTAGGTATGAATGAATGAATGAGAATTTGAAAATTATGTGGATGTATAATGCTAGGAAAGGATTAGTAAATGTATGGTTGATGAATAGATTATTGATAAACTAAGGATAATCAAGTTTCACAAGATATGATATATGGATGACCATAAGATGTGAATTAAGGAAATATACCTGGGATTGTCATTAAGCATGTATTATACATGTCATATATACATATGTATATGATTGAGTATTCAAGAACATGTACAAATTAGTAATGTGAAAATGTGTATGTATTGCATGATATAGAAGAACAATTAGAGCGACAACATTCAAACATTGCCGGGACATCGAGGCAATAGCAAGCTGGAGCATACCGTGATTAACGTAGATGGTCTCACATTGATTTATTATTTTGTTTAAATTATGAATTGAATTATTATTTAAAGTGAATGTGTTGATTCTAGGCATTGAATGTCTGAGGTGGTTGATGTATGAATAATAAATTGGAACTGCTCATTATATGTGAATTTGACAGAATATGTGATACTTAACTTAAATTTTGAATGTTGGACCAAGGTTCAATGATGAATGTGAATGCGAAAGAAAATTGAGCATAAGCGAATGATTGAAAATATGTGATGCATTTCACTACATGAATGCATGATAACATAAAGGCACTTATGACTAGTGTCGCCAGTGAAAAAGAGTTTAAAGCTCATAATATGGTAAGAGCCTCTGGCTTATAATGTATAATGAGCCCTGTATCCCTAACAAATAAGTTACAGTTATTAATGGGCCCGGTATCCACAATAGATACGGGACAGTGAAAAAGGGCACTCGGTCACAACAAAGTAACAAATGAAAGTGAGTCTCATGAACATTGCACATACAATTAATATGCATTATATGAATGATTGAATTGAATTATATGAACCATTATGAATGTAAAAAGTGAATAAGTGAACAAAGTGTTATATGGTGCCTTTTGATAATTGGTGAAAGATGTGCATTATATGATGACATGAATTGTTTGTGACCTTAAAATATGAACTGTATGTGTTATGTGTTATGAATGAGCCATCGATGATGGGTAGCTCACTAAGTTCGCAAAACTCATCAAAATTGTAACGTTGCCTTTTCAGGTGCAAGAGAGCCGACTTAGCTTCTAAAACAACTTAGAAGGGATCTAATACTGCTTTTGGATATAAGAAATGGCTTAAAGGTCGGTCAATTGAGACTAAAGGAATTAGATAGAATTTTGTATAGTTCCTCATTTAAGTAACATGTAGCATATTTCGTAATAGAGTTGTAAACTTTGATAGTTCTTCGATATTGTATATAAGGACAAAGTATGTAATGCTGCCATGTATATTCGATTTTATGAAATGACAATGAGGAATTGGGTTTTTTAATATTGTGATATTTATCTCTTAATGATAATGCAATGATTAAGTTAGTGACGTAACTACTCTAGCATACCACCCTTGTGGGGTACGTACTCGAATATTCCTTCAAAATGTCAGGTATATGTCCTATGAGAGTGGGATGCTGCAATTCTTGGTATCAGAGCATGGTTTGGAATCCATAGGGGCATATTAAGCATATAGACATGACATATAGTGAGAAACTTGGATAGTAATCACTATTATTGTCTATTATGAGTCATCCACCATAGGTGATCAAGTGGGACAATTAGCTGACCTAGAATCAATAGGAGCTAGTAGAGAGTCTTCTTCATTTAGACCTAAAAGAATGCCTCCCAAAATTCCTGAGAGAAGAGAAAGGAGGAACGATAAAATGAGAAAGCAGGGGGATGTGGACTTCTACAGAAGTACAGACCCTACAAAGGCCGAGGGATGGCTAGAGAAAACAGAGAGAGTCTTCGATCAGATGGACTGTGAGTCGGACGAGAAGTTTAACTATACAATTTCCTTACTGTAAGGACCAGCATACCAATGGTGGAAAATTGTTCCAGGTAGTACCACCAAGCCTTGTAATTTGAAGTAGGAAGACTTTATGAAGGTCTTTATGGAGAACTACATGCCCAAGATCTACTTGGACAAAAAGATGAAGGACTTTTTGGATCTGAAGTAAGGCAATTTATCTATGGCAGAATATGAGATAAGTTCAATGAAATGATGGGGTATGCTACTACCTTGATTCCTACTGAGGAAGACAAGTGTAGGAGATTCGAAGATGGGCTAAATATGGAAATTCAGACAAGGCTAGCTATTACTAACTTGAGCAGTTTCTCTGAGCTTAGAGCAGCCTCGATCCGAATAGAGCAAGTGTTGAGAGATGATCAGAGGGAATATAGACAAGAGTTTAAAATGAAGAGGCCCAGGGAATCTCAGGGTAGTTTTGGCAGAAGGTTTAGCAAATACCAAAATAGAACTTTTCAACCACTGGCTAGATTAAGTTAGTCAGGGTTCAGAGAGGGGGTAGCTTTATACAGTCTGGCAGTGGAAGAGGTGCAGTATCGAGTCAATTACCCAATTGTGAGCATTGTGGGAAGAAGTATAATGGTGAATGCTGGAAACTATCTGAAGCTTGCCATCGATGTAGCTCTTTTGATTATCAGATCAGAGATTTTTCCATGGGTGTGGAGCACAGTCCGGAATTAGAGGAGTGGTAACTGAAACAACTATCCAGTATAGCTGAGTTAGTGGGTCTAGATAGAGAGGTCGTGGTAGAGGCAGAATGAGTTCTTGAAGAATGGATTGAATTGGTATGAATGTATCGCAATTTGAAAGTTATGAGTTGTTAATGATGTAAAAGAGTTCTCATTAATAATATGAATTAGGTATGAATAAATGAATGAGAATTGGAAGATTGTGTAGATGTATAATGCTAGAAAAGGATTGGTAAATGTAAGGTTGATGAATAGATGATTGATAAACTGAGGATAATCAAGTTTTATAAGATATGATATATGGATGATCATAAGATGTGAATTAAGGAAATATACCTCAGGATTCTTATTGAGCACGCATTATACTTGTCATATATACATATATATATGATTGAGTATTAATGAAAATGTGAAAATTAGTAATGTGAAAATGTGTATGTATTGTAAGATATAGAAGAACAATTAGAGCGACAACATACATACATTGCCGGGATGTCGAGGCAATAGCTAGTTGGAGCATATTGTGAGTAACCTAGATGGTCTCACATTGATTTATTGTTTTGTTTAAATTGTGAATTGAATTATTATATGAAGTAAATGTGTTAATTCCGGATATTGAATGTCTGAGGCGTTTGATGCATGAATAATAACTTGGAAGAGCTCATTGTTTGTGAATTTGATAGAATATGTGATACTCAACTTAATTGCTGTAAGTCGAACCAAGGTCTGATGGTGAATGTGAATGTGAAAGAAAACTGAGCACAAGGAAATAATTGAATTCATGTGATGTGTTTTACTACATGAATGCTTGATATCATAAAGGAAGTTGTGACCGAAGTCGCCAGTAAAAAAGAGCTTAAAGCTCAGAATATGGTAAGAGCCTCTGGCTCACTATGTATAATGAACCCTGTATTCCTAATAGATAAGGGACAATTATTAATGAGCCTAGTATCCACAATGGATACAAGACAGTAAAAAAGGGTATTCGGTCATAATAAAGTAATAAATGAAATTAAGTCTCATGAACATTGTATATACAATTAATATGCATTATATGAATGATTGAATTGAACTGTATGAACCGTTATGAACGTAAAAAAGTGAATAAGTGAACAAAGTGTTATATTGTGCTTTTTGATAATTGGTGAAAGATGTGCATTATATGATCATATGAATTGTTTGTGAACCTGAAACATGCACAGTATGTGTTATGTGTTATGAATAAGCCATCGATGATGAGTAGCTCACTGAGTTCGAAAAACTCATCAAAATTGTAACGTTGGCTTTTCAGGTGCGAGAGAGCGAACTTAGCTTCTAAAATAGCTTAGAATGGATCTAATACTGCTTTTGGATAGAAGAAATGGCTTAAAGGTCGGTCAGTTGAGACTAAAGGATTTAGATAAAATTTTGTATAATTCGTCATTTAAGTAACATGTAGCATATTTTGTAATAGAGCTATAAACTTTGATAGTTCTTCGATATTGTATATAAGGACAAAGTATGTAATGCTACCATATATATTCGATTTTATGAAATGACAATGAGGAATTGGGTTTTAATATTTAGATATTTATCTTTTAATGATAATGCAATGATTAAGTTAGTGACGTGACTGCTCTAGCATGCCACCCTTGTGGGGTACGTACTCAGATATTCCTTCAAAATGTCAGGCATGTGTCCTATAAGAGTAGGATGCTGCAATTCTTAGTATTAGAGCATGCTTTGGAATCTATAGGGGTAGATTAAGCATATAGACGTGATATATAGTGAGAAATTTGGATAGTAATCGCTATTATTATCTATTATAAGTCATCCACCATAGGTGATCAAATGGGATAATTAGCTGACCTAGAATCAGTAGGAGCCAGTAGAGAGTTTTCTGCATTTTGACCTGAGAGAATGCTTCCCAGAATTCTTGAGAGAAGGGAAAGGAGGTACGATAAAATGAGAAAGCAAGGGGATGTGGACTTCTGTAGAAGTACAAACCTTACACAGGCCGAGGGATGGCTAGAGAGAACAGAGAGAGTCTTCGATCAGATGGACTGTAAGTCGGACGAGAAGTTTAACTATGCTATTTCCTTACTACAAGGACCAGCATACCAATGGTGGAAAACTATTTAAGGCAGTACCACCAAGCCTTGTAATTTGAAGTGGGAAGACTTTATGAAGGTCTTCAAGGAGAACTACATGCCTAAGATCTACCTGGACAAAAAGAGGAAGGAATTTTTGGATTTGAAGCAGGGCAATTTATCTATGGAAGAATATAAGATAAGTTCAATGAAATGATGGGGTACGCTACAACCTTAATTCCTACTGAGGAAGACAACTGTAGGAGATTTGAAGATAGGATAAATATGGAAATTCGGACAAGGCTATCTATTACTAACTTGAGCAGTTTCTCTGTGTTGAGAGCAACCTCAATCTGAATAGAGCAACTGTTGAGAGATGATCGGGGGAATATAGACAAGAGTTTAGAATAAAGAGGCCCAGTGAATCTCAGGGTAGTTTTGGCAGAAAGTTTAGTAAACACCATAATAGAACTTTTCAACCACCGGCTATATTAAGATAGTCGAGGTTCAGATAGGGGGTAGCTTTATACAGTCTAGCAGTGGAAGAGGTGCAGTATCGAGTCATTTACCCAATTGTGAGCATTGTGGGAAGAATTGTTATGGTGAATGCTAGAAACTGTCTGGAGCTTGCCTTCGATGCAGCTCTTTTGATCATCAGATCAGAGATTGTTCCATATGTATGGAGCACAGTCCGGAATTAGAGGAGGAGTGGTAACTGAAACAACTATCTAGCAGAGCCGATCTAGTGGGTCTGGACAAAGAGGCTGTGGTAGAGGCAGAATAAGTTTTTGAAGAATGGATTGAATTGATATGAATGTATCGCAATTTGGAAGTTATGAGTTGTTAATGTTGTAAAAGACTTCTTACTAATAATATGAATTAGGTATGAATAAATGAATGAGAATTGGAAGATTGTGTAGATGTATAATGCTAGGAAAGGATTGGTAAATGTATGGTTAATGAATAGATGATTGATAAACTGAGGATAATCAAGTTTAATAAGATATGATATATGGATGATCATAAGATGTGAATTAAGGAAATATACCCAGGATTCTCATTGGGCATGCATTATACTTGCCATATATACATATATATATGATTGAGTATTCATGAAAATGTGAAAATTAGTAATGTGAAAATGTGTATGTATTGTATGATATAGAAGAACAATTAGAGCGACAACATACATACATTGCTGGGATGTGGAGGCAATAGCTAACTGGAGCATACTGTGAGTAACCTAGATGGTCTCACATTGATTTATTGTTCTGTTTAAATTGTGAATTGAATTATTATATGATGTAAATGTGTTAATTCTGGCCATTGAATGTTTGAGGCGTTTAATGCATAGATAATAAATTGGAAGAGCTCATTGTTTGTGAATTTGATAGAATATGTGATACTCAACTTAATTGTCAAAATTTGGACCAAGGTCTGATGGTGAGTGTGAATGTGAAAGAAAATTGAGCACAAGGAAATGATTGAATTCATGTGATGTGTTTTACTACAAGAATGCTTGATATCATAAAGGAAGCTGTAACCGGAGTCGTTAGTGAAAAAAGAGCTTAAAGCTCAGAATGTGGTAAAAGCCTCTGGTTCACTATATATAATGAACCCTAATTCCTAATGGATAAGGGATAATTATTAATGAGCCTAGTATCCACAATGGATACGGGACAGTGAAAAAGGGTACTCGGTCACAACAAAGTAATAAATGAAAATAAGTCTCATGAACATTGCACATACAATTAATATGCATTATATGAATGATTGAATTGAACTGTATGAACCATTATGAAGGTAAAAAAGTGAATAAATGAACAAAGTGTTATATTGTGCTTTTTGATAATTGGTGAAAGATGTGCATTATATGATCATATGAATTGTTTGTGAACCTGAAACATGAATAGTATGTGTTATGTGTTATGAATGAGCCATCTATGATGGGTAGCTTACTGAGTTTACAAAACTCATCAAAATTTCAACGTTGCCTTTTCAGTGCAAGAGAGCGGACTTAGCTTCTAAAACAACTTAGAAGAGATCTAGTACTACTTTTGGATAGAAGAAATGGCTTAAAGGTTAGTCAGTTGAGACTAAAGGATTTAGATAAAATTTTGCATAGTTCCTCATTTAAGTAACATATAGCATATTTTTTAATAGAGCTGTAAACTTTGATAGCTCTTCGATATTGTATATAAGTACAAAGTATGTAATGCTACCATGTATATTCAATTTTATGAAATGTCAATAAGGAATTGGGTTTTTTAATATTGCGATATTTATCTTTTAATGATAATACAATGATTAAGTTAGTGATGCGACTTCTCTAGGATGCCACCTTTGTGGGGTACGTACTCGGATATTCCTTCAAAATTTCAGGTATGTGTCCTATGAGAGTGGGATACTGCAATTCTTGGTATCAGAGCATGGTTTGGAATCCATAAGGGCAGATTAAGCATATAGACGTGATATATAGTGATAAACATGGATAGTAATTGCTATTATTGTCTATTATAAGTCATCCACCATAGGTAATCAAGTGGGACAATTAGCTGACCTAGAATCAGTAGGAGCCAGTAGGGAGTCTTTTGCATTTCGATATGAGAGAATGCCTCCCAGAATTCCCGAGAGAAGAGAAAGGAGGTATGATAAAATGAGAAAGCAAGGGGATGTGGACTTCTACAGAAGTACAGACCCTACAGAGGCTGAGGGATGGCTAGAGAGAACAGAGAGATTCTTCGATTAGATTGATTGTGAGTCGGACGAGAAGTTTAACTATGCAATTTCCTTACTACAAGGACCAGCATACCAATGGTGGAAAACTGTTCTAGGCAGCACCACCAAGCCTTGTAATTTGAAGTGGGAAGACTTTATGAAGGTCTTCAAGGAGAACTATATGCCCAAGACCTACCTGGACAAAAAGATGAAGAAATTTTTTGATCTGAAGCAGGGCAATTTATTTATGGCAGAATATGAGATAAGTTCAATGAAATGATGGGGTATGCTACTACCTTGATTCCTACTAAGGAAGACAATTGTGGGAGATTCGAAGATGGGCTAAATATGGAAATTTGGACAAGGCTAGCTATTACTAACTTTGTAACACCCCACTCCCGCAAGACCCAAACCCGACATCGACGGTGACATCCGAGTCCTTGTCCCGCGAGGGTGACGTGCTAAACACTCGATCACTCAGAAGTCGGTACACATTTTTTTTTGAATCACAAAGCACAATATGCAGAAGACCATAATCAATATGGCATAAGCCTTTTTCAATCATACAGTGGAATTTACAAAATTCCTAAATGGCCATTTGGGCCCTTTCACACATACAGAACACTCGAGTCATTTCAAAC
>JANIHZ010000391.1:0-10015 GCA_027478365.1 Erythroxylum rufum | reverse complement strand
TACCAACAAAAATAATTTGGTCGCAGTATGAATAGCTATAGTAACCATTGACTTGGTTGCTATAAGATTATTTTTTAGCAACAAAAATAATTTGGTCGCAGTATGCATAACTATAGCAACCATTCTAACATTACAGCAACCATGAAATTTTACATTAGCAAGTATAAATTTGGTCGCTAATAATTATACCTTTACTGACCAATTTTAAATGGTTGTTAATAATGCATTTTTAACGACCAATGTAATAACTCGTCACTGAGCACTTTTAGTAACAACCCTATAGTGACCACCTGTGACCAACCCGATTTTGGTTGTTATAACTTTTAACAACCATTTTCTTACTTTTAACAACCATTAATAATAGTTGCTGAAACTAATTTTTCTTGTAGTGAGGTATCTTGCACAACTTCAGAAGACATATCAAGTACATAAAAATTAGCAGGAAATACCAAACCTTTTACCTGGACTAGGATGTCCTCAATTATGCCTACTAGATGCCTAAATGATCTATTGGCCAATTGTAAGACAACAAATGTGGGTTTTAAACTCTTTACTCCTAAGGATTGATAGACAGATTTTTGCATCACTTTAATAGTGGCCCCTAGATCTAACAAATCTCTTCCTATAGTTTCCTTTCCTATAGTGAATGGAATGGTGAAAGATCCGGGCTCTTGACATTTCACAATTATTTGAGGTTTAAAAAGTGCAGACACATTCGAACTCACTTGGTCTCTCTCATTAGGCCTAAACTTTCTCTTGTTTGTGAACAAGTCCTTAAGGTATTTAGCATAGGCCGGAGCTCGTTTCACTAAGTCAAGTAAGGGAACATTTAGCTCTTCTTTTCCAAACTAGTCAATGATTTCCTTTTCATGCTTAATCTCAGTCATACGTTTGCTCATTAAATATGAATTTGGAAAAGGAAGGCCTTGAAGATTTACCTCCTTACCTTTGGCTTCATGCTCACTTGATTTCTCATGCTCAGCTTTGTCTTTGAAACTTCCTGGAGTAGCTCCTTCGTCCTTGCATGCAGACTTACTCTCTTTCAATAAAGTCTTTTCCTTGACACTCTCGAATTTCTTGGTTCTTTCCTTAGGTTGAGGTGCTTCTTCACTCACAGTTTCCTCATCACATGCTTCCTCTTCTAGAGTATCAAACCTCACTTGTTTCCCGCTTTGAAGAGAAATTACGTTGAGGCTCTTCAGATTCATTACAGTGTTGGAAGGAATTGTTCCATTGCTTCTTGCTTGATTCTCACTCATGTTGTTAGACAACTGACTGACATATGAGTTGATATTCTCTGCTTTGGTCTCCCATTGTTCCATTCTTTTCTCCAAAGCATTGAACCGAGCAGCGATTTTTGAAGAATCCTGTTGAATGAGATTTGCTATGGCATTGAACTAATTAGTGTTAGAATTCCTCTCTTCCTTCATCAAAGTCATCATGTTGTGAAGCAATTGATTGGTGTCCTCTTTAGCCGGACCGTCAGAGCTTGTTATTGGTTGGGGAACTGGTTATTAGAAGTTCCAGCTCCTCCTCCTTGTTAAAATCTATTCGGAACTCTGCCCTCTTCGTTTCTCCAACTAAATCTAGGATTAGCCTTCTATCCTTCATTATACGTGTTGGAGTATAGATCCCACTTCTGATTCGTCCTTCCTGGATACACTGCTGACACCTCTTCATACCTTTCTGGGTATACACTCGATATGTGCATAACCAACCCACAAGTATCACAACTGGGTGCGGTAAGATCCATTGAAGATGATGGGCAATGCACATTCAAGTTCTTTAATTCAGCAATGACGAAAGATAGTTGCGATGTTATCTTATTCTCCAATGAGTCCACCTTCGATTCCAGACATTCCATTCTCTTGGCTTGAGCCGTTGAGGCTCCTAGTTCAGCACTCCTCTGGAATCTCTCACACTGTACTATTGATGGTTTAAAGCCATCTTCTTGATGGTTTAAAGCCATCTTCTTTATCAAGTCCCATGCTTCCGAAGCCATAAGGTCAATTAAAGATCCTCCAGATGCCGCGTCCAGCATACCTTTCTCTTGACTCTTCAACCCATCATAAAAGTATTGCACTAATTGCTTATCAAGAATTTGGTGATGGGGGCATCTTGATAGTAGGTCTTGGAAGCGGTTCCAATAATCATACAGAGACTCATCATAATCTTGCCTTGCTGAATAAATTTCCTTCCTCATCGATGATGTCTTAGAGGTTGGAAAATACTTCTCTAAAAAAGCCTTCCTGAAATTGGTCTAGCTATGATAGGCATTCGTAACATGCCTCGGGAGGCTCATGTACCGCTCTCGTGCCTTTCCTTCCAGGGATAAATGAAACACCTTCCATAGAACTTGGTCCAAGGACGCTCCTACTGGCTTCATACTTGGACAGATCATCGAAAATGACTGTAGGTGCATGTACAGATCTTCTCCTGCCAAACCATGAAATTTAGGAAGGGAATTAATCAACAAGCCTTTTACTTCAAAATTAACATCAAAATTAGGACAAGCAGCAGTAAATGGATCATAGTTCACATTAGAAGTGGTCGCTTCCCTAATAGTTCTACATCTTTGATTCCCATTGTTCTCTCCTACTCTCTCTTGCTCACCATTTAATCCATTATCTCCATTTCTCGGTTGGTTCGCAGGAAAGTTAGGTTTTGTATAAAGTTGGGATTCTCAGCCATATTCTATCCTTCTTGTTCAACTACCCTACTTCTCTCTTGTTATTTCCTCTCTTTCCTAATCTTCCTTAAACGTCTCTTGATTTCAGGTTGGAAAGGGACAAGTCTAACTTTCCTGGGCATGAACAAGAATAATCCTAAAAAAATGAAATTGTAACAAAATTAACTCACAATCACAAAAAATCAAATAAAAAGTGAAATGTGCAGGGTGCGAGTGTATAAGTGTATAGATGTATATGTGAAGGTGTGTATGTGTGGAAAATTTCTAAGTATGGGATATCAAAGTATGAAAGTATGCTTTCTTTGTGTTTCTAAATGTATGCTTATGTAGAGGAAAATTAAAATCTATACTATGGACAAGTATGAAAATTAAACTATCCAAAATGCAATGCAAAAGAAAAGGTTCCTATTATCAACTACAAACAAAGATGACAATGGCTAACCTACGGAAAACTAATTTCTTGGTTCCCTGGCTATGGCGCCATTTTTGATCAATGCCATCGTTCGATCTTAAGATCAGTCCCTTGGAAACCGAGTCAAAAATTTTAATTCCAAGAATTGCAATATAGGATGCAACCTCAGGTTGTCTCACTTAATTGGAACCTAGCAAAAAAGGTTTAAGCTAGCCTAATTGTCAAAAATGCAAACGAAGTTGATAAAAGGGGGGTTTGGATCATTGGTAGGAATTAAGGAAATTTAACTAAATTAAAGAAGAATGTATAAAAAGTATTTTTTGGATTTTTGTGGAAAATGGAAAGTGAAAATTCAAACAATAATCAAATATGATAAAGTCCTCTTGAAAACAAGCTTAGGCTATCATAGTTCAAAACAAATTTTCTAGGAGTGAAATTCACTAAGTTTTCGAAAGTTAAACCTTAAAGAACTCTTTAAGTCCAAGATTTTAATCAATGAACTCCATTTCTTAAAACCTTTTTACATGGATCTTAGTGTGTGAAATGGACAAGTTAATGCAAGTGGTCAAATTGGATTAAGTATAATCTCAATATCAAACATAACTAGGCAGATAAGAGAGGATTAACACAATCACCAAAAAGACATATATGAAACTTCATATATTGAGCATCAAAGCTCTACATATAACCAAATCCATAGCACAAGACATTGTTCAACGCGTGATTAAACTCTAATCAAGCTAATTTAACTACACTGCCATAAACCCTAACTCAGAAATTTACAATCATGCAGTTAAACTTGACAATGTAAAATAACTCCCCTTTGAAGCCCGATGAACTCAAGCCATTGTTACATTTTCAGGAGGGAAAGATGTTCTAGCCGTCCATGACTCCAGAACCCTTCACAACTGCAGAAGCTCTAATGTCACCCATGGTAGCAGTAGTGACCGGCAGTGGAGTTGACAATAAAACTAATCAGAGGTGGCTAGTGATGGTTGCGGATGAGAGGAAAAATGTATGTACGTCAAGAGTCGGTCCCCAAGATATCTCCACTGCCTGCCGAAAATATAAAAATGGAATCAGAACTCCTTTAACCTAATTTGGCATGATTTTTAAAGGATGGGTCGCGGGTCAGGTCAGAATAGTGAGAGGATTTTCCAAATTTAGTCCGGATACCCGACTGCTCGCCGCGGCGATGAGAGAGTTGCGTCGTGGCATGCACTTTCTGGATCACTCAATGTGGCGCAATAATTAATTTACGCCGCAGCGAGATATTCCTTCATGGTGCGTCGCGGCAAGATAATTAGCTTATGTCGCGGCGAGCTTTCTTCTTGGTGCACCGAGGCGGACGTTCTGGGGCTCACATCCTCATGTTGACTCATCTGACTCCTTTTTGACTCCCTTGATTCCTTAGGCTCCTACAATATAAAATAGCAATTTGCAGTATCAATTGTCCTTAGAAAAATATATAGTACAATTAATATCAATTTGTAACAATTTTTACAATCAAATGGCATAAAATATAAGCTCATACTCAAGGACTAATTTAAGCACAAAATCAAGAATTAAGAGTCAAAAAAGTATATTAAAAGCTATGAAAGTGTCATAAATTTATGTGATAAACTTGGGCTCAATCAATGGACAAGTTAATGGATGTATTGGGTTCAAAGTTGTCAAGCTAAAAGGAAGGACAAAGAAGACAAGAAGAGAGTCAGAAGAGAATAGAGGCAAAGTTTGACCAGATTGTGAAGAACCACGCTTCATCCATCCATAACTTAGAGGTACAAGTAGGTCAACTTGCTAATGCTTTGTCTTTTAGGAATGCAGGAAGCTTACCAAGCAATACTGAGGCCAACATAAAGGAATAACTCAAGGTGATTACACTTAGGAGTGTCAAGAAATTGGAGGAGCCAAGTGTTTAAAAAGACAGCCAACAAAAGAAAAATGTAGAAGAGAAACCATATGAACCACCACCACCCAATAAGCCTAGGATTCCATATTCGCAGAGGGTGAGACAACATCAAATTGACACTTGATTCTCCGAATTCTTGGAGAATTTGAAGAAACTTTAGATTAATTTGTCTTTACTGGAGGCATTGGAGTGTATGCCTAAGTATGTGAAGTTTCTCAAGGACATATTGACAAAAATATACTTAGAAGGACAATCAAATGATGACTTTGATGGAGAATTGTAGTTCGATCATCACAAGCACAATGCCTTCAAAACTACATGATCCAGGGAGTTTTACCATTCCATACGTTGTTGGTGATTTTGAATTTTCTAAATGCTTATGTGATTTAGGCGTAAGTATTAACTTAATGCCTTTGTCTATTTTCAGGAACTTGGGGCTAGGCGATATCAAGCCAACATCCATGCTTATCCAACTTGTAGATCAATCCATCAAGAGGTTATTTGGGGTAGTAGAAGACGTTCTAGTAAAAGTGGATAATTTTATAATTCCTGTTGATTTTTTTGTGCTAGATTTTGAAGAAGATAGGAATTGTCCATTGATTTTGGGCAGGCCCTTTATTAATATTGGAAGGGCATTAGTTGATGTGCATGAAGGAAAATTGATTTTGAGAATTGGTGATGAGCAGGTTGGATTCAATATAACTAAGTCTTTGAAGAAGCCAGTGGATGGAAGTGTTTGTATGAAGATTGATGTTGTGGATGATTGTGTGAAGGAGGATGAAAAGGAAATTGAAAAGTAAGTTGAGAAAGTTGTTTAATTGCATAGGGATGAGAGTGTGAGTGAAGAGGAATTGTGTGAGGAGGGTGAGAAAGAGAAGTTAGAGAGAGGGGATACACCTACACCACCCTCCATTGTAAAGCCTCCCAATGTAGAATTAAAACCCCTTACCTTTTCACCTGAGATACACATTTTTAGGCAAGGACCACACCTTACCCATCATCATTACCAACCAATTGGATGTTAAGCAAGAAGAAAAAGTGGTAGCGACCATTAAAAAGAGTATGAGAGCCATAGGGTGGTAAATTTTTGATATTAGGGGGATTAGCCCCAATATGGTGATGCATAGGATTAACCTTGAAGAAGGATGCAAGACAGTAAGGGAGAGGCAAAGAAGCTCAAATCCAAACATGCAAGAGGTTGTGAAAAAGGAAGTGGTGAACCTTTAAATGCAAGTATTATATACCCAATTTCAAATAGCAAGTGGGTGACTCTGGTGTAATGAAAAAGGAGGCATTAAAGTGATGGAGAATGAAAAAGGTGAACAGATTTCCACTAGGACCATCACAGGTTGGAAAGTGTACATTGACTATAGGAAGCTTAATTTGGACACCAAGAAAGATTATTTTTCATTACCTTTTGTAGACCAAATGATTGAGAGGGTGTCTGGCCATGCTTTTTATTGTTTTCTTGATGGATATTTAGGATACAATTAAGTGTTCGTATACCTACAAGACCAAGAGAAAACTACTTTCACCTGTCTTTATGAGACTTTTGCTCACAGGAGGATGCCTTTTGACCTATGCAATACTAGCCACATTCCAAAGATGCATGATGGCCATCTTTGAAGATATGAATGAGGACTTCATGGAGGTATTTATGGATGACTTCTTTGTTTTTGGAGACTCTTTTGATTATTACTTGTTTAATTTGGATAAAGTATTACAAAGATGCGAGGAGTCTTATTTAGTCTTGAATTAGGAGAAGTGTCATTTCATGATCCAAGAGGGAAGAGTTTTGGGCCATAAGATCTCATGCAGGGAGATTGAGGTAGATCGCGCTAAGACTGAAGTAATTGAAAAACTCCCACCTCCTACAAAATTAAGGGCATTCGAGCATTCCTCAGTCATGCAGGGTTCTACAGATCGTTCATCAAGGATTTTTCTTTTATTGTTAGACCATTAACTAATTTGTTAGTTAGAGATGTGCCTTTTATATTTGATGATGATTGTTTATATGCTTTTAACAAGTTAAGACAACACTTGCAACAACACCTATTTTGACACTACTAGATTGGTCACTTTCTTTCGAGATCATATGTGATGCAAGCGACCATAATATTGGTTGTGTACTCGAAAAAAGGGTGGAGAAGAGGTTATATGTAATTTACTATGCCAACAAGACCTTAACAGGAACACAATTAAACTATACCACCACTGAGAAGGAGTTGCTTACAATGGTATTTACATGTGGAAAATTTTGTTCTTACCTTTTAGGCTCACAAGTTATTGCTTTTATTGATCATGCAGCGTTGCGTTATCTCTTTGCAAAGGACGCCAAAGCTAGGATTATCTGATGGGTTCTTTTTCTCCAAGAATTCGACATTGAGATTAATGATAAGAAAAGAGCAAAAAAATGTTATGGAAAACCACCTATCAAGGCTTGAAGGGGAATAAAATGAAGAAGAAGAAGAAATTGAAGAGCGTTTTCCTAACGAGGCTTTAATGATGGTAGAAATCCTTTTCTTCCTTGGTTTGAAGATATTGCCAATTATCTCTCAAGTAGTATTATTCCCCTTAATCTCTCGCATCAATAAAGGAAGCGGTTCTTATTTCAGTGTTCTTGCTATGTTTGGGATGAACCTGTGTTATATAAAATATGTGCTGACAATTTGATTCGCAAGTGTGTCCCTAAAGATGAAATGCCTGAAGTTTTGACTCAGTGTCATAGTTCAGTTTATGCTGGATACTATGAAACAAACAAGACGGCAACTCCCATTTTGAAGTGTGGATTCTACTGGCCAAACTTATTCAAGAATACTCAAGATTTTGTATTATATTATGATAGGTGCCAAAGAGTGGGCAATATTTCGAAGAGAGATGAGATGCCACTTTCAAACATCATAGAGGTGGAGATATTTGATGCGTGGGGCTTGGATTTCATGGGACCATTCCCATCTTCCCTAAGTAACTCTTATATATTGGTTGGAGTTAATTATATGTCTAGGTGGGTCGAAATAATAACTACTCCAATAAATGATGTCAAGGTGGTGCAACGATTCATCAAGAAGATCTTTACAAGATTTGGGGTGCCTAGAGCTATCATAAGTGATGGAGAAAGCCACTTTTGCAATAAACCCTTTGAGGTTCTTTTGAGAAGATATAATGTTCATCATAGAGTGGCAACCCCTTACCACCTACAAACAAGTGGCCAAGTGGAGGTGGTTTGGTAGGTGGTGAATAGAGAGTTAAAGAAGATTTTGGAGAAGGTAGTGAGCACGTCAAGGAAAGATTGAGTTTTGAAGCTGGATGATACGTTATGGGCTTATAGGATAACTTTCAAAACTCCCATAGGCATAACACCATATCGACTTGTGTATGGAAAAGCTTGCCATTTACCATTAGAGTAGGAGCATAGAGCCTATTGGGCATTTAGAAAATTGAACATGGATTAGAAGCTAGCAGGAGAAAAGAGATTGTTACATCTTGATGAATTGGAAGAGTTAAGATATGCTGCATATGAAAATGCCAAGTTGTACAAAGAAAGGGCTAAGAAGTGGCATGATGGCCACATTAAAAAGAAGTAATTTAAGAGTGGGGACTTAGTGCTTTTATTCAATTCACGACTTCGGTTATTTCCTGAAAAGCTCAAGTCAAGATGGAGTGGCCCATTCAAGATTATTCAAGTGTTTATGCATAGAGCTTTAGAGTTAGAAAATGAAAAGGGTGAAACTTTTAAGGTTAATAGGCATAGATGTAAGCTTTACTTTAGAGGGACATTCTCACAAGAAAGGGAAGTACTTTCTTTCATTTCACTCACTCTTTTATGATTTCATATGGAATGGTCAAGCTAATGACCTTAACTTAGCATGTTTGCCTTTCATTTGTTTGTCTTTGTGTTAGTTTGGTTTTGTTTTGAATCAATAATATTTAGTTTGGTTTAACTTGTTTCACCCTTCATTCTCCTATTGTTTAGGTCCCTAATGGTTCGTTTTGAGATTACTTGAAGATTTATTGTGCATCTAGCTTGTTGCAGGACCAAAAGATGAGAGGAAAAATACCCCACTTCCATCCGCACCACCACCATAAACCCATCTTGCCTTTAATCTCTTCTATTATTCTTTTTATTTTTTGTTTTTTTTTCATGGTGTTGTTTGTTGGTTTTGGATGTTCTCTTTTGCACATTGAGGACAATGTTTTGTTCAAGTGTGGGGAGGTAGTCTTTATATTTATGTTTGCATTTTTACATGTCATTTAGGATGCATGTTAGGTTATTAGTATTAGGTGTGTCATTTCCCTTACATTTGAATCTTTGTGATGAATGTGTTGCCATGAGATTCTATCATGCTAGTTGGAATGGGATTAAATGCATGTGTGAACTTAAATTAGGCTTCTTGAGTGGAGAGTGAACCATGTGGAGTGATGAAAGTAGTTGGTCGTGTAAGCTTACTTAGAACTTTACACTTGAACAATAAGGTAATGTATAGAAGCATAATGGATTTTCATTTAAGCCTATGTGAGGAATTGAGTGATGCTTTCTTAGGTAATTACCTTCAGGACTTGCTTTAAATCGATTTAAATCTACTGGATGCATGCTAGATAGAAATGATTAAGGCCTTCTTGCTTTAACCTTTGGCTTAAATGACCTGCCCTTTTTATTATCCCTTGCTAGCCCCATTGAGCCTTTAACCTTTTGTTTCTTGAAATCACCTAATTTTAAAACCCACAAACCCTATTAGTGTTGGACTCCGATCTTTCAGTGGAATTTAGAAATAAGAAAGGATATAAAATCAGTGTTTTATATATGCATTGTGTAATGGAAGTAATTATGCTTTAAGGAAATTATGAGAAAAGAATTATGGGTTTTCGATGTTTCTTGATAATTGTGGAGATTTGATGGGTTATGAAAGTTCAAGTGGATTAGTTAATTGAAATGGAAGTTGAAATTAAGAAATAAAGAGTGAAAGTGTGAAAAGTTGCTAAATTAGAAAAGTTTGACTTTTTG
>JANIHZ010000293.1:0-10021 GCA_027478365.1 Erythroxylum rufum | reverse complement strand
AAATTTTGGAATTTTGCAGATTTGAGATTTCTTCCATATTTTTCCTCTTTTTGATCCTTTTTCGTCATTTTGGTATTGACAACTACCTGTAGACATTTAACAAATAATTCCATTAATTTACGAACACCAATTTCACAAATCACTAAATATTAAGTTCAAAATATATGTATTTTAAATGACTTAACAAATTAACAATTCAATGAATGCATTAAAATTATCAAGTCACAATATCCAACGGGTTCATACGCAAATAATCAAATAATAACGAAAATTTGATTATCCATACACAATACTCAAATCAATTAAAATAGGATAACAAAATTAATTTTTAATGAGAGAAAAAAATAATAAAATAATAATAAAAATACTTAACTTGAGTCACCAACGTCAATTTTACCTCCAAACTGATATCGAGATGCCTAATCTTTTACGGGTCTTTCTCAAAAAAAATTCTTCAGCCTCCGTTTAATGTCCCTGGCCAAAAATCCTTTTGTTGCGTGCTTATTGACCTCCTGCGGCTGCTCCCTATGTTCGTGCCTACTGTAGCATTACTGTAGACGCAGCTTTCTCTTCTAAGCCGGAGCACTTTCTTGCCCACTATTCACGATTGGACAAATTAATATGCTCCTCAATTAAAACCCTTGGCTGCGTGCGTGCTCTCCCTTGTTCCGTCTGTTACGTTGTTGTTTTTTTTTTTGCTGTGCCGCACCCTCTATTTTATTGTTGCGCCACACTATTTACATTGCTCCCTGTAGCTGATTCAAGTCCTCTGCGTTGTCCTCTGCTCAAGCCGCAGCCACTAGCTCCACCAGCGTAGCTCGCCACTGCTCAAGCGCCGCATGCTGCTGTTTTTATTGCTTATTTCCTGTTCCTCCGACAAGACAATTAAGGGTCACACATCACACACCTTAAAACCTTCTACTTCCTTGTGCCTTGTACGCTACTTGTGCGTTTTTTGCCAAAACACCTCACAGTCTGCGTTTTGTCCCTATTAAATCCCTTGTGCGTTGTAGCTTCCTACGTTTTAATAAAACGCTCAACTCACGCTGCTTTTGCGTTTTGATCTTAGGCTATCTTGCTTCTGTGCTACCGTTTCATACTATCAAGGGAGCTGTCCTCATTTTTGTTTTATCCCGCCACCTTTGTTTTACTCACCATTAAATTCATATAATCACGTACTCCTTTATTTTTCCAACTCTATGCCCATTATCAGCGTTTTATTTTTTGTCTTTTTTTTTTGTCTTACTCCATGAAGACAATTGAGCATTAATCTTCGAAAATGACTCAAATGAAGTGTTTTTGACTCACTTTAATTTCTTTGCTTTCAAATTGTACCTAAAATAATATATAAATTAATGTGAGTATCTTAAACATTTTCATATCATAAATCGCTAAGTGTAAATGATTAAATAGATCAACATTTAAACACATATCAACTATCACTGTAAATATTTGATTTTATGAAATGAAAGGAGAAATTTGGGTTTTAAAATATGATGTTCTTTTTATTATCTTATAAGAAAATAAAGAATGATGATGCCATGTTAAGTGAATGTTGCGATTGAACGTAACGCACCATTATCATAAGTTATGTATTGGAATGTCCTCAAAAAGTTCCAGTTTGTACTTAATGGTAGTGGGGGTGTTACAATATCGCTTTCATCTATCTTCAGCTCTTCAAATCTAACGGCCAACATCTGATCACGAATTTTGATCCCTCATATATTGTTTATAAAGTGTCTCACGCTTCTTTTTCAGATTCATAGGCTGATATCATAGCAAAGCGATATTCATCCGCTGCACTGAAGATAGCATGCATGGCTTGAGAATTTCCAAACGCTCCCACTTTTTCAACCCTTGTCCATTTAGTTGGATCTTTAATCACTGCTTCAAAACCGAATTTTTCATTAATCATCACTAGATGTGTCCAGCCATTCAAAATCGAATTCCATGCTTCGGTTCCTTGTGCATGAATGAATACTCTCATCTGTGATTTCCAAGCAGGATAATTTGAACCATCTAGAAATGGTGACCTGGTGGTTGACGCCCCTTCTCTTGTAGCTATAATTGCGAAACACAGATCTGCACTAACTTAACATACCAATTGAAAATCTCTAAGGATGTAGTTTTGTGAAAATCCTATTCTGCCTCAGTTGCTTTGAATTATTTATATCAGTTGCTAATACAAAGAAACTGTTTCAGCAATTGTTAATTTTCCAGAAAAACACAAACAAAAAAATTAAACACGCAAAGAACAAATCGATAACCAAGATTTGGTAATGCAATTCAGCACACTTTGCTTATATCTGCGGGATCCTCACTTAGCTTAATCAACTTTTACTTGTGATACAATAGTTTTACCCAAGGCTTTACTAAGCTAACACACTCAACCCTTGACATTATTCCCACGTATTCACCCCCCGTGAAAGTATATCACTCCCAATAGCACGACCACCTGGTACTAACCTCAATAGAGGATTTTTGCAACAATGAACATTAATAAAGATGAAAACAATAACCCAATGATTAAATCAATAAAGACATAAATAAAGGAACACTTTGAGTTAAAAGACACTTCCTATATATGCAACCTCATTAACCTGAAATCATGAGAAGTTATCCAACAAAAATTCTACTGCGAACCTTTGAAATAATCACTGAAGAATCCATACATAACAACCATAAAGATCATCAAACGAATATGTGTTTCATCACTGAAACATCCAAAAAATATAGTTGTAAAAATCAATTGATGGACTGCTGTATATGTTGTAATCAATCATGAAAAGCAGATCATCAAACAAAGATGTGTTTCATCACTGAAACATCCAAAAAATATAGTTGTAAAAATCTATCAATATACTACTATATATGTTGTAATCAATCAAGAAAAGCACCACAAAAACTAGTAGCTCCAAATCTTCAATTAAACCAATAGCCCCAGAACATTAATCAAACTAGCGGCCCCAAATCAACAATCAAGACCAGCAGCTCCAAATCATTAAAAAAACACAACCTTACAAATCATCAATTGAACGTGTAATTGATCATCAAAGTACATAAAACGCAACTGCAATTATAGATGGATCAATTGTTTACCCAAGCATCAAGAAAATGTAGCTGTAATCAATAATCAATCGGCTGCATATTTTTTTTCACAAATGCAGCTGTCAAAGATGATAGATCGTATAATATTTTCCTGTGTATAAAGACAATACAACTGCAAATATTGATCAATTGACTGCTTGTTTTTCCCTCACGAAAACAATAACTACACAGTCCAAAAATTCACATTATTGCATATGGAACATAGTTGCCAAAAATGGATCAAATCAACGAAAAATCCAACTATCAACAATAGCTACAATCACCAAAATAGGCTGCTAAAGATAGCTCCAAAATCACCCCAAAAAACTTTGCATTATCTTTATTAAGATATGATGATTTTATTTCAAATGAATCATATCTTCACTAGGATTTTATCCTTCATGCAATCTTGTCTTCAAGAAAACCACACAAGGTACATTATTTATCATAATGATATTCCTTATATATCCAACTATATCCAATTACAAATAATGCACAATTTTAATTAATAAAACATTGTAATCACGCTAATTTGTTGGATCTGATTTTGATTTTAATAACGAATGTTACTTCAACCGAAGCCTGAAATTCTATTTGATGATAGCTAATGAAGTTTTAAATATCTACAAACATTCTCATCTCTTAACAATTCTTTGCACAAGTGGAGATATTACGTATCTTAAAAAAGAAATGAAAATTTGAAAACAACTTCTCTACTTGTTAGAGGTGACGTTGTGTACTATTAGATTTTTTTAGACCTTATGCCTTAGAAAAATTTATATTGGGTGTTGTTGTTATAGAAAAGAAATGAAAAGAACCAGACGTTGTGAACCAGTATTTGTCTTAAACTTAAATTTTTCTCATAAATGTGTCCACAAGCTTAACGATGAGACATTAAAATAGGCGTATAACGTGGCCTGGCAGGTGAAGCTACCCAGTAAAGTGCCGATTTGATTAGAATTTTTCATTGCATATGCCATCATAACCTTAAAGATCTAGAAATTTATACAAAGGACAATTCAGAGTACATCCTAGAGCGAGCAACCAGAAGAAGACAATATTCATTAAGCCTCGATACTTCAACTACTATAGAGTTCAACAGGGAGGCGCGGAGAAAGGAGAACCTCTCATGGGGTTGCTCTTGGTGTAGTCATTCCTGGTCCTTCGGTCATATCAACAGGCTTATTCATCGGAGTCGCAAAATCAAAGGCATGAAGGAATCGAGCAAGTGTCATGTGAAGGGATTCGAGGGCAAATGATGTCCTCTAACATCAATGTCTGCGTGGCTTGTAAGAAATCTCTCTGGTTCAAAAGCTAACGGATTCGGCCAAAATTTTGGATCCCTTTGAATCTTCCATATATGTATAGCCAAACGTGAGCCTACTGGGACATGATAGCCAGCTACAATGCAGCCTTCTGTAGCTACCCGATGCGTTAATGGGCCAACAGGGTATAAACGAAGGGTCTCTTTGACTATAGCCTTGAGATACACAAGGTTTTTAATGTCTTCTTCATTGATTTGACGATTGTCATCAACATGGAGTTTTAATTCTTCTTGGACCTTCTTCAATGTGGGGGGATTGTTCAAAAGCAAAGAGATGGCCCATGATAGTGTTTGTGATGAGGTGTCACCGCCACCAACAATTAGAGCCTGTAAACAGATAAAAAACTTCATATCGAAACAATAGTCACTCGCTGAACAACCTCCTGGTTTTCATCTCAATTATATGTAAGCATACCAGATGTTGGAAATATTGATTCAAAGTTAAAATTGAAGATTTTGTTTAAAGATAAGATATTTGTTAAAGGATAAATTTTTATCTTTTAAGATAAAGTTATTATCTAGTTAGGATTTAAAATTTTGAATTTGAATTGTTTTATCTAGATATTAGCAAAGTTTGTTATTTCATTATCTATATATTTAAGTCTTTATGTCAATGTAATTAGAACCAATTAATAAAATGTCTTTTGCATTCTCTCTTCTCTATTCTACTTTATTTTAGTTAGTTTACATTCTAAAATTTCAACACCAGACAGGTTGACTTGATACTTGTATCTGAATCATACGAAAAACCAGAAAGGTGTCCCTTCTCCTCGAGAGTTAACATCAGGTCCATAAAGTCTTGATCACCGTCGGCCTTGACCTCTCCTAAAACTCTTCTACGGCGATGTTCTTGCAACCAACCTCCCAGGATTGCGTCCAAGTCTTTACCTGCCTCCTTAATTTCTGTCTCATGCCCCTGCAAATCCAACCACTGCAGAAAAGGGAGGGCATCTAATACCACAAAAACGCCCATGATGTGAAAAAACGAGCGATCACTTGTTTATACCATCTTGTGTCGCCTATAGTAACAGCTTTTCCAGCCACTAATTGAGCGACCACACTAATGAATAGGTCCTCAAACAACTGGTTAAGGTTAACAAGCAATGGAAGGCCATTTTTGTCAAACCATAGACTATAAATCTTCTTTACCCTTTTGTCGACTTCATCAGCTTGAACCCTGATAAGCATATCAAGCCTACGGTTTGAAAGAAATTCAAGCACGACTATCTTGTGCATCTCCCGCCAATGGGAGCTATACGGTGCAAAACCAAAGACTGTATGGTTATAGCACATGTGCTTTGTGGCTGTTGTGGTGGGACAAGAAGACAGAACTTTGTCATTAGTTGTGAAGCACTCTTTGGCAGCTTCGTTGTTGGCGACAACAAGAATACGATGACTTCCCAGTCTGACGTTGAACACTGATCCATATTTATCAGTCATCTTTCCAAGTGTATGGTGAATAAGCTGATCGGTGCGGGCTAGTACGTGGAGGTGGCCGATGATTGCCCATGCTCCTGCTGGTTCTTGAGCTTTTCTAGTCGTGCTCTTCTCAGTACTCTGCCTCTTCCCAACCAACGCAAAGCAGATAACAGTTAGAGGAAAAATCCCAGAAATTAGAATCAGTTGCAGATAAGGAACCATTTTTTCTTGGAAACGAAGAGTCCGTGACAGAGCCAACCGATTTATAAGTTGATGCCAGGAAGTGTTAGCTGAGGTCAACCTAATCTAGTTGTAGGCTTGTAGCTAGTCATAATATCTTTGAATTAAAAACTAATGGAAATTTTTGTTAATAAAAATGCTAATTTTATTTTTTTTGGTAAATTAGTAATAAAATAAATAATAAAGGAAAGTATGTACATGACTAGAGAGAGTATGGACTCTCATCTCAACAAATCAGAGAACAGACCCCTGGACTCTAGAAACACCAAAGAAAAAGGTACTAAAATGGTAGTACATCAAGCATCTTGACTGGAAAATAAGCCTCCTCGAGACCCTAAAAGCATAAAGGACTAATAAAGACTGAAGCAATCAATAGATACAAGTAGCAAAGGGACAAACATGCTATGTTCCAATTGAGAGCACAGATAGCTACGTAACAAATCACTCAAACCAACAATTCAACTGTGAAGGTATCTGTTTTCCTAAAAGGAGTATGCTCATGGTTCTTGGACTACTGGAAGGAATTGCCTCTGTTTAGCCTGGAACCTGTCAGATATAGACTCTACCGTAGTGGAATTGTTGCAGAGTGAACAACTCTGCCTTCTTTTCCCAACAGGTGATTGTGTACCTAAAATAGCAACTGCATAGAGGAAAATAAGGAAAAAAGAAACACTCTAGCCTTGCCTTCACTCAGTGTTTACTCGGAGTTGCTCTTGAATTTGGGTAAGAACTCGAGCTATCAACCCATCCACCTTCATGGCTTCATCGCGTTCTTTCCAAAGATAGTAGACTGTTGAGGAAAGGATAATTGGGAGGACAGTGGGAAGTCTAAGAGTTTGGGATTGGTTCAACCAAGAGGGAATGGAGTGGAGAGTAAGATGTAGTGGGAGGGTAAGATGGAAATAGGATAGACAATGTGCCCAAACGGTTTTGGAAAAGGGGTAGGAAAAGAATAGATGGGCTATGGTTTCATTATCTCTGAGGCATAAGGAACAATGATTAGGGGTTTGAAGGTAGGGAAGACGATCTTTAGTTTGTAATTTGCCAAAAAAGGTCAACCATAAGATGAAGGGGCACCTGGGACTGTTTCTTTTGAACCAAACTATGGAATGCCAAGGGAGGATTTGTGTGGGGGGTTGTAGAAAGGTATAGGCTGATGAATTGGTGTACACGACCTGATTGGCTGACCTTGCTAACCACTCTAAAAAATCTAGTTGAGAAGTATTTGGTTGGTAGGGAATAGGGTCCAATGTACCCAGTGTCTCAGCTATGAGCTCTTTCTAGCTCCACATGTGATTCCTAATCACCTCCGAAACCGTAGCTACCATGGTTAGTGCAAAGACATTAATGGCCCTTGGAGTAGAGAAGTGCTAAAGAATTCCTCTCGGATGCCATGGATCCTGCCAAAAGTTCGTAGAAACTCCATTTCGTATCCTAAATCTAAATTGGTTCCCTAATTTGTCTCTCACTGATAAAAATTTCCTCCAACTCCACGAGCTATTGCTAGTTGGTTGGATACTCCAAAAATTGCCCCTCCTCAATATAATTGAATGTACCCATTTCACCCACAGTGCTTCAGGGTCGTTAAACAAAATCCAAATCCTATTGCCAAGTAACACAGAATTCCAAGTAGTCAAGTGTTTAATCCCTAGGCCTCCTTCCTTTTTAGGTCTACAAATGTTAGACCATTTAACCTTAGCACAAGCTGTAGAAGTACTCGACCCGGACTAAAGAAAAGCCCTAAGTTTTGCCTCTAAATCCTGAAGAATAGAAGAAGGAAGGATAAACATGGAAAACCAATAGACTTGAAAGGAAGAAAGCACTGAAATGATCAGTTGAAGCTTACCAGCATAGGAAAGGGATTTATTGGTCCACTTATTGATTCTAGCTTCAAGTTTCTCTAAGAGAGGACTACAATCCCTTCTGGAGAGCCTCCCAGTGATTAGTAGAACCCCCAAATATTTAATGGGGAGGCTACCTCTCTTGAGACCTGACAGTATTTCTATTGAAGGAGTTAAAAAGACAAAATCTGGGGATAGGAAGAGGTGGCTTTTAGTCGGATTCATTTCTAAGCCTGACAAGAGGAAGAAGGACCTCAAACTATCAAACATAGAGGACACTGAGTGTTGATCAGCATGAAAAAACAACATTGGATCGTTAGCAAAAACTAGATGGTTAATTTTAAGAGATTTGCACCTCCAATGGTATTGGAAAGCATGATTGCCATCTAGGCTCTTGTTTAACCATATGGAGAGGACTTCCATGCATAAAATAAAAAGGAAAGGAGATAAGGGATCCCCTTGTCTCAGCCTTGACTTCCCTCTGAAGAATTTGGATGGGGCACCATTGACAAGTATGGAATAAGAAGGTGAGAAAATGCATTCTCGGATCCAAGCCACAAATTGCCCAGGAAGCCCTAATAAAACTAAAACATTGATAAGAAACTCCCAGTGAATGGTAATGTTAGGCTTTTTTGAGGTCTACCTTGAAAGCACAACGCTTATGAGTATTAGAGAGATGATAATTCCTAAGAATTTCCTGAACTAGCAAAATATTGTCGCCAATGTGATGATTTTTAACGAAAGCACTTTGGGTTATGGCTGACTATCTAGGGAAGAGTCTCCCTAAGTCTATTTGCTAAGATCTTAGCGATGACATTATAAAGAAAATTGCAACATGGAATAGGTCGGTAATCCTGCACTGTAGAAGGTTGGGGTATCTTGGGGATAAGAGTGATGAAAAATGGAGTTGAGCTCCTTAAGGAGTTTCCCATGGGCAAAGAAATTCTGAATGGCTTCAGTGACTTCTGGACTTATTACTTGCCAAGAATGGCGAAAAAAGTATCCATTAAATCCATCTGGGCCTGGGGCCTTGGTGGGGTGAAGGGAATTGAAGGCCCCTTGAATCTCATGAGGAGAGACTTCCTCTACAAGAGAAGAGGTGAGGCTATCAGGAAGAGGACTTGGGAAGAGGGAGGCCACAAAATCTTGAGAAGGGGGAAGAGATTTAGAACTACCTAAGGAAAGTTGAAAATAATCCCTGAACTGGTTTTGAATCTCTTGAAGCCCTACAATTCTAGTACCATTGGACAAGTGTAATGAGTGTATACTATTTCGATTCTGGTGAGCTATGAGGGATTGGTGAAAAAATTTAGTGTTCCTATCCCCCTCTTCAAGCCATTTAATACGGGAAGCTTTAAAAAAGGATTCTTGATCTCTTATGGCTCTAAGCAAATCCTGAATGGCAACCAATTATGTATCTTTCAGCACAGGAGAATGAGGATCATTTCGAAGCTGATCTTGAATGATGTTGAGGGTATTCTGACAACTGGACACCCCAGCACTAACATCTCCTATTTGATAAGAATTAAGGGATTTGAGGGCCTTTCTAACCAATTTAAGCTTAGACACTACCCCAAACATAGGAGTACCTCTACACTGACTATGCCAAGCTTCTGCAACTGTTGGAAGAAAGGAAGGTTGATTGACAAGGAAATTAGAGAATCTAAAAGGGGAGGATCTCTTTTGAAGGAGGTTCATGGCCCTAACCACTAAAGGAGAATGGTCGGAGATGTTAGGATTAAGAGTGACACTATAAGAGGTGGGAAACTTGGAAGCCCACTTATAATTAATGAGAGTTCTATCCAACTTTCGGGCTACATAGAGAGAACCACTTTGTTTATTGGTCCAAGTAAAAGTTGGACCACTAGCATTAAGATCAAACAGAGCACAATCATCTACACATTGTCTAAAATCCCCTATTCCTTGCAAGGCTAAGGAACTAAGGGGGTTGGCCTCATGAGGGTTCAAAATAGCATTAAAATCCCCAGCTATTGTAGGAAAATCCCGGGAGGAACATCACATGTTCCAGCAGTGGAAAAACAAAAATTTTGTTGCCGGGACCTTCCCGAAACCCAAGATCCCGGTGTCGGTATGAAAACCTCAAACCTGA
>JANIHZ010000263.1:0-10022 GCA_027478365.1 Erythroxylum rufum | reverse complement strand
TGGTCATATCCATCCAATGGACTCGGTTTTATCTACTTAAAACTCATATGTCGGAAATCTCCAAGATTCTGCATTATTGATGAATTCTAAGTTCATATAAGGGCATATAACATTATAAATCATTTACATATACACCCAAATGACTTAAATAAAATATGTATTTATCAATAGCTTCTCCAAGTACCGACCAATACAAAAGGGCTCAGAAATTCTGTGTTATACTTTGATTTTCTTAGATTGTTGTTTACTAGTTTTAAACATAGCAACATATTTTTATACTTCACTTTTTTTCCTTTTTATATAAAAAATTTAACTTTACCTAGCAGACTTTCTCTCTCTTTCCATTTTTTTATGTGAAATTTCTTTTTAGGAACCTACTTTTACTTATTTATATTCCATTCAGATTTTATTCATGTTCTTAATTTTTCCTTGTTTGTAGATTATTAGTTTTTAAACCTAGCAAGTTTTTCTTTTTAAGTTTTTTATATTGTGCTCAAATTGGCATTTTTATTTAAATGAGCTTTGATTTTGAAATTTCAAACTTGTATTCAGTAGCATTGTCCCTAGAAGGGAATTTTCTCACCTTTTCCACTCTTCTTTTCTATTATCTTTTATATTTTTATTTTTATAATGAAATAAACAATTTTTTCTATGAGAATGAATTTTAACAATTACTTAACAATAATATTGCCTATGCGTGACAATTTTAGCATTATATCATTAAGATAATCTTTAGTCATCTTGATCAAGTTTAATAAGATAATTAAATCAAGGAATACCTTTCTCCATAATTTAAGGAACATTTTTAGTTAAAGTCACATTTTTAACGTTGTAACCATTTTTTATTATTTATTCGGTTCAAACCCTTTTCTATAATGAATTAGCATTGATTTTCTTAAGATTTTGCTTCATTTTTTCATGATTATTATGCTTTAGGAGGAATAAGTCACGAGTAGTATTTATATGTAACTTTTTGCTTAGGCTTAAATGAAACATATATTTTACAATTGTTGATTTGGGTTAAAGCTTCATTTTTGTAATCTATGGGTAATTATGCTCATAGAGTCTTAGGATTTTTTTTAGGGTGTGCTACCACTATTACAATTTGAATTTAAAAGGTTTTCATTGATAACATTGAAGCATTTTCTAAATTGATTAAATGGATTTTTGCATGCCATCATTTTTTTGATATCATAATCATGTGGCTTATAAAAACAAGAATATATCAAGGAATATTAAGCCAACCATTGAATTGTAAAGATATATGAATAAACACTCCCATGGCATTCAAAAGTAATTGATAAAAAACCATCATGACCATTCAAAATTTAAAAACTAAAAAGCAAAATTATTCATTAAAAAATGCGTTCGAATTTTAATATAAGTTAAAGTAGGCCTAATTACACTTAGGCCTCTCCTTTTACAGCTTTAAGTCCACCTAATTAAGTCAAGTATTTTGGCAAGAGATTGTCATTGACACTCAATCCACTCTATCCTAGTTTTAGCAACTTTTGTCTTAAAAATATCTTAAAAGAAAGCATATGATCTAATCAAATGTCTTTTTATCCCATCTTAGTATTCACATGTTAGTTTTTGGTTATACCAATGTCGGTATAGAGGCTTAAATTATTGGTTAGATATGGGCATAGTCCTGTTTTGATTTTAGAACAACTTGTAAAAAAGTTCTTCCAAAGAACTTATTAGTGGTAAAGGATCTCTTTTATACCTTAATTTAATTGCTTAAATTGTTGTCCTTATTAACTAGTCATGCTTTTCCAATTTTGTTACACTAAATAGTTTTTGTAATATGAAAGGTGACTTGAATAGTAGAGGGTTTAGATGATTGAGGCAAACCTGGGTAAATTCCATTTGAAGAGCATAAGACATTTGTAATAGAGGGACTAGGGGATAATCATATAATAATTGAGGATGTGGTGTAACAAAGGGACCTTGTGTTCTTGGTGTATTAAGTTGTGTCTCTTAGTTAGATATTTTGTTTTTTTCAATCTTTTATGCCTAATATCTACTATTCTTTGGAATAGTTTCTCTTTTAACTCTTCCACTTTATATTCTTTTAAGGTTCAAATGGCTTCTTAATTTGATGTTTAACCTTCTGAGGTAAGAATTCACTTGTCTACCTTCTTAACCTTTCTTTCTAGAGTTACAATTGAAATAATTAATCACCTATAAAACCAAAAAATGTTTATATGTATATCCTTATGTCAAAGAAAAATGAATAATTTTTTAAATAAGAAAATGAATATCAAGGTTATAAGGAACCTAGACAACTAGACAACTAGGCATACACATGTCCATATTTATCATCAGAAAAAACTTATTTCTTCATCATAAATGAAAAATGAGATGACCAATTCACGTCTTGTCTTATGCATTATAACTCACTCTATTGACACCAATCATATATAAGGCTTTCATCTTTTGCTATTGTCCATTCCTAGAGTTATAAAAACTATCCCCTCCTTTGTTTTGTATAATGATATTTTTTATGACTTCTGTAACAAAAACTTTAACGATGTTAATTCATGCATATGCACAAAATGAAAATGTAATTTTTACAAATATGATAATTTTATTTAGAACCTTAAAGATAAAAAATAAAAAGAGTGAAACAAAAATATTCTAATATAAATTGATTTTCTTTAAAACAAGAATCCTACAAATCTAAGGATGTTGTGCAATTTAAAGAAATAGTTAAAAGGAAATGCCCCTAGTTTATTGAAATTATGCATGTTGACATAAATAAAGCAATATAAGTTTTAAAAGGACAAATTCATTCCCTTTAAAGCATTATTAAGGTTTGGCATACTTTAAAGATTAGTTTTATGCATAATCTCTAAGTTAATTAGTGTACTCAATTTGAGAGGTAATATTCTATCACTAGAGATGAGGTAAACCTTAAAGAAAGGATGGGTCTAAAATCACAACTTTGAATTAGATTATTCCTCACATCTTTTATGGTTTTAATCCTAAAAAGAAGGAATGGATATTAATAGATAGATCTAATCCGTTGTACATCATCCTAACCTTAATGCCTTGGGTATCCACTCATGAGATTTTAGCACAAATAGGGTTAAATTGTTTGATAATACACACACACGCACACACACACATATATAATTACATATAGTCATTTTTCCTAAAGGAAATTAAACTGCCTTCTTTAAACTTTAACATTATATGGATATGTATACTACTTCACCTTAAGATTGGTAATAAGTTAGGCCATGCTCGACCATTATATTCTGAACCTGACCAAAAAAATTTATTAATGGTTGGAGCTTCGCGTGAGGCTCGATCAAGCTCATAACTTATTATTTGAAGCTTGATCAAGCTTGAAGATTAGGTGCTAATACCAAGCTTGATTGGTCTTATCCAAACATAAAAATTAAAATTTAATTTAATTTTTTATATCAAAAAGTTTCACTTACTTCTCATGTTTAACTTCAAATTTCAACATTTTCTGTATAACACTCCAAATATAGAAAAACTATACCAAATATATGGAAAGCATAAATGAATAAACTAGTTTTACAAGGCTATGGGAAAGGGAAAAAAAATAGTTTGAATGGTAAAATCTTCTGGAAAATCATAGATAAAATCATTATAAAATAGAGAATAACAATTAAAGAAAAATCATATTCGAGGGCAGAATACTAACAGTTAAAATATAGAACTTACAATAATTAACTACAAAATTTGTATAAAATAGAGTAACCATCATATAAGTAATTAAGAAGAGATCCACGTTTTATACAAATAGACATTAAATTTTAATAGACCAATATACTGGCAATCTCACATAAATATGCTGGTAAGATATATATAACTGTTAGGAACTCCAATATCATATCCATGTCAATCAAGAAGATGGAAATAATAGAAGTTAAAAATACAAGACCTATAAATTAGGTAAACAAAATATCAAATGAGTCTTATGCAGTACTAACCATACTCCTCTTAAATAACATTTGTTAATCAGGTGCTAGGATGAAGAAGGAATTCATACGCTCACAAGTTAGAAACCATGCTTAGTGGAATGCTTCTTATCGAATGTATGGAACTTAACAATCAAAATACATAACTATTCTTATAAATACCCTAGCTTTGAACTTAATAATCATTATAGTAGGAATCACCAATAGTTCAATCTACTTCATCTACATATAGAAAAATTATTATGTAAATCATAAGCAATTAAACAAAAATTTTATTATTTTGAATGAATGATAATTAGCAAATAAATATAGCTTCGTCATAGGATATTTATTCAAAAAATCTTTTAGATAGATGAATGGTCTTTGTAACTATAAAAAAGAAAGTATAAGATAATATGATAAAGATTATTAAAATTATATAAAGTAAAAACTAAGTTGTCATAAACTATAGAGTTTACTTAGAACATTTTAGCACTTAACTAACTTTAGACACAGATTAAGGTTTCTGCATCTTTAGGATGAACTTAACTGTAATAAGGACTCATTATCCAACCACCAGTTCCAAAAGCAGACCCAAACACTAGTATAGAAACTAAAATTGCTAACATTTTTTTTATATAACTACTTATATAATTAGATACTTAGATTGATATGAATCTCACCAATAAGACTAATGAAATATAATATCAATACTATAGGACCAAATATCGTCCTATGAAAATAGGTTTGATCTAAAAATATGATAAAAATACTTAAAGAAAGATATAAATCACCAACTTCAAAATAAGGAGAGATTATGAGTGATAAGATTCTATTTTTTTTTTATAGCCAATGGAAAGCTAGATAAGATCAAAATTTTAAAGAATCTTGAGAAAGAGCACTCTAAAAGATGGAAGAAAATATCTCTATGGTTTGGTTAATCATTAACAATCATAAAATATCGATTACAAGCGTCTATAAGACTCTTATAAGTATAAATAAAACTAGAGTTTTGAAATAAAATAACCAAATCTATCTAATTATATCATAAATCTAACAAGTGTCTTAGGCAATATTAGCGCCAATTTTATTCTTAGGGGATAGTACATAAACCAAAGACAAGTCTGACATAAGTTATAAGTTAAAACTATAGCGCCAATTTACTTTTGGAACTACAGTTTACAGAGCCCTAAAAAAGATCAATATCGATTCACTTTAGTGATTAACGTCAACTATATTTTATAACCACATATCTTTAGCTTCTTTTTAAGCTTGTCCTGAACCTGTTACAAGCCGTATAAGCCCATCTTTATATCTTCTCTATGTAAAAGTTTGTTTAACTTGGTCACCACTTGAGTCTCATCATTTTCTTTCTCCTTAAAGTAATTTGTCCTCAAATTTTTGCCTTCATCTACGAACCCAGGTAGCACTTGATGCTTAGCTAAGTATGTAACTCTTGATTTTACTTCCTCCAAAAGGCTTGAATTACCCTCAAATGTCTACCCTTGTTTCTTTCCTCTTAATGTCTCTTCCTCATTCGTATAAAGTTAAAGTTGATCTTTACAAACCTGTTATGGTGAGAATGAAGCAATAGTAATTAATTTGTCATTCATTAAAAAAATTAATACTTGTTTTTATACCCATTATATATGACCCTCCTATCAAATTATCACAGTTGTCCCAAAAGAATATGTCTTACTTGCTTAAGAATTATGTCACATATTACTTCATCTTTATATCTCGAGAAAGAAACCAGCACTTGCTTTGTTACCTTAACCTTTACATTCTCATCCAAGCACTACAAACTCTAAGGTTTAAGGTGCCTTGTGGTTGGCCGCCCTAATTTCTCACTAACTCCACACTAGTCATATTAGCATATGTTACACACTCTATCCTTAATAGTACATCCAGTATCGAAAAGATTTTCTCGTTGTTCACTAGCTTCATCCCTTACAAGGTCCTCTTAGTGACCAGTATCCTCCCCTCTTTAGGTTTCATAATATACTCATCATCACTAGCATTCTCCAAAATAGGCTTATCACCATTCACCTCCTCTTCACTCGTAGATATATACTCTTTATCCTTATTAATCAACTCCACTCACTTATTAGGTCATTGTGCATATATATGTCATCTTCCCAAATACTTAAAGCACTAGACATCTTGATTCTTAGTTATTAAAAAGGAATCAACCTTAGGTTTCACTTTATTTGATGCATGCACTTTCGATTCAATTACTTCATACTGTGGCTTTGGGCTTTGCCTTTTGTTTTGCTCACATAGTTGCTCTATAATGAAAATTATGCATTAAAAACAATAAAATGGTTAACATACCTCTTTTAAATTGTTTTCCAGCTTCATAATCTTGTATACTACATCCTCTAACTCTATGTAGTAGTATAACTCCATGATATTGATAATTTATGGAATCAGCCGACAAATAAATAGAGCCATTATCACCTTTTTATCTTACTCCATATTTACTGTTGCTATAATAACCTCTATCTCTTTATAATACTCCTTCCCACTTTTTAAACCTTGAGTTTGTGTTTGCAACCTTTAATATAGCTCCTTATAATAAGAACTTGACACAAAGTTGCTTCCATATAACTAACTTCATCTCCTTCTAATTTCTAATACGAGGATCTCATTTCCTCCTCCTACTAAATTTTTTTATTTCATTCTCACCAATCCATAGTATAGTCAATAAACTCCATAATAACTAGTTTAACCTTTTTCCCTTTTGAGAAGTTATAACAATCAAATACTAGCTCTAATCATTTCTCCCACTCTAAGTATACATTTAGATCTATCTTCACTCTAGGTATATATTTTTATCTTAATACTACATATGTTATTATTCATCCTTTCATCATACTCCTTTTTGTAACCTATACCAAACATGTCCCCTCCTTGTCTCTCTGTTCTTTATCCTCTTGCTTCTTTACCACCCCTTAAGTTTAATTTTCCTAAGTAGTTAGCAGTATCATCAACTCCATCATTCACTCCAAAATCGTCCTTCCTAACAGTTTTAGGTGGATTATGTTGTAGGCCAACTATGACATCATTATGTTTATCCAAGATTTCCATAAATTTGTTTATTATTAAATAATTTGCTTAAGTTGGTCTTGTATGATTTTCCCAAATGAATCCTATTCTAGTCCCATCCTTTTACTTTTTACTAATTTCCTTATCATTAGACAAGGTTCTAATTGGTGTTTGAATTATCTTGTACGTTTATAAAAGAAATTAGTAGTAAAACACTCCTCATGTGTTTCTCTCAAAGATGCACTTAAATCACAACCTAACTTTTGACATAAGGTTCTTTACAAACTAGGCAATCTCAATCAAGAAAGCTAGTTTGAAATCTTCCCCTTTGTTAAATACTCCCAAAGAAGATAATATAGGCACGAAACAAATAAAGAAAAAATAATAAAGGCTAATCAATTAAAAAAACTTAAAATAAGAAATTGAGTACCAAGGAACCAATTAGACTCAACAAAAAGAAAATTTTGACAAAAATGAAATAAGAGCAACAAGAGCAAAAATGACTAGATTGAATAGTTTTAGTTATAGGATTCCATGTCATTAATGGAATAGGAATAAACTTTTCTTACAATGATTATTGCAGTTTCTAACCCCTTTATATTTGTTTTAATTTTTCAAAAGCTTTTCTTCATAAAACTTATTGAATTTTTTTGTTAACTTAAAACTTAATAAATAAGGAACGCAACTTAAAAAGATTTCCTTCTCAATGAAACTTTTTAAGAAAGATAGGAACAATTAATAACGAATTTTAATTGCATAAATAATGATATCAATAATAGACTTGAATGTAGAACTAAGCTTTGATACCAAATTTTGACATGTTCCTTACCAACAAGACTGAGTTAGATTCGATGTCAATATGATAGGACCAATAACCATTCTATAAAAATAGTTTTGATCAAAGATATGATATAAGAAACTCAAAGATAGTTTTGATCATAGTATTATCGTATACCAATAAGTATTGAATTTCCTATTATCTGCCCTGCCATTGTTTAAATCATGTTATTATAATTAAAAAATCCACTCAAACGATGTTAGCTTATTCTTACATAAGTTGCTGAAGAAATATGCAAAGCTAGATAATTTATTTTAAAGAACAAATCAATAACATTATAAAACAATGCCAATTTCACACAAATTGCTTTATCTAACTCTCATTGGTCTTCTATCAACAAACAAGTATATTGAATTTTTTTGTCTCAACCTAATAAATACATTTTATACTTAGATACCAATCTTAGAATATTAAATGTTGAGTTATGTTTGGTTAGCAATCCACAATCAACTTTTAAGTGTATAAAATGTGTAGTTTTGTAACATCTCACCCCTGATGGGAAGGGTAGAATGCTAATTTTGCAAAGGGTTAAGAGGGTTTAGGATTTATTTTGAAATATTTATGCATACCTGATATGTGAATAGTAAAATTTGCACATAAAACTGACTGTACATGCATTCATGACATTTCCCAGTATAAGTGCCTAAATGTAAGTTTTTGTGTGGAAAAATATGATTTCGTGCTTGAAAAATTATTTGGAGTGAACTGTTATGTATTTTGCATTTTTGGGAAATTTTGGAAATTTTCGGGAAAATTTTCGGGAAAATTTTCGGACCGAAAAAATCGCCAAATGACGGACTGATTAGTTTTCGGTACCAAAATTTCTGTCCAATGACACTGGAATATTGGGTACATTATGTTGGGATTGTAATTTGAACCATTGGAATTAGATGGATTAAAGATTAATTTTCTAGTTAAAGGTTATTAAATGATTTTTGTCTTTTTCTCACTAATGACAAGTGTCTTACAATCCTTAAATGTTTTTGTCCTTGGTTGCATCATTCACGACTCTTCCACACTTCCAAAATCTGATTTGAAAAAGTGAAAGTTATCTTTGTGGTTCATCATCCGAAACCTCCTCCTCCTTGTTTCTTTGTTGGTTTCTTCACTTATTCTTACTTGCTACTCTTCTCCTTCACCTTAAGTGCTTCCTCTCATGCATGCTAACTTAAACTTTCTACCCCTTTTCTATGATGGTGATCGTGTGTCTAAAGTGAAGTGGAGGGGTTGGTGAGGTAGTTGAGGAATTGAAGAAGAATTGAAGAGTTAAAAGCTTAGTACATTTGGCAGGGATCAATTAGGACTTATTGGGAATGTCTTGTCTTGTTTCACATTTTCTAAAACATTCGGTACCTAGAAATGAACAATTTTCCGTTTATATGGAATTTCTATTTGATATGAGATTTTTAGATTCATTTTTAGTATAATTTGTTGCCCCCGACAAATTTCTCTTGTATGCAATATTTAAAAAATCCAACAAAAAATTAAACCGATAAAATTAAAAGTTTAAATTTTCAATAAGTATAAATCGTTGTATGATGAAAATTAAATAAAATTAATAACTTAAAATACAATTGGAGAAGGAGAATGTGAAATGAAAACTAATTGTTATATTATAATTTATAAAAATCATTTATTTTTCAAAAATTGATATTACATCTCTTTAAATTAAGAGTATATAAAAAGTTTATGAAATATGTAGAATAAGTTAGGTGATAACTAAATGATAATATACAAAGTTAAGTGATAATTATTTAAAATATAAATAATGAAATATAAAAAGATCAACCATTAAAAGTGAAAATCAATGATAAAAATAAAAATATTATTTGATAGGCTTTCTAATTTATTATCTTTTATGGCAATGGGTTAGACTGGCTTAATCTGAGCTGGTTTTATATTTTTTATTTAAAATATAAAAACCACGTCTTTTTATTGACATGTGATGAGTATCAGGCTTGTCTTACCTATATGTCTTCGGTCTTGAGCTGGGCCGGCCCTAGGCAGCCAGAGCCTGAGGCCCCGGTCAACCTAGGTCCAACGTGTTGACCTCAGACCCAGGCAGAACGGGACAGGCCCAAATGCCATCTCTATCTTTTATGGAAGTACTAAGAACGATATACGCCAACTCTGAATCGTATACGTGAAAGGCATTAGCCTTTTGGAGAACTCTTGCCAATGAGAAGTCCAGATGGGGCTGT
>JANIHZ010000241.1:0-10023 GCA_027478365.1 Erythroxylum rufum | reverse complement strand
CCAGGCATTAGCTTCGGAAGCTATTGGTGAGTGACCTAGACGGTTCTCTCAATTATTATTTGTTTATAATTTTGTGGGGAATAATGGTGGGTTTGAGATTGATTGTGATTGTGGATTATGGACAGAAGGTCCGATGTACTAGGGAGCTATGACATAGAAGTGCTACTTGTATGTGAATTTGAGAACTACTTGCTTGTGATGCGATAAATTGTGACACGTTTGTTGATTGTGATATATATACTGCTTAATTGTTGCATATGCATTTCATTCATGAATGCATGATCAGATAATGACAGTTGTGACCGGAGCAGCCATTGAGAGCTAAAAGCTCAACGATTGTGTTCGGGCCTCAAGCCCCACAATGATTCAAAGCCTTAGGCTCAACGATTAATATGGCCATATTGGGACAGTTCAGGTGCTCGGTCACAACGCCGTAATAAATTAGAAAAGTGTCACATGCACATTTCATATGCATTTGGTTTAATCTCTTTGATTGAGTGAGAGGTGAAATGCCTTAGGCTTATGTGCAAAATGTAAGTGTTGCTGATGTGATTATATGATATTTTGATCAATGTGCAATTATGAAATTTCTGTGATATGCTTGATGGTTGCATAAATTGAGTGAATCACCGATGTTGGTTACCTTACTGAGTTCGCAAACTCACCAAAAATTGCAACATATTTTTCAGGACCGAGAGTAGACTCCTAGCTTTAGAGGGACTTTTCGAGCCGTGTAGATCATTTTGGCGAGAGAAGTCATGGCTCACAGGTCGGTCAGCTGGGACTTTTGGGAAGACCTAGATAGATCTGCAGTATTTCTCCTCTTTCATGTAGCATATTGTACTAGGTTTTGGAGTGATGTACAGACAGTGAAAAATTGACAGATATGTAAACTCCTGGTTTTGATGAAATGAAATGAGGAAAATTTTGGTTTCAAAAAGTTCGTGATTTTATATTGATGTTTTATTATTATGATGCCATGTGAAGTACAGTAGTGATTGTTCGTAGCACACTCTTATCGTAGGATATGTACCGAAATGACCTACGGGCCTCCCGGTGTATACCTTGCGGTAAGGGGGCACTATATATAATGCCATGAAAATTCTAGATGATGAACAATCTATTGTTTCTGTGGATTTTATGATACATGGATACAGGAGAATTGGATTTTGGAAGACAAAGTTAGGCTTGGAATAATCCTTGAAGAAGGAAACACGTCACAAGGAAATGAAGAATCGTTATTCTTTAATGAACAAATGGAAAAGGCATCAACGTGCCAAGGAATTGATGAATCTGCGTTATCTAACAACTAGAAGGAAGACACATCACGTTGGCAAGAAAGTGATAAATCGACATTATCTAGTGAACAAAAGGAAAATACATTATTGTGGCAAGGAAGTGATGAGTCGGTGTTGTTCAGCAACCAAAAGGATACATTAATGTGTAATATAGAAACCACCGAACCACTCTCCCAGCAGCCCACGTCCATGGAAACATCCAAAAGGGTGGACAAATTGTTGCCGTCATTGATCAACCCACCAACGTTGGAATTAAAGAGCCTACCTAGTCATTTGAAATACATCTTTTTAGGCGAGAAAGATACATTGCCTCTTATTATTTCTAATCAACTTTCGGATGTGCAGAAAAGCCACCTGGTTAACGTATTAAAAGAGAATAAATAAGCTTTCGGTTGGACGGTGGCCGATTTAAAAGGTATTAGCCCCACTATCTGCATGCACTGAATTTTGATGGAAGATGAAGCGAAGGAGGTGAGGCAACCAAAACATCGTTTAAACCCACCCATGATGGAAGTGGTGAAGAAAGAGATTTTGAAGCTTTTTGATGCGGGCATCATTTATCCAATTTCAGATAGTAAGTGGGTAAGTCCGCTCCAGGTAGTTCCGAAGAAAACTGGTGTGACTGCAATTGAGAATAGCAATGGTGAGTTAATACCGACTCGTGTTCAAAATGGTTGGAGGGTATGTATAGATTATAGGAAGCTTAATTCAGTTACTAGAAAAGATAATTTTCCACTTCCATTCATTGATCAAATGCTTGAAAGACTTGTGGGTAAATCTCACTATTGTTGTTTAGATGGCTATTCAGGATATCATTAGATTTTGGTAGCACCTAAGGATCAGGAGAAGACATCCTTCACATGTCCATTCGGCAACTTTGCTTACCGAAGAATGCCATTTGGATTGTGCAACTCACCCGCGACATTTCAACGGTGTATGGTGAGTATTTTTTCTAATATTGTGGAAAATTGCATGGAAATTTTTTTGGATGATTTCACAGTATATGGGGAGTCTTTTGAAACATGCATTGTCAACCTTGAAAAAGTGCTAAAATGTTGCATTGAAACTAATTTAGTTTTAAATTATGAAAAGTGTCATTTCATGGTTGATCAAGCAATTATTTTAGGCCATACTGTTTCTTCGAAAGGGATTGAAGTCGATAGAGCTAAGATAGATATTATTTGATCTTTATCTTACCCCACGAATATGCGAAAGTTCGTTCTTTTCTTGGTTATGCAGGATTTTATCAGCAATTTATCAAGGACTTCTCCAAAATTGCGCAACCTATGTATAGCTTGCTCCAAAAAGACGTGAAATTTGATTTCGACGAGCCATACAGAAGTGTGTTTGCTGAGCTCAAGGAGTGACTCACTACAACGCCGATTATTCAGCCACCGCAATGGGACGTGCCTTTTGAGTTGATGTGCGATGCTTTGGATTATGCAGTTGGCATCGGGTTGGGCTAAAAAGTAGACAAGGTACCTCATGTTATTTATTATGCTTCTATGACACTTAATGATGCCCAGAAAAATTATTTTACGACGGAGAAGGAGTTTTTAGCGGTCGTCTTTGGATTGGAAAAGTTCGGGTCATACCTGTTGGGGACGAAGGTGATCATCTATTCAGACCATGTAGCTCTGAAGTATTTGGTGAACAAGAAAGAAGCCAAGCCTAGATTAATTCGATGGACATTATTGCTCCAAGAATTCGATGTGGAAATCTGTGACAAGAAAGGAGCAAAAAATTTGGTGGCCGATCGCCTAAGCAGGATCACGTTGAGTACCACATCTAATGTTCTTCATGACAAGTTTCCGGATGAGAGGCTCTTCGCAATTCAACAGGTAATTCCATGGTATGCGGACATAGTAAACTTTTTAGTAACTAAGTATTTACCTAGTGATTTATCTAGAGGCAAGAGAGATAAAATCAAGCAAGAGGCTAGATATTATATTTGGGATGAGCCTCACCTTTGGAAATTTTGTTTTGATCAGATTGTTAGGAGATGTGTCATAGATGATAAAATTCCATCTATTTTACATTTTTGTCATTCATCTGTGTGTGGGGGATACTTTGGCCCTAAAAGAACTGCTCAAAAAATTTTAAAATGTGGACTGTTTTGGCCTAAGTTATTTTATGACTCTTACATATTTTGCAAGTCTTGCGATCGTTGTCAAAGAACAAGTAACTTGGGATCGAGGAATCAAATGCAACTTACGAACATTCTGGTATGTGAGATTTTTGATGTTTGGGGAATAGACTTTATAGGTCCATTTCCTTCCTCCTTTGGTAAGAACTACATTTTGTTGGCTGTGGATTACGTTTCGGAATGGGTTGAAGCTAAGGCTACTATATCTGACAATGCTAAAACTATTATTGATTCTGTTAAATCAAATATTTTTGTCAGGTTCGGAATGCTTGAGCTATCATTAGCGATTGAGGAACCCATTTCTGCAACAAGATTTTTGAAGTTTTGATGAAAAGATGTGGTATCACACATCAAGTCTCTACCGCCTACCATCTGCAAACAAGTGGGCAAGCTGAGGTGTCCATAGAGAGATCAAATCCATACGAAAGAAAGTGGTGAATCTGAACTGAAAGGATTGGAGTCTACGATTAGACGATGCTTTGTGGGCATACTGAACTGCGTACAAAACTCCTATAGGTATGTCTCCTTACAGGTTAGTTTTCGGTAAGCCTTGTCATTTACCTGTGGAAATAGAGCACTTAGCTTATTGGACTGTAAAGTAGTTGAATATGGATCAGATGGAGGTTAATAACAATATGAAATTGCAATTGTAAGAATTAGAGGAGATTCATAATGAGGCATATGAAAATGCAAAAATTTATAAGGAAAAAACTAAATCTTTTCATGATAAAATGATTTCTAGGAAACATTTTTCAATCGAACAAAAAGTTTTTCTTTATCATTCGAAGCTTAAGTTATTTCCATGAAAATTACGATCTCGTTGCTTGGACCATTTACTGTTACTAACGTGTTTTCCCATGGTGCATTAGAAATTTTGAGTTTAGATACCTCTAAGGTATTTAAAGTTAATGGACATCGTCTGAAGCCATATTATGAAAACTTTTCGGTTAAGCAAGTTAAAGAAATAGAGTTGGTACTCCTGACCTATTTTTGACCAAGTAAGTAACGAAACATGTCCAGCTAATGATTTTAAAGAAGCACATTCGGGGAAACCCGTAAATTTTTCAGGTTTGTTTTTATTTTCATTTCATTATGTTTATTTCATTTACTTAGGAATTTAAATTCACATTTTTATTTTTGTCATTTTTATTTTTCATCTTTTCATTTTAAATTAAAAAAAGAAAAAAAGGAATTAAAAAAATGAAAATTTTGGCTTTACCGCTGCCTCCCCTGTTTTCCCCCTCTCTTTTCCCATTCTGTTTTCATCAAATTTCTCCTTCCACGTTCAATCTCCAGTTGTCGAATATCACCACCCATTTTAAACATTCACCACCACTAAATCACATTCCTCATAGTCTTGTGTGCTAACTCACCCATTAACCCTAACTTGTGGTTTTGGTATTTGCGTTATTGTCTTCTTCTCTTACAGGTTGTTTTCCACAAAATTTGTACAATGCCAAGGAAGAAGAGTGATTCTTGTAGACTAACCACTCCAATTCATTTTGCTGCTGATGCTCTTCCACCACAACCAAGCTCCACCACCGAATCACTTCCTGCAAGAGCCTCAGCGCTAACTCTTATTCCTCCAGCACCACACACACGCCAAACGACGAGGAGAGGTAAGAAGGTCGAAAACAAAAGCAAATGGACCACTCGAGTTGGGGGCTGCACGTCTTTCATACTTCCAGAAGATACAACACGATTCCAACAGCTAAGTGAATGAAAAATTTATCCTTGTAAGTCAATTCTTTCCTACACACTTGAATCATTAAATGTTTATGATTCTTTCATGCAATTGATGGGTCCACTTGGATGGAATGCTTTTGCTAGAATAAATTGCCCTGCCTATGTTGAATTAACCAAGGAATTTTATAGCACTTTCCAATTCAATTGTGATAAAGAGTTTGATGTGTTTACAAAAGAGGTTGTTGAATTTCAATTGATGGGAAAAGAATTTGCATTTTCGATTGCTGAATTCAATGTTGCTATGGGTTGTAATTCGAATGCCGAAACTGAGACTGAGTTGTTTATCAATGCTCAATGTGACTTTCATGAAGATTTCAATGCATCGGAGTTATGGAGTCAATGGTCTGTTGATATAAACCCATATAATGCTAGCATTTCTAAGAGTTCTTTTCTTCAAAATCTTGTTTTAAAATCATCCATAGGCTGTTGGCATTCAATTTTTTGGGTCGTAAAGATGTTGCAGGAACATTGTCGAAAGTAGAATGTTATTTCCTGTGGTGCATGGATAGGCACATTTCAGTAAATTTGGGTTTTTGGTTCATGACACAATTTCAATCTGTGTTGTAAAAGAAATCTAAACCTTTGATTCTTAGGTCCTATATCACACAATTAGCAATTAATTTGGAAGTGTTAGATCTTAATAACACTGATATGCACGTGCCTTATGGTATAGAACCGTTGGATTTAGATTGTTTGTGCAGGATGGGCATCATGGATCTTAGTCGCGATCACATTGCTTTCACCATTCCCAGCCCAACCACTTTTCCCACAACATGAACTTCTGCAACATGAAGTTGGGCACCATCAGCTAAACCTAGTAACCACCAACACCAAAACACCGATTTGGAAGCTCGTCTTAGTAGGATAAAACAGACAATGCACCGTTTGGAACACAATTTCATGGCCTACTGAGAGCGTGAAGGATTTCAACCGCCACATCCACCAACCCCTTGATTTCGGCACTTCCATAATAGAAAAGTTTTCTTTAACGTTTTCCTTTATTTTTATGCTTCTTTAACATTGAGGACAATGTTGGTCTAGGTATGGGGGAACGACTTGGAATTTTGGTGTGAAAATTTTTAGTTTTTGTGTGAGTTTTATTGATTTTTACGTATGGTTATGCATGTTAAGCCATGAAGCTTTTTCATATTAGTTTGAATGAGGTTGGGTATATACATTAAATTAAATTGGGCTAAGTGAGTTTTAAGGTGAATCATGTTGATTGATTGCAATAACTGATCTTGTAAACTTAGTCACAATTTTGACATTTGAGTGATGAGGAATGTTTAGAGTTGAAGTGAATTCTTAAGTTGAATCAAGTTGGAACGATATCCACTCACCACTACTATAATAAATTGTATTAACGAAAGTGATTTCTTTTGAATTTGGTTGCAGGCGACAACAGTACCACTCTTGCTTATAGCCTTGAGCTGTGTTGTATTTTATTGTGTATATCCATTTACTACTAATCAAGGAGGTATCTGGAGGTTTTGTTTGGAGGCTCCAAGTCGTGTTTTTCTTCAAGTGCAGCCATCTCATCTTTCATGGATTTAAGCTAACATTCATGTTCGTTTTCCTATTTAAAAGAAGTGGGAACCGTAACTGTTGGTAAGGTAGTTACTAAGGCATAAGATTTACTATATTCCCCTGAGGAGTATCCGTAACGAGCTGTAGGATCAACATGACGTTGAGAGATCAAGACGGGATCTTGGATAGTTCCTATCAAGTTAGTACTTGGTGCAACAATGGAAGAAATCATACCATCACTAGTATTAATTGGAGGCAGAGATGGTGGTGGCGCAATGGGCGTAGTATTATCATTTTCAAAGAAGGTGGGAAGTATACAAAAGCAAGTTTGCGAGTCATCTTTTGAAATCAGATAATAAAAATTTTGTTGAAAAAATATGACATGTTGAGATACACGAACAAAACGTTTAATAGGGTCATAGAAAAGGTAACCTTTTTGCGTATCTTTATAACCTAAGAAAGTACATTTTGTGGCTTTGGCAAAAAGTTTATCTCGTTCGTGACGTTGGAGATGGACAAAACAAATGCAACCGAAAACACGTAAATGATCATACTTTGGTTTCTTTGAAAATAGTTTAAAAAATGAAGAATCATTATTATTAACAGTTGTCACTGGTTTATTTATTAAGTAAACAGAGGTTCAAAGTGCTTCAACCCAAAAAATATAAGGCATGTGTGTCGTGTTTAGCAAAGCAAGGGCAGTTTCAAGGATATGTTGGTTTTTCCTTTCAACCACCCCATTTTGTTCGGGTGTGTATGGATAAGTAGTTTGAGAAATAGTTTCGTTTTGTCTAAAAAATTGTTGAATATCATCACTTATATACTCACCACCATTGTCCGATCTAAAATTTTTTATTTTTGTTTGAAATTGCATTGCGAAATAGGCAAAAAATTCTTTTTATAAAATGTCCTACCTTATATTTATGACAAAGAAAAAAATCCATGTGTATTGTGATGCATGGTTTATAAAAGGTAAAAAATATTTAAATCCAATGCGAGACAATATAGGGGATGGACCCCAAACGTTGCTATGAATTAAAATCAAACAATTTGAAATATTCGGTATTACTTATAGAAAATGGAAATTTATGACTTTTCGAAAGGGAAAAATTTTCACAAGATCTAGATTTAAACGTACTAAAATGTGGTGGGGAATGCAAGCAACTTTTAAGCATAAAAGAGAGCCTTTTGGCGTAAGGTTGCCCAAGGCGTAAATGCCATAAGTATAATAAATCCTTTGAATGTTCAATGTCTCAATCAAAAGCAGTAAGAAAGCATTTAAAGGATTAAGGTGCTACAAACTGTAATAAGAATAAGCATCCGATTTTACTCCCCGTTGCCACCACTCTCCTTGTCCTCAGATTCTGCACAATGCAACCATCAGGTGAGAATGCTACAATGCAATTATGCTTAACTAATTGACCAATAGAAATTAAATTAGTTCTAAGTTTCAGCACATATAAATCATTTGACAATAATTTTGCCGAATTGATTCCCATAGTGGGAAGACTATGGCCATTGGCTGTAATAACCTATTGTTGAGAAGTTATGGGAATCATATTGCTCGTGGATTCAATATCCCTTATCATATAGCTAGAGCATGCTGAGTCTATAAACCAAGCAAAAGTATTATTATTAATTTTATTACCTGGGTATTGAGAGGTTAATGAATTTAGCGTGGCTGCTACTGACTCTTGAATAAATTTCGTAAGAGAGGTGGGATCAAAATTGGCCATAGGAGTGTGTGATGAAGAGGCCATATGTTCCTGGACTGTGTGCTGGTCCTGCATTTGAAGAAAAGAAGCAGCAGTGTATGATTTATGCGTACCATTTTATTGATGCGAATCAAAAGTTGAAACAACGTGCGTGTATGGTTACTGTGCAAGAGTAGCATGGGCAGTGGTTTGGTGCTGCTGAGCAGTGGCAGAAAATACATCAGGACAGCCACGTTGGGTAGGATGGCAACGGCAGTCAGGAAGTATATGTCCTGGTTTCTTACAATACACACAAAATTTTTTCTTTCAACAATGTGAAACTATATGCCCCTCACCATTACATTCATAACATCTTTTGATTTGAGAAGTGTTTTGAAAGTTACCTCGGCTAGAACATAGAGTCGTTTCAATAGATGAGTTTCCTCTCGAATAAGGTCTCCGAGAACCACCTCTATTTCAGGTAGGGATTCACGACTAAGGAGATTGGCTCGGATGGATTCATATTTCAAGAAGCTTCAGAAGCATTTGAACCACACGATTTTTCTGTCGTTCGCATAGGATTTCTTTGATAGTATTGGCTGACATGTTATCTCCCATGCTATGATCCTGTTCAAACCATAGAGAAATTAATCCAGAATAAAAAGAGCGAACATCTTTGTCACCTTGTACATATTCAGATAGGTCTCTTTCAATTTGAAAGTTGCGAGCATGGTTCCGTTGTTGGTAGATCATCCGAAGGTGTTTGCACATATCGGAGGCCAAAAGGAAAGGCCGAAGACTTAAAGCGATATCAAATGTGACGTTATTGAGAAGCCACGAAATAACCCAAGCGTTGTGGGATTTCCAAATAGCAAGGTCTTTGGCATCAGTAAGTGCTATTGTGGCACTTGTTAGGACTCTCGAATGACCTTCACCTTCTATGAACATCCGAAAGTGGAACTCCTATAAAGAATAGTTAGTTCCGTCGAAATACGTAGCCAATACGTCATGAGTTTTGTGACTGTCGAAAGTATCCATTCTGATTTCAGATGTGATCAGAATCACTACAAAACAAATAACTAACATAGAAAATCCAGTTGTCTAATTAGCAAGGCTTTGATATCATGTTAATCTAGAGAAATATAAAATCTTGTTTGAATTTTGAATGTGCTTCTTAACCATCTGTTTTCAAAGAATTGCTATATATACATAACTAAAGATAAGGAAATAAAAACAAGTTTGCATGAAATGAGGAAGACAACAAATATGGGAAGCTTGAAATGGCAAGGAGCCTTAGAGACAAATATGAGAAGATTTTGATATGCTAGGATGGAGATCTGCAAGGTGGGAAATGATATAATGCCATATTTCCGTTAATAATTTCAACAAAGGTAGAACATGGTAGTAGGTGAAGTGGCCTGAAACCGTCGTACGAGCAATGATTACGTACCAACAAAAAGGAAGCCAAAAATTCAAGACACTTGGTTACACGGAAGATAAATTTTGTTTTACCAAAATTTGATATATTCTAATTAATTATATTTGTTTTTAATATATTCTAATTAATTATATTGTTTTGTTAAAAAATAAAAAATAAAATTTTGTTAAAATT
>JANIHZ010000233.1:0-10023 GCA_027478365.1 Erythroxylum rufum | reverse complement strand
TCTTTGGATCTCTTAACATACACACAATGGTCTTCATCGATCATTTGAAAATCATACGAAATGATTACGTTATGAAAGTGAATGTACCATTGTCTTAAAGATTGCTTCAAGCCATAAATTGATTTTAACAACCGACATACCTTATTTTCTTGACCTACCTTGATGAAACCTTTAGATTGTTCCATATAGATTTCTTCCTCTAATTCTCCATTGAGAAAAGTAGTTTTTACATCCATTTGATGTAATTCTAGATCCATACCGGCTACTATAGCCAGAATAAGACGGATTGAAGCAAACTTCACAACAGGTGAAAAAGTTTTCTCGTAATCAATTCCCTCTTGTTGTGTATATCCTTTTGCTACAAGGTGTGCTTTATATCTTTAGATGCTGCCATCAGCTTTTCGCTTTATTTTGAGAACCCACTTGTTCCCAATTGCTTTACACCCTTCAGGGGGGTCAACCAAGTCCTATACTTGATTGGAGCTTAAAAAAGACATTTCTTCTTTCATTGCTTTCATCCATTCTTCTTTAGTAAGGCCAGTGAGAGCCTCATTTACATTCCTTGGCTCATCTTCCTCTTATGAAACAATCATATTAATTTCTCCTTCAATCTCAAAATGATGTCGGGAAATTATTCCTTGATTACTTCGTTTTAAACGAGGTTCATTGTTGGCCCCTAAAAATTTTCTTTACTATAAGCATGATTAGGTTTATTTTGGGGTTTTGCTAGATTAGCCATGTTGGAATTAATTAGCTTGTTAATGTGGGTAAGATAATATAGCATGGGCTAAAGGCTTTGAATTATTAAAATAGTGGGAGAGTGTAAGGCCAATTTTAGCAAGTCACTTAAGTTTAAAAAAACCATAAGGCATTAAAGTAAGGGCAAAAAGGGGCTTTATGCAATCATTGAGGGTGTAAAAGAGAAGAAAATGAGGTGTCTTGCATTTGGAAGAGAGAGAAAACGAAATTGAAGAAAGAAGGAATAGAGAGTTTCGTGAGTTTAAGGAAAGAGAGAAGAGCAAGCTAGGTTTCTATTTTTCTTAGCCTTCAAGAGGGATTTTGAGAGTGATCAAGAAGGGAAAAGGGTAGAGGAAGATAAGAGCTTTCTTTTGAACCAAGCATTTCTTCATTTGGTGAAGATTTTAGGTAAGTTGTTTTTAATCTTTTGGAGTTTTAAAAATTTTTGGTTCAAAGAGCTTAGGAAATGTATGGGTAAAAGTATTCTAGGATCAATTTCATGCTTTTGGTCCTTTAGGTTTTCCATCTTGAATTCTATTGATTTTTGGGATTTTTTTCAATGTTGAAGAAAATCAAGAAGGGTAAGAGGAGCAAGAGGAGAGGCATTTTTGAATAAGCAATAGTTAAGGACTTCAAGGTGGGTTACTTTTTATGATTTAGTAATAAGCCATTGATATCTCTTTCATGAAGTGGAAATAAATGAGTTTCAACTACTTCTAAAGGTGCATTCATTGTTCTTTGAGTACTTTGAAAATGTGCTGCATTTTGTGTATCATGAAAATGAACTTTTGTCTTTCTTTTTTTAAAGAAAGGTATCAAGCTTAAGAAAACAAGTTTCTGAAATATGTCCTTATGGGCAATACGTTTGACAAGTCAGGAAATACATATTATATGGGTTTGTGGTAGTCCCCTAAGTTAAGTCAAGTGCACTTTGACAAAAAAAAGGCTTCTCCCGCCTGCTCGCAAGTAGCATGGAGCTCCTCATGAACTCCTATAAGTTCACGGCTACGCAAGACCATTATGTGAAATTGCATAGTACGTTCTATTTTGGATCTACCCAAATCATTTTGATGTGCCTATGTGTTCATGATATGTTAAAAATAGTGTTTGTACACGTGTTATGCATTTATGTGTGCTTTACAATGAAAAATTTATTGCAAAGATTTTTGCTTGTTACCAATTGTAAAAATTGTTACCCACAGGCTTTAATCTTACCCCCACTTTCCTCCCCACAAGCAGGTGATGAGCAAGAGATTTGAGTAGTCAAAGGCCAAGGTATCACTCTACTTTTGAAATGTTGTTATATTTTAAGCAGATCTTGTAAACCAAGGCTTTAGTTGCATTTTGAGTAATATATAGTTCAAGTATCTTTTGTATTTTGGGAATTCTTCTGAAACAATTGATGTATTGGGGGCTTAAAATGCCCGCTAAAGCTTTGTAAATCTACGATCTTTTGGTATTAGTGGTTTTTGATTTTATTTTCGCCCATGATTCTCAAGTTTGTATAAGGGGAGAAATTCATGGACTGACTTCAGGGAAATATCTAGGTTAATCCGGGCTAACTTAGGCCAAGTTATCTTCTCGGAAGTTGTAGGTCTTTCTTTTATCTTTCCAACGGTATATAACATGAAATTTTTTCACATTTAAGTCGAAAGATATGGTCCTTAGGAGGGGAGATGCTCTTAAGAGTGTAGAAAGTGATTTAAAATCGTCTTAGTTTGACTTCCCTATCGTCTTAGTTTGACTTTCCTATCGTCTTAGTTTCTTCTTCATCTTAGTTTTGTTTCGTCTTAGAATTCGCTTCGTCTTAGTTTCTGCTTCATCATAGAATTCTCTTCGCCTTAGAATTCGCTTCGTCTTAGTTTCTATTTCGTCTCAGAATTCGCTTTGTATTAGATTTGCTTCGTCTTAGTTTCTACTTCGTCTTAGCTTTGTTTCATCTTAGAACTCGCTTCTTCTTAGAATTCGCTTTGTCTTAGAATTCACTTCGTCTTAGTTTCTGCTTCATCTCAAAATTCGCTTCGTATTGGATTTGCTTCGTCTTAGTTTTTGCTTCGTCTTAGTTTTGTTTCGTCTTAGAACTCGCTTCGTCTTAGAATCCACTTCGTCTTAGTTTTTGCTTCGTCTTAGAATTCGCTTGGTCTTAGAATTCGCTTCATCTTAGTTTCTGCTTCATCTTAGAATTCGCTTCCTCTTAGTTTCTGCTTCGTCTTAGTTTTGTTTCATCTTAGAACTCGCTTTGACCTAGAATTTGCTTCGTCTTATTTTCTGCTTTGTCTTAGAATTCGCTTCGTCTTAGAATTTGCTTCATCTTAGTTTCTGCTTCATCTTAGAATTCGCTTCGTATTAGATTTGCTTCGTCTTAGCTTCTGCTTCGTCTTAGCCTGTTTCGTCTTAGAACTCTCTTCGTCTGAGAATTCACTTCATCATAGTTTTTGCTTCGTCTTAGAATTCGTTACGTATTAGATTTGCTTCGTCTTAGTTTTGTTTCGTCTTAGAACTCGCTTCATCTTAGATTTCGCTTTGTCTTAGAATTTGCTTTGTCTTAGTTTCTGCTTTGTCTTAGAATTCACTTCATATTAGATTTGCTTCGTCTTAGTTCTGCTTCGTTTTAGTTTTGTTTTGTCTTAGAATTGCTTCGTCTTAGTTACTGTACATCGTCTTGATTTGACCATCTTAGTTTGACCTTCTACCTCGTCTTAATATCTTCTGTTAAATTTTTGATCCTTTTTGTGGCACCCCACTCCCGCAAGATGCGAACCCGACATCGATGGTGATATTCGAGTCCGTGCTCACGAAAGTGGCATGCTAGGCACTCAATCATTCACATGTCGGTATTAATTTTTTTTAAACACTAACATATTCTGCAGAAATTAATATTCAGATTGGGCCCACTTTTATTCACAAATATTTGCAATCGGGTAGGTGCGAGGCCCGAGAGGCTGAGGCCTTGTGGACGCGAGGTCCGAGAGGCCGAGGTCCTGCGATTGGTATCAGAGACAGTACCCGAACGACGTGCCAGCGGGGACGTCTGGGCCTCCTGGGGGTGGAGGATATGCCATAGGCATCCCATATCGAGATGGAGAGGATAACGAAGTATGCCTTATAAGGATGTGGAAACCTCTCCCTTGTAGATGTGTTTTCCATGCCCTAACGCACCGGATCCCATCAGAACTCCGAAGTTAAACTTCCCAAGATGGGTGACCTCCTAGGAAGTCCTGTGGAAACTTTTCATCCCTTCCCTACGAGTCAGAAGGGGAAAAGTAAAACCGTGCGGGTGCGAGGCCCTAGAAGTCGAGGCCCAAAGTGGACAATATCTACAAGCGGGTGGGCGTGAGGCCCGAGAGGCTAAGGCCCTGTGGAATCGAGGCCCGAGAGGCCGAGGTCCTACACTTTTAGAGACCGAATCTCGCTTCAAGTTGTTTATGAAAGTTGTTGATCTAGAAGCCTTCCTTCAAACTGTCCAAAAACAAAGTTAGTCCGACATTTGTAGGGGGAGTTATGGCAATTGCGCCAAGATAGGTACAAATTGATTGATGGTATAAACATGTTCGATTCTTTTGGGTATAATTTCCTCTTCCGACCTCCAATGAAGTGATTCTTGAAGAAATGGATTCCTAACATCTTTTTCTGTCTCTCCATGAAAGTTTGTAGTTTTGGAGTTGTTCTGACAAAGTTTGCACCAGAGTAAGTGAGAGGTTGGTTGGGAGAGCATGATTAGGGTGTGAAAATGCTTTAGCTTTTTAAGTATATCTTGAGCAGTAGAACTCCGATTTGAGATGATTCCTGTTTCAAAAAAAAACTAGAGACTTAGAGCTACAATTTCTTTGAAGAAGGCTAGTTGTAATTCGGGTGATTAACTGGTATGGGCACACCAAACTGGTGGAATAATGGCAAGTAACCCTATAGGGTAATAAGGACAAGGGTCATGACTCTGTATGTTGGGCTTTGGAAATGGGGTCCAACAGGTATGTTAAAAGCTCGAGTGTACAAATGGTCTCAATTGTGGCATCTTGCCAGCACCATATATTGTTTCTGATAACCTCAGCTACATTTGCAGTCATTGGAAATTCTGACCCATTAATAGCTCTAGGTGTGGAGAGATCTTTGAGGAGACCTCTAGGGTGCCAAAGGTCCTGCCATAAGAGAGTAGAAATTCCATTTCCTTTCTTAAATCTGAAATGGTTCCCAATAATATTCTTAACCTGAATAAGTTTCCTCCAGCTCCAAGAACTATTATTATTCAGTTGATCACTCAAGAAAGTTTGCCTTCTAAGAATAATGGTATGAACCCACTTTACCCATAAAGTTATCTTATCATTGTAAAGAACCCAAATCCTTTTACCGAACAAGACATTGTTCCAAGTAGACAAATGTTTAATCCCCAGACCACCCTCAGTTTTAGGTCTATGAAGATCATTCCACTTGACTTTGAGATGAATGTTAGATACAACCTTTCTAGACCACAAGAAATTCCTAACTTCAGACTCAATTTCTTTAATGACTGAGATAGGAAACAAGAAATGGCTAGCCCAGTAGACCTAAAAGGTAGACAAGACAGAAATTACCAATTGAATTCTGCCACCGTAGGATAAGGCTTTATGAGTCCATTTGTTAACTCTGGTATCAATTTTATCCAATAGTAGGAGACAATCTCTCTTAGTCAATCTACCTGTCAAAAGAGGCACACCTAGATATCTCATAGGAAGATTACCCCTTTTAAGACCCGAAATGGTTTCCAACAGAATGGCCAAATGATCCACATCAGGAGATAAAAAGAATTGGCTTTTGCTAGTATTCATATCCAACTTAGAGAAATTGGAGAAAGTTCGCAAGCAATTAAGCAAGGTATTCACCGAAATAAGATCAGCATGATAGAACAATAATAGATCATCAGCAAACAAAAGATGGGACAATTTAAGAGTTTTACATCTCCAATGGAATTGAAAATTATGAGTGTCTGTTATTGTAACCTTCAAAGTCCTAGAAAGCACCTCCATGCAGATAATAAATAGGTACGAAGAGAGAGGATCTCCTTGTCTTAAACCTGATTTCCCATAGAAAAATTTAGTAGGAGAGCCATTGATCAAGATAGAATAGGAAGGCGAGGTTACACACTCTTCAATCCACTTAATAAACATAGGAGGGAGCCCTACGGCTAGCAACACTTTGAGGAGGACGTCCCATTAAATAGAATCATAAGCCTTGACCAAATCTACTTTGAAAGCACATCTCCGAAGTTTATTAGAAAGTTGGTAGTTCTTAAAGATTTCTTGAACTAAAAGGATGTTGTCCCCTATACGGCGATTTTTGATGAAAGCACTTTGGTTTAGGTTGATAACGAGGGGTAAAATCTCTCGAAGTCTATTGGAGATGATTTTTGTGGTCACCTTATAAATCATGTTACAACAGGCGATAGGTCTATAATCCAACATAGTGGATGGATGATTTGTCTTAGGGATAAGGGAGATAAAAGTAGAATTAAGCTCTTTAAGGAGTCTTCCATGTTTGAAAAAGTCTTGGATTGCCCTAGTGATTTCATTCCCAATAATGTACCAAGTGTGTTTAAAGAAAAAGCCATTAAATCCATTAAAGCCATTCGGGCCAGGCACCTTATTCGGTTTGAAAGAAAAGAAAACTTCCTTAATCTCCTGCGAAGTCACTTCAGCTACAAGGTTAACTCTAAGGTGCTCAGGAATCGGATGGGGGAACAAGAGTTGCCATATACTCGCTTGAAGAAGCTAGATCTTTCTTTGTAGCAATAGAATCTTGAAATAAAGTCAGAAATTGATTATGAATTTCTTCTAAGTCAGTAATCCTATGGCCATTGCTCCTCAACAAGGAGTGGATATTGTTTCTGTTCCTATTTGACAAGATGGAGTTATGGAAGAATTCGGTGTTCGTATCCCCCTCTCTAAGCCACTAGACACGAGAAGATTGTTTGTAGAAGGATTCTTGGTCATTTAAAGCCTGAAACAAATTGGTCATAGCTTCATGTTCTTCAACAGCTAGATGAGTCCTATTAGGCATGACTCTCATTTGGTTTTGGATGTTAGTGAGGGTAGATTGGCAAGTCTCAACTCTGACATTAATATTGCCAATCTGATTTGAGTTGAGGGATTTGAGAGATTTTTTACTAGTTTGAGCTTAGACACAACACAAAACATGGGAGTCCCTTGGATCATTGAGCTCCAAGCCTTTTCTACTATCTGAAGAAAATTTCGTTGCGAGACTAGGAAATTTGAAAACCTAAAAGATCGCTTCTTTTAAATAGTTAAGGACCTTATCACTAAAGGGGAGTGGTCTAAAATATTAGGATTAAGAATTTCACGAACTCTACTCCGAATTGATAAGCATTCTATCTAATTTTCTAACTATATAGAATTCGCCATATTGCTTATTTGACCAGGTAAAATTTGGACTACTAGAGTTTAGGTCAAATACACCACACTCCTCAACACACATCCTAAAGTCTTGCATCCCACTAATAGCCAAGGGGCTAAGAGGTTCATCTTCATGCGTAAACAAAATGGCATTAAAGTCCCTAACAATAAGCCACAGTTGAGTTCCAACAATGGGTTTGGTATTGGAAAGGGTGGACCAAAGAGTTTTCCTATGATTAGCATTATTCGCCCCATAAATACAAGAAACAAAGAAAGCAGAAGCACAATTTATAGGTCTCACCTCCAAAAGGATCATCTGATCAGTAGTAAGAAGAGGTGAATACAAGAATTTATCAGGTTTCTAAGCTACCACTAACCGGGCACACGAGGCTTGATCTAAATTACTACAGAAATTCCATTTAAGAAACAAAGAAGAGAAAATATTATTCAAAAGGAACTAAGACTTGATCCTAGATTCTATCAAACACACAAAAGAGACCGAAATCATTCTAAGATAAGACCTGACATCTAACTTCTTCTTTTTTTGTTGAGACTTCTAATATTCCAAAAGCCTAGACCCATAATTCTAAACACAAGTCAAGACCTACAGCTATTGTTTTCTTCTAGATTTTCTGCTTTTCCTAATTGTAAAAACCCCCTCTTCCCCTTCCAATAAACCCCGACTCTGAGGATCAGTTGAATTATTAGGAACCACATCAGATTTAGGATAGGCACTAGAATTACCTGCTTTACTTACACCAGGACAATCAGCATCTTCGAGGCTTCCAGTAGAATAATCCTGAAGTTGTTGCAGCTCTTTGCCCTGGCTTTGTTCATTCAGATTTTCAACAATTTTGCTCCCCTGAGGAGTCACTTGCTCTTTCTATGAGAGTCCTGAGCTCCCTCATTCTGTTAAGTGTCACATATAGGAAGTGAGAAATTCTCTTTGTCCAATTGCTGTTAGGTCCCGGTCTCAAACATACAACCAGTAGGTTTCCAAGCTCTCTTCTGTGTAACCTGTTCAGGCTTCCATTCATATTCGATTTCAATCTCCCTAAATGTCACTTGTCCCGCTTCATCATAGGTAGCCAATTGAAAGGATGAAGGCCAGCTCCTCTCCAATTCTAATTCAACACACATTCAAGCATAGAGGATCCTAGACATTCGGGTCGTATGGGAATCCATGAGCAGAGGTTTTCCAACGACACTAGAAATCCTACTCAATCCCTCATTGTTCCAGTATTTATAGGGAATATTATGAAACCTTATCCATACAATGGCGTACTTAATTTGCTCCTGTTCCCCTGCATTCAAACTCCATTTGCATTAAAACAATGGCTTCCCTTGGATATGCCAAGGGCCCTTCTCTAGCACCTCATTCATACCACAATCAGAATCAAACTTAAATAAAAAAATTGTTCGAGCTAGTCACCAGAATTTCTGACAAACCATATGCTAACCAAGATTTAGACAGTGCTTGAAGCACGAGTGAAAGAGTAGGCCGCTTACCAATGAAGAATCCAATTAGAGAGTGCCGAAGTTTGGTTGCTCCCTTCAGTGCGAACTCAGACAGCAGGATAACAAGGATTTGGTCATCCTTAATCTCTGGGGGGCAGAAAGCCAGCTCCTTGACAATTGAAGGTTCCTCCACTGAATCGACTACAATCAATTTCCATGTTCTTTGAAGAGTTTTCATCGAAGCTCCACAGTCTCGAGAGGGAAAGGGAGGCGCCAGACCAGATTGGTCTTGAGTCGAATGGCTCTGAGGTTTCAAGCCTTCGGCTAGCTGAACAGGGGCGAGGCTTGGGTGATTGGGGTCAGTGTTTTAGGATTTAGGGTTTATAGAAGGAGACGATAGGGATTTTCTAGCAGAAGGCATAGGGATTTGGGAGAGGGGTGAGCGAGAAGCAGACGGCGGAGAAGAAGAAGAAGAAGCAGCAGCCATAGAGGATGGGTCAAATACACTAGTGTTCTTCGAAGTAGTAGACCCTCAGCTATCGCACTCTCACATCGCTCTCTCACAAGTGTATAGCTCTTTTTAGGTACTATGTAACTTTTTCTTGCAAATGATAGCGTAATTCATTATTATTTCCTAAAAAATTATACATTATTGACTTTAAATCTATAGTTTCAACCAAAAATTAGCTTGGCCAAAGATGATGGTGAGTTTATCTAATTTTGTATTGGTTTCTTCTTATATTGATATAAATTTGTGTACTATAAAGTTTTAACATCAAGATGTTGGCGAAGTGTTAAAGTTATATGATTAATAGCATCACGAGATTTAGGTATTTTGATGGCACTAGTTTTAATTTCACTAGTATTTTACTAAATTTCTAGGAAGAAAGGAAGTTGCGATCAAATGGAAGAGATCTATATGGTAGGTACATCACTCCTTACTTTGATACTAACCTTCTCTTTGGTAGCAAAAGGTTTGGATGGTGGCAATGCTCAAGGTTTTTAAGTTGCCCTCATTAATGCTACTAGTCATGAAAATAATCACAATGATAAATTAGTGGTGACATGGATATAGCATGGTAGAAGGTTACTAGAACTGGTGGCATCTATTGCGGCATAAAGATGTTGCTATGAACAATGACAGTGGTACTATAAAAAGGGTGGTGGCAATGGCTTCAAATGTGATGTTAGGGTTTCCTAAGGATGAAGAGGGGAAGTGCTTAGAAATTAGAATATGATATTCTAGGATTAGAATAAGGATAGTTTGGATATGAGTTTAAGTATGACATAAACTAGGAAGATAACTTATATGGCTTTTGGATTTAAGTAACCCTAACACTAAATAAAGTTATTTTAAATGATGAATAATGTAATCCTAGTTTAATCCTATTTTTAAATTTAATTTAGAAGTTTTAAATTCAAAATCAATTCCAAAATTAAATTA
>JANIHZ010000210.1:90992586-91003878 GCA_027478365.1 Erythroxylum rufum | reverse complement strand
AGATCATTACTTATGTTTAGTGATTGTGGTAATGTGAATTCATCTCGGGGCTCTCCATTTTACAATCTTTCTTTGAGATATAGTTGGATTGGTTGGACTTGTTGTTTAAGATATAGGCCTCAAATATGTAAGATCCGTTGAGTGAGCAGTAAGACTAAGACCATTTTTTTAATATTTTTTTTGGAAACATAAAAAAAGCCTAAAGCTTAAAAGAAAAACAAAACAGGCATCATTTTGCAAAAGCTGGTGAATCCTTGGCACAGGACTCTCTCACACAAGCCATCGATGTAAAGAAGAAGAATCCTATTTTGTCAAGAAGTCAGCACACTGATTCCTCTCTCTGAAAATATGACTAATACAACAAATTCAATCCCTCTGCAAAAGACACATGATGTCCTCAATGATAACCAAATAAAGATGAGAGCGTAGACAATTTCTAGAGATTAGATTAATAGCTTTAAGAGAGTCTGATTCTACAAGAACCCTCCTAAAGCCATGATTTCATGCTAGAGTGATTCCATAAAATATGACTTGAAGCTCAGCCAACATATTAGTTACCAGACTAAGATAGCCTGAAAAACCGACAATCCAACGCTCAAACTCATCCCTCAATAGACCACTAAAACCTGCATTGCCTGGATTTCCCAAAGAGCTACCATCCACATTAAGTTTAACAAAGTAAGGACGAGGGACCTTCCAAGAGACCCATTAACTCTGTTTCTCTATGTTATTAGTATCACCCATACAAGCACGAATACACTCATCAACAAGCTTCAAATACTAGCATTGTTGGCTAAACAAGGGCATAATCTCATGTTGAAAAAGCTCCTTAATTCCAGCACACCAAATAATCCAAGCTCCAACAACGAATTTAATAACAATTTCAAGAGGACAGGTGGTGTCAAGCACATGAGAAACAATCCTTGCATCAATGTCAAGATGGAAAAAAGTAGCATTCAAGTTACCAAAAGTAGCATTCCAGACCTGCTTCACCCATAAATAGTCATACCACAATGAGGACAAAAAGGAGAGGTAGCCATACCATGTTTATACCGCAATAGGTTCATTGGAAGGCGCTTCCAATGGATCTACCAAATGAAAAAGTGAAACTTTTAAGGAATATTCAGCTTCCAAATGGGCGACCAATGCTTGCTGGGATCAGGAGGATAAGGTAAACTAGTAATATACTCATAACCAGACTTTACCGAATAAATCCCCGAGGCATTTTCATCCTAAATCAAACAATCATCAATCACCCTTATTCGCGAGATAGGAATTGTAAGAATGTTGTTTTGCAGATCCTGATCCATCGACGTATTGATAAGAGAGAGATTCCACTGGCCATGTAAATCTAACATGTCCTTAGCCAAAAACTAATTATTATGAGGATCAATTCTAAGGACTTGTCTGCACAAAGGAATGTCACATACCCAACGATCATACCATAAGGAAATATTCTCACCATTTCCTACTCTCCAAGAAAAACCATCCTTCAGGAAAGGGATAGCGCGTTTAATTGCTTTCCAGCTAGGGAAGCAACAGAAGAAGTTTTGCTTTCCAACTAGGGGAAGCAATAGAAGAAGTAACACTATTAAAAACATGGGAACTCTTCAAGTACTTACCACGGATAATAGTGGAACAAAGATTATCATCAGCCTTCGAAATAAACCAAATCAACTTGCCCAACATAGCAATGTTGTTATCACGTGCCATCCGCAAACCCAAACAACCCATAGCTTTAGGACTACAAACTAACTCCCAATTCAACAAATGAATGCCTTTCCCATCCTTGGATTTCCACATAAAATTACGGCAAAACTTATTGATAATATCACAAACACTAGTAGGAAACCAACAAGTTTACATGTATACAAAGGGATAGTAGATAAGGTAGACTGCACCAGAGTTAACCGTTTAGCTTTATTTAGAAATTTTGCCTTCCAGCCTTATAGTCGAGCTTGAATCTTATCTAAAACATTCATGAATTCACTTTTCTTGTTAGTTCCATTAAGAGGAAAGCCTTGATAGTTTCCTAAATCCACTGTAAAGCGTAAGTTAAACTGGCACCTCAAAGCTTCCTTGTGATGATGGGGAGCATGAGGGGAAATAAAAGTTTTAGACTTCTACTCATTAATTTTCATACCTGAGCAAGCACAAAACTGCTTTAAGGTGTTCAACACAGTCCGACACCCTTTGATAGAAGCATGGGAAAATAGGAGAATATCATCTGCAAACAATAGGTGAGAAATGGGAGGACCATTACCTGAAACCTTGATAGGTTTCCAAAGCTTGGAGTTAACTCGACTAGAATGAGTATGGAAAGCTTCTCCATACAAAGAACAAATAAGTAAGGTGGAGACGGTCTCCTTGCCGTAAACCACATGTAGGCTCAAAAGATGGGAGACAGGAACCATTCCAAAGGATAGAGAGTCGTGAACTAGTAACACACGACATAATAAAAGAGACAATAATTGAAGGAAAACCAAAATCTACCAACATCTGATTCAAGAATCTCCAATCCACTCTATCATAAGCTTTAGCCAAGTCAATCTTTATAGCTAGATAACCTTTCCTTTTCTTAGATTTTCGGATAGTATGAAACTACCTTCTTTGCCAGGATAATATGTTCCGAAGCAGTTTTTCCTGGAATAAAAGCCCCTTGCATAGGAAGAATAAGACTATCTAGAAGAGGCCGGATACGTTGAACAAAGACCTTCATAAGGATCTTATAGCTTACATTACATAAGCAAATGGGGCGAAAGTGGGTTATAGAAACAGGCCGTCTCTCTTTTAGAATCAAGACCACCATAGTATCAGTAAGATTATCTGGACAAACACCAGTGGAAAAGGAATTTCGCACCATGTTGAGCTTGCACCATGTTGAAAACACAATCTCCAATAAGGTGCCATTACTTTTTATAGAAAACTGGCTGAAAACCGTCAGGGCCAGGAACTTTATAAGGCTTCATAGATTGAACAACAGCAAAAACCTCTTCTTTAGTAATAGGTTTCAAAAGAGCAAAGCCATCCTCCCCAAATATCTTAGGATGATTAGGAATATGGGGGAAAGGCATAGAAATATCATCAGTAGAGCAAAATAACTCTTGAAAAAAGTAAATACCTCATCTTTAAGGGTTGTCTCCTCTATAATCCAAGACGCATCAAAAACTTGAAGCGCTCAATCCGGTTTCTTTTCCGACGAGAGATAGTTATGGCATGAAAGAAGCTCATGTTTCGATCCCCAAAATGCAGCCATTGAACCCGAGACTTTTGATACCAAAAAATCTCCTCCTGCTTGATAATATCATTATACTAAAAAATAAGATTATGCTCCAAAGAGATGAGTTCATTTGTTTGGTTAAATGCTAAGATATTCTGAACTCCCTTACATCTTGATAGGATTCACCTCTTTCGTTGGAAAATATTCCCAAAAGTCTCCCTATTAAACTTTAGAGCAGCTTCTTTACATTACCAAGTGCCTTATTGAGGGAAGAATGATTCTGGTTCCAAGCACCTTGAAGGACGGAGAAAAAAATCCTTATGAAGAGTGCAAGCATCCTGAAAATGGAAGGGCCGAGAACTCATAGGAGGAATAAAACCATACAACTTCAAAAGAACTGGATTATGGTCAGAGTGGGTGCAAGGTAAGTGAAATTATGGTCAGAGTGGGTGCGAGGTAAGTGATGCACCGAAGCTTCCGGGAACATAAATCTCCAAGCATCATTGCAAAGAGCCCTGTCAAGGCACACAAAATTGAAAAAGCACCATTACTACACTTGTGATAGGTAAAAGGTGAACCTTTAAAGCCAAGATCCATAAGGTTACAATCACCCCAATTTTTCCTGAAACATGCTGCTCTGGTAAAAGAAAAATTCCCACCTCACTTCTCATTTGATGCCGCATAATCATTAAAATCTCCAATGAGAACCCATGGGAGAGTGATAATATTACTAAGACGACTCATCTCCCTCCAAAAACAGATACAGCCTGGTGCTTGAGGGCTAGCATACACTGCTGCCAAGAACCACACCTGCTAGCGAGCATCACATACAAGGAAGTGAAAGAATTGTTTGTGGGTAACCAGAACCTCAAGCTGAATATTAGAAGAATTCCACAAGCACCAAATTCTCCCAGAGAATCTAGAAGCCTCGACCCTAGTAATATTCTCAAAACCAAGAGACTAAGAAATCATGTCGGCCCTCTCTTATGAAATATGGGGTTCCATAATGATTAACACATCTACATTACTAGTTCTCTTTAGTTCTTTCACACAAGCAGCAAAACCTGAATGAGCCGCTCCCCGGCAGTTCCAAGATAAATTGTTTAAGCTATTAAACATTAAAATAATATCATGAAGAGAAAGAGCAATCATCTATCAAACTAAACTGTTTGGCACCATATCAACATCCACACCTGCATCAGTGGAACAAAACTCAGATATATCATTCTACATAGGAACCACTCAGAGGAAGAATTTACCTCAGTAACCTGTAATTTTCGTTGTCCAGAGTCCGGAGCTTCGAGACTTTGTACAACAAAAACTCGATCACTACTTGAGCCATTATGAAGAATTATAGTGGAATTTGGTGGTGGAGATGACCTGTAGAAGGCCCAACGAAATTGTGTAGCAACATTTTGAATTAGATTAGGTTCTGGAGGTAAAGTCTGCTGGGTGACGCGAGCATTATGCCTAGTGGGATGTCTAATAGGGCCAGAGAGTGGGCTAGCTTCTCCTTCATTCACAACAATAGGCTCCTTATTCTTCACTTGTGAAAGAGAACCAATAGGGCTTTTTGGCCTATGATTCACAGTCTGTTGTTGACTGATTTGAGGACTCCAATTGAGTTCTTGTTGATGTATCAATGGTGGTCTCTCTCCAGAAATGGAAGATTTGTGTCAGATCAAAGCTACTGAAAGGCCTGTTGACGTTCCAGACGAAGGCCTTTCGTGTGACCTCCTTTGGTCTGACCCTGGTGCCGACATCCAAGGTTGGGATGGCAATAATAGAGGTGAGTCTACTACTCCTTCAAAGCTGAAAAAGTCTCCAACTTCCTCATGAAACATAAATCTGTTTGTTATATATATATATATATATCAACAACTCAAACTCCGCAATAGCCAGCCAAAACCCAAATTTCTTCTGCTCCCCATATCAACATAGTCTTAGTTTCACTCTTCCATCTTAGTTTCACTCTGTTTCATAGCGAATGTGGTTTGTCTTTAAAGCGTTCTACTAAGAAATGATAAGTTAATCAAGCTGAAAGTAAACTCCAGGTGAGAAAGGCGAGAAACAACTTGAGAAAAATGTGAAAAGCCTTTAATGTCTGGAAATTCCTTTTTCTTTAATTCACTACAGTTCTGATGCTGTCCACAATAATTAATTTCTTCAACAGTACACATAAAGATCGATGAATGGCTTGCTTTGAGATAAATCATCCATTCATATATATATATATATGAGCATTTCACGAACGAAAGAAAGAGAATCAAAGCCAGAATGAGATGAACTGTCAAAAGAGTATAGCATCAGAACAATGGTCGAATAGCCATGACTTTGATCCTTCTTCATTGGAGTACGATGAGACAAATATCAGCTCTTACTCAACTGGTCTTTCTTGGCCTCTGTACTCTCATCCGCCTTTGGTCTTGTATTCAAAAGAACCTGCACCAGAAATATTTTTAATGCAGCCACATTTATTGACAACCTTTACACATTAGCAGCTAGATCAGGAGAACTACTAACCTTTCGAAGCACCACGTTTTCATTGGTCAAAGTTGAAATCTTCTCTTCCAGTTTTGAGTTTCTTTCCTGCAACTCCTTTGCTCTTGATTCTAGGTCATTGACATATATCTTTTTCTTTTCTCGGGCTTGTTGAGCTGACACCCTATTCCTTAACAACCTGCCAGAGGGAAAGGAGTCCAAAAATCTAGCTGCTAGAAATTTTTATATATGCATGCCACAAGACTACAAATGGATATACAAACAAAATAATATATATTAGCTCAAGTTCGCAAATGTCATTATTAATGTTGGCCTACATTTATCAAAACCTTTGTTTTGAAGTTAACTATTAATTAACGGTGAAGAGTGTTAGAACGTGCCTAACTCACCCCCAAAAGTTAGCTCAAGAGAAGAAAGTTTGCACGTTATTATAAATTCTTGAATGCCTTTAAAATTGTTTGATGTGAGATTCCTCTCACATCCCCCAATCCAGAGCAGGATTGGACATTTGATGGACATATTGGACAAAGGGACATAACCGGGCACCGCCCCAAATTATCGAGACAAATTGACTCTATACTATATTAAAAAGTGCCTAACTTATCCCTAAAAGCTAGCTCAAGAAAAGAAGATTTACACATTATTATAAAATTTTGAATGCCTTTATAATTGTCTAATATAAGATTTTTGATAAAAAAAATTATACATTTATGATTGTTTCAATGCCAACAGAAAACTGTTTTTTTTTTTTTTTGACCGTGAAAAGTTTCTGAGCTAGCTGAAACGTTCTTTTAAAAGACGTTTCGGCAATTATGGCAGAAAACGTTCATTGAGACGTTTGGGCAATTTTCAGAAACGTTTCATTACAGCGTTTGAGAAGACGCTATGGGTTGAGGATTTGTGTACCTCTTGAGCCGTCGATATTCTTTATCGATAGGATTTCGTCCTCTTCGACGCTTTCCGGATTGAAGCTCTGAATTGTTGTTGACGACGTTAGTACTAGATTCAATAGTGTTCTTAATGACAGTCGAAGAGTTGATTGGTGGTCGTACTTCGACATCTGGAACCGTGAAAAGGTCTTCGACGTCGCTCTCTTCTATATATATAATATATGAACTTGTAAATTACAACAAAGAGTCTCCTATCCTATATAGCCAAAGATGGCAGAGGGTATCGGTATCCATATGAATATAAATATAGGGGAAGTAATGGTTACCTAATTTGCTCTGCATGAGGGAGAGGGAGGTGGCGTTGTCGTCGTTACTGTTTTTATTCATCCTAGAAGATGAGCTGCTGGTAGCCTCAACCTCCTCTCTATCTTGACTTGAGTATAGGTAGTTATTGACTGTACCATGATGATGATCCGTAGCATTTGGAAGCGTCATCCCGAGACGAATTGAGGATTAAATAAACGTTTATACATATATCCAAACATTTTCATGTCGTTCCAAATCCAATCCAGTTGAATAAGGATTTTAGAAGACAACGGCATTGGTTGACGAAAGAACACGTTGATGTGTAGATAGCCGCTACTTACGTGCACCTATTTGTCACACATACAAACATCGGCTCACCTGACTGCATTCCTAGGCCAAGGCCTAGGCCTCCGTTGGGTCTGGCGAAACAAGGCCCTAGCTATGTTGGAACGACTAATGATTATCAACAATATCAATCTAAGGACAAAAACCATTTTAAAAAAAAAAGAGTATCTATCGTTCCATTGTATTCAACCCGCAGCCTACTATCTTTCATTCTTCTTCCGTTTTCTTATAATATTAATAATATAATAGCTTTTAATTGATCCTATTCCTATGCCCTGCTCTTTTTTAATTTCGAAAGAGCATCTTACTCTTGCTTTGCAGAGACTAGAGTATTAGATGTCATATTCCTATCTTGCCGCAATTATAGGGAGTTTAGGGGCCCCAGCTTAGATGCTGATTGGGAGGGGCTTGGGAAATGATTCTCTCTCGCCGTCCAAAAGTAAAGTAGCCTTCCTCAGAAAGATAGTGTCCAAACATATTTTCAGTTCCACGTTGTTTCAAAAATCTTATTTGGTTATCTTCAATTTCCTCCCAATGGGCAAAATCTGGATTGAAGTTTGCTTGTTGTCTGCTAGGGGCCTTCGCCGTTCCTTTTCATTTTGGAAACTTCAATGGTTTGCTGTTGGGTGGATTGATCCTAAAAATAAATACTGTACCCATCTATCCGGGAATGCCAATCCCACATGGAAGACCAAATTCGCTATGCTGGTTGAAGATTCAAATTTGCAAGATACGACACTGCATGTTGAAATGTATAGCAGAGAGCCCATTTTCCTCATAGAAAGACTTGAGGGAACTGCAACCATTACCATCCCTCAAAGAATTCCTGTCAAAGTACGGAAGAGGTGCCTCAAACTCAAAGCCGGGATCTGATGAGGAAGTAGGGAGCTATCAACTGCGGAAAAGAAATTCTACTAAACCTCAAGGTTTTGTTGATATTTCAGTCCGTATGTCTGAAGAAAGGGAAGAAACAAGTTGGTATCCAGGTATATGTATACAAAAAACGACTACTTTGTTCATCCTAATTATAAATCAAAACTTTTCAATTAAAGTTATATAAATCAATTTGTGATTGTGTGTTCCAGACAACCGAGGAGAAGTAGTGCTCACGAATCCAACCAACCGTGTTATGTGGTCAGCAGAACTTGGGCCGGCAACGGAAACGGAAACCTATCCATCTCCAGTAGAAATACTACAACAAAGGGAAACAACGAAAGGACCGAGGTGTTATCAGCCAGCTGCTGCCTCTGTGGGACCGGGCTATGGTCCACAACCAAATCCAAATCCAAATCCTCCCCCTCCGCCTCCACCTCCACCTCCTAACGTTGGCTATATTCCAACTCTTCTACCTAGAACAACAAGGGAATCGAATTATGTAAATACGTCCGCATCTTTTGCACCTGGACTAGCGACTGGGGCACTTGCTGCTGGTGCTATGATTTTTGGTGATGACTTCATGTCCGGATTTGATCTTCCTTCCCAATTACGTGATCCCGCTCTTACAATATCAACAACAGATCCTCCATTCTGACCTTGAGGTTTGATGTTTCCTGAAGGCATAGTTAGACAGGCTTCTTTGTTTTTCTTGCTTGGGAACATTGTCGTATGCATTTCAGTATCAAGCAAAACTTAATCCCTTGTTTAAATGCTTAATTAACTTTCTGGTATTAAAATTTAGGATGGCATAGAATGGAATGATAATTAATAGAACGAAATTGAATAAAGTGGAATGTAATGGAATGAAATAGGTCACTCTATTATTTGGAAGTTTAAATAAAATAAAAGAGGGATTCCTTTGACCATTGTTTGGAAGTGATACTAAAAATGAATAGAATGTAATGACTTGTAATATTTTTTTTTTCCAAAATTACCCTTGTAATAAAATATGTATAGTTGCCATGAAACTATTTTAGTAACCCTAAAGCATTTCAAATTGTAAGATGCCTAGAATATAGTTTTGTCATTTTTCTATATAAGCAATCAACTTTCTTGTTCTTTTTCATTAACCCTCATCACATTGTACTCTTCGTTAGGCATTTATTCATGTGTCTTGTTATGGTTGATAATCATTTTTCTTCGATTTACAAAACTTCTCAAACACATAACACATAATAAGCACATGTCCATCGATGAACAAAGAAGACGACACCAGCATTAATAATTTTTTTTTTTATTTCTTCACATACAAAAAGTGTCAAGAAGATGAACACAGAAGAATAGTCGATGCTTACATGATAGAACGAAGACAGATGACCCTAATAGTTGTGAAGAAAAACGTTCGTCAATGGAAGAAGCCAGTTGAAGGAGAGAAACACAATGAACGTAATAACATGTAGCTGCGTAGGTATTTGCTGGACTAGAGTTGTAATTTCATTAATTTTTTGAGGGTTTTTTAATCATTAAATTAGGGTTTGGAAGGCAAGCCATGCCATTCCATCCCTGACCCCCAATTTGAGAGGTCAAAAATATTAAATTTTGGATGGCAAAGGATGGTTTCCAAAGCCATTAATTACCATTTCATCCTGTTTTAAAATAGACTCTCAAACAATGACTTGAGTCATTTAGGCTATTCCATTCTATTCTCTTTCATCCCTTCACTGACATCCAAGCATACCCTAAGTCACCTCACTACGTGCAGTATTTGTCCAATATAAATATCAACCATGATTACTGGTCTAAAGGCAATACAAGACGGGCAGGCAAATTAAACAACTCTTAAAGAGTTGCATTAAACGTCTCACCGTTGGCTTCTATTGAGTTCACCACGGGGATTGGATTGCATTCCCCTAAAAGTAACACCAATACACCATCACACTTGATCAAAGTTTAACTAAACTGAAAAAAAAAAACTTTCAAAGAAAAGATACGCCTGCTAAAAGCTCTGCAAGCTGCTAATGTCTTTTCTCATCTCATGACAACATATAATATGTACAACTACCAGATCCATGTGTAAACAAGGACTGATAGATATACGGAAAGATCTCGGAGATAATATATAGTCGTCATCGAGAAGAGACGGCTGTGGCGGACTTCGCCTTGTCCATAATCGACCACATTATCTAAACATCCTCGTAAGCACATGCCATCACTTCACCATGTAAATCCATCACTCGCGTCTCATTTCCTGCAATTTTAATCAATGAGAACGTAAAATTCATAAACGATTAAAACCAAAGCTGTCTGATCTTTGCTGATGCACATGTACATACCTTGCAACTCAGACTTCTTATCCCTGCTGGGTTGCTGCTGCTGATTGAAGAAAGTACAAGCTTTCCTGAATGGTGAGGTGATGGTTTTCTTCCAAGAAGCCATTGGTTACTGATATATTTATATATATTCGTATATTGGTTAAAGCTTATCAATACGCGTGTTAGTTTTGAAGACTGGAATAGTAGTTCAAGTAAAAGGTTTTGTTGATAGGCTTAGTTAATACAACAGGCATGGGGAGGTAGCTGTATATCACTGTGCATTTGTGTGTATATGTACAAACACAATCCTAGAAGCGAGAGAGAGATGGATAGAGGCAGGCAAGATCCGTGAGATGAGCAAAAGAGATGAAGAAACATCACACCGCCCCTAAAAATTAAGTTTTCTTTTCTTATCCCAAAAGCTTGTCGCGGAGTGTACCCTAGCACATGGAGTATGCTTCTAAACACAACCCCAACACGTGAACGCCTTTACTCTTTCTGTTCTCGTGAATGTGACTTGTTATACATTATATTAACTTCTCATGACACTAATTACACCGTCCACCCCCAACTACGTTATTTACAGGTTAATTTGTTAATATCATCTCCATAATTTGCAATACACTTTACAATAAAACACCTTAGGTTATATTTGGTTAAACATAAGGTTTTCAATAGAATGGAATGGAATGAAATGATTTATATTGAAATGAAATACAAATAGATGTAATATTAGAATATTGTTATTTGGGAAGGATAGAAGGTGGTCGGGTCGGCCTTGTCGGGCCTGGGCCGATCGATCCATATGTCGAAGAAGTCCAGCCCAAGCATGGTGCGTGAT
>JANIHZ010000210.1:90951603-90971114 GCA_027478365.1 Erythroxylum rufum | reverse complement strand
GAGAGAGAGAGAGAGAGAGAGAGAATAACTTTCATTTCTAACGTATTTGAGGGTATAGATTATAGAGGAATCCAAATTAATGCTAGATACTCGTTGATATCCTCCAAACTCCAAACTCAAACAAACAGGTTTTTTTTTTTACTGAATTTGAAAGCAAAAACAAAAAATAAAAAAAATGGAAACAAACACCCCTTAAATTTATCATCTTAGCAATTATAATCGAAGCGAGGTTAATATAATTTTTTTTATACATACTATACATACTTTGCTTAGATTTAATTTTCCCAATATGAAAATTATTTGCTTTTAGCTAGATGGTCTTTTAGCTACCACTAGGCTACTTTATCAACTATAATTTGGCTCATTACTTTTTACTGCCAATGTTTGTTGTGATGCAACCATCAATAATATGACAATTCAAAAGGATTACCAAAGCTCTCCGTAAAATTCTTCCTTCATGCTAGTGGAAATGTTGCGGCTCAATTTCCCTATCATCCGGTAATGCCTTGTGCCTTTTTAGATATATATTTTTCGTGCTACTTATTTTTTTCAAGCTGCCATTGCACTTTCAAAATGCCAGGCCCTTGTAGCTGCTATCCATAAGGTCCCTAAAGCCACTTGGAATGTGAAAGAAAGGTCTCTCTCCTGCTCAGTCTCCCAATACACATACAACCACGTAACTTCATGTTCTTGATTTAATGCACTTGAGTACAAATGAATTATTCTTAGATCTATAATCTAGTTTGCTCGTGTCGGAAAATTCCAGCATTGATATAGATTGAAACCTTTGCTTCATCTATTGCTGTTAAACTTGCAGACTATGGATTTTTCCAATTTATTGTTTGTCATCGGCAACAAAAATTCTCCATGATATTTCTGGCGTCAATATTGAGGTGATACCACTCTCATTACTACATTTGGGGATTGGATGTAGTGATATATATACACACACACACAAATATTGGAATATGAATTTGTTTTCTTCCATATGTTGTCTACATGTATACTTCAAAGGTTAGTTTTTCAGTTTCTTGATGATTCTTGTTGCTAATGGTCATCTTTACCCATTATAATCTTTCTAGGTAGAAAACTTAGATCCGTTGGTGCAACGTGCAATTGTTGCTACTTCTTCTATTCAAGATCTTAGAGGTAAATACTGAAATTTTTAATCAAGGACAGGGCATGATTCATGATATGACATTGGAGACTAGTTTTTCAAGGATTCATGAAAAAAAATCTTTGAAACTTTTGAATATAAATGAATTTGAAAGTCACGATATAACTTTTAGGGCTTCATTATCGATGGTTTCATAGTCTGCATTTTGGCTTGGTTGTACATGCTTTTCTAAACTATTTTACATTTTCTTTTACTGCTTGTGGATTGATTTCCTTCACAAGATTGGTACAGTAGGATGCCTGATTGTATTGAATCAAAGCTTCTGCCTTTTCAACGAGATGGTGTTAGGTATACATCATTTATGATAAAATTTTTAGTATGTTACACTCTTCCCTAAGATATATAGTGGTAGAACTGCACAAGTAAATTTAACCATCTTTGTTTAGGTTTGCATTACAACATGGAGGGCGTGTCCTCATAGCAGATGAAATGGGATTGGGAAAGACTTTACAGGTATGTTTACATTTTTACTGTTTAAAATCAAGTAGAAACTGCTAAATATTTACTCATTTACATGGTAATTCTTGGGGACATGGTTTTATATGACGACTTTTATGATATTATATAGATTCCACTTTTAGTTGTCAAATCACTACTTGTTTGTTTTTAGTAGGATAAACGTAATTAGCTAGGACTCTTTTGCCTACATACAATCTATATAATATTTTTCATTTTATATTCCCCATGAAATTAATAAGTGATGTGTTTGATTTTATTTCATGTCTATCTTGTAGCTATTTCTTTATGGTTAGCACCTACTAAGCTACATAGAAGGTTATGCTTAGGAGACTATTAATGTTCACATTGTAGTTATTCAAAACAATATTAAGTTTTATTTTGAAAGTTCATTTGACGAAAATTAATTATAAAAATGTTTGACTAGTCTTCAGGAACTAGGTTAAACTTTTGTTCAAATGCCTCTTAGTTTGATTTTTTGGTCATGACATATTCCAATTATAATATATATGTTTTGATTTATTCTTTAGGCTATTGCTGTGACTTCATGCATCCGGGACTCTTGGCCTGTTCTTATACTTACGCCATCTTCCTTGCGTTTGCATTGGGCCTCTGTAAGTGTTTGTTTAACTATGTCAATTGTTAAGGAGCAAGTTATTTTTTTTCAAATTGCCTATATGCTTCTTTTTGTTTGTATAGATGATTCACCAATGGTTAAATATTCCTTCATCAGATATATTGGTAAGTTTAGTTTTCTCTTTAATCTCATGCTTTCTAGTGTTATTATTTTTCCTTGTACCAAGCTCAACTTATTATTGTTATTATAATGCATTTTGTTTTTTTTTTAATATTCATTTGTTGCCTAAGAAGTTGTTTTGTTAGGTAGTTTTATCACAGTGGAGTGGATCAAACAGGGGCGGTTTTAATATAGTATCTTCAAATTCCAAATGCAATGGTAATCTCGATGGCCTATTTAATATCATCTCTTATGATGTTGTTCCAAAGTTGCAAAATATACTAATAGCTACAAAATTCAAGGTAAACATGATGATTAATAGAGTTTTATATGTTTGTATTGGTGCTTTCTACTTGCACTTGGTGAGATTTGGTTTAATGTTAGCATATTCTTGCAAGTATTTTGGTTTAAGTGTTACTGTTCGAAAATGAGTGTGTAAGAGTATGGTCACCAATAGGATTATGAAAAGTTTTTGGTATACTATTCATTGGGTGGACAATACAAAGTCCAAGCATCAAGCTGTAGCTTGTATAAAAAATGCTACATTGGTAATAGAACGGAAGGAATTGATATTCATGATTTCAGCATAGAACTTTTTTGCTATTTCATTTCTCTTTTAAGGGTAATATATTTCCATAAGGATACATACATGAACTTTGGTGGAGAAAAAAATCAGGGTATAATAGGTTGTTCCAAAAGCTCTGGCTTATATGTTACACAAGGGTTGTTGTAACCATGCAGCTAGAGGTGGCTTTTGTCATTGATAGTACATAGTAGACATTGTATTGGATAACATTTAAAATCTTGGGTTAAAATTGACCACTTGTATAAAGATGGAAAATTACGTCATCTCTGCTTAATCGTGATTTTGGCGGTATTTATTCTTGCTAAAGTGGGGAAACTAAGATGATTTATGTTAGAAAGTCTACAAATTTCCTTTTCCATGTTTCTCTTTGAAAAAGAAGTGTTAACCCTTGCAAGATTGAAGCTATCATATTTCGATTTTGATTGTATTGCAAGTGTTTTCTAGAGAGGTTAACAATAAATGACTTGATAGTACTCTTATGACATCATCTAACTAACTAACACCATTAATTTGGCTCTTTTGATGAGACATATGAACATGAGGATTTGGGAAAACTAATATTTATCGAACTGTTTTTGTAGTTTAGCTTGTCAAATTTTCTTTTTTTGGTTAAATTTGTTGGCTTATTTTGTTTATTGGTTTTCCTTCTTTTTACTTATGATTGCCTTTTCCATGGAATGATGTGCTTCTATTTAGATTGTGATTGCAGATGAATCGCATTTTCTTAAAAACTCTCAAGCAAAAAGGACAACTGCCTCTCTTCCTATTATAAAGGTTGTCTTTTGGTATATGACTGCATCTTTGCACGTGTTAGTTTATCATTACATATCTTACTCGCCAAATATTCATTTTATCCTTCATTTACAAATGCAACTGATTATCTTTGATTCTTAATGTAAACTATCCACTAATGGTTTTTGTGTAGACAATCTTTCATATATGGTTAGTTAGCTTTGTCTTGTATGTATGCACACTTATGTACTACGATTAATGTTATGTGTGTACGAATACAGAAGTAAAACTTTAGAAAGTGAACCTTAGCTGCCTATGTTTTAGTAATAATCAAATAATATTGTAGAATAAGTTTCTGATTATCTACCACAACATTATTATGCTGGTAAACGAAACTAAATATTGTATTGAAGTTTTAGCACATTCATGAAATGATTTAACTCTTGAAGTGTTTTCTTTCTCGACATTTTTGTGGATGACATCCCTTATCATATATTCCAAGTTTGCCTTCATATATGCATGCATTTTTTTTCTATTTGGTGAATTGACAATCATTTCCAAATTCAGAAGGCTCAATATGCAATATTACTCAGTGGAACTCCTGCTTTATCTAGACCAATAGAGCTTTTCAAGCAGGTATTTTTTGGATGCTACTGATTATTATTTTTACATGTAAAAAGCTGTTGCAATGAATGATATAGTAATATCTTCATTTCATCACAGCTGGAAGCCTTGTATCCTGATGTATACAAGAATATTCATGAATATGGTAACCGTTATTGCAGGGGGGTAAGTTTATTTCAATTGATTTGAAATCTTTTTTGTCATTATACATTTCAACTAGCTTTTGTCTCTAAAGTTGTTCTTCTAGGGGGTGTTTGGAGTTTATCAAGGTGCAAGTAACCATGAAGAATTGCACAACTTGATGAAGGCAACAGTGATGATTCGTAGGCTTAAAAAGGATGTTCTCTCTGAGCTTCCTGTGAAACGTAGGCAGCAGGTTGTTCTATTTCTTTTGTTATGCCTATCTTAATTTTAATTGTCACTATTATATGTTTTCCATGTTTTTCCATGTTAGATATTGCAACGACTCCTGTAATCATCTCTTGATTTACATATTTAGGATTAATTGTACAATCTGTTGATAAGTTTCTATAATTCAAGAGATATTATTACCAATCTGTATATCATTCTTTCCTACAAATAAGGACCATGATTATGTAACACAAAAAATAGTCTAATGAAGATGTAGCCCTCAGTCGTTTTCTGTTTGTGTGGAGATGTTATTACTGAATATATATATATGTTTTGTGTGATATATAGTCATGGTCCTTATTTATAGGAAAGAATGATATATAGTTGTCCTCGGTGGTCTCTATGTTTATGGATGTGGCCCCTGTAGCCAAACGATGTTAAACCTTACTTATATCCTTTTCCATTCTTTATCTTTTACTTTTACTTTCTCTCAAAATTTGAATAAGAATTATATTTTTAATTGTTTACAACAGGCTTTTCTTATATATGAAATTTCAATATCTATAAATGAAATTAATGACTATAATTTCATAATTTTTGAGACATTCTAATATAATATCTAATTCTATAATTTATGAGATGCTCTTTAATCTAATAATTATGGGATATTATAATGTAATAGAAAATTTAATCAAATACAATTAATCAATCAATATACTTAATTTTGTCACTCTCACTCTAGCTAATGAATAGCTATTCTCTATTCTAATGACGAGTTTCATAGCTTGAGCCCACTCTCGATAGTTCGTTCCATTCAGTTTTTCAGAGACGATGACAACTGAAACTCCTTCAAGACCAGAGGTCATCGATGACTGACCTCCAGTTTGGTTTGGGTTTGTCGTGGAGGATCCCTCAAGATTGGAAGTCATTTCTTAACTTGCCGGGGTTGACTCCTCGGTTTCACTATCTCTTTCATGTGGCTCTGATACTATGTGAATAAGAGCTGATTTGCTCTATATTATATTACTAAGAGAATGTAGTACATATATACATGAATAGGAGTACAGAATAGGCTATATAATCTATACAGATACAGAAGATAATCCTAGGATAATGTTTATCGCTAAGCTACTGCTATCTAATCTATAGAATCTGGTTACAATCAGATTATAAAATTATGAGATAATATGTATCTTGACCACACCATCTTCATAGTGTTAACTATGGGGAATAACCATGCATCTAAATAGTGATTAACTTTTCTGTAATATGTGAATGACATGTATGGGTGCTTGTTGATAACTGTGAATTACGCCTACTTGCTGCTTGTAATATGAGTTTTGGTTAGCATGACTATTCCTGATGGAACATCTATGACCTAATATGTTCCAGGTTGAAGTGACTGATGCTGCTCTTCTTGCACTTATAGAGAATTACTGCCGAGAAGCCGGAGTCAGGAACCTACAAAAGCAAATAGAAAAGATTTATCGAAAGGTTTGTTTTCCTTTGCTGAGAACTTGTATTGGCATCAACTTGATTATCCTGGTGGCAAGTAGGAGGAACTACTTGTTCCATCGGTTCAAAGATGCATAAATTGCTTATTGAGGAAAGTAAAATTTCATAGATGAAAAATATGTGTGAATAGATATTACGCGTCACCTGATTCTTAATTTGTATAATTGCTCAGATAGCACTGCAACTTGTTCGACAAGGAGTGATAAATGAATCTCCAGTTTCAAAAGTTCAGGTTGGTGAACCAAATGAGGAAAGAGCAGAAATTGCTGAAATGTCTAGAGCATCAGTGGAGAATAGTTGCAATGAAAAAAATGTGCAAAACTTTGTAGAAGCTGATGTCATACCGATGGATCAACCATCTGACCAAATTCAGGGTGCAACTGACCAATCCAGTGATTCGAAGGTATGTTAGTAGTGTTGCAGAACTGGATAATTGGGTGTTGACACTTGGGCACTTTATTTTGAGTGTGTTTGTTTAAAGGAGACATTGATGTTCCTTTTGGAACTTGTTCATTGTCTCATGTCACTTTTCTAATTTTTGTGAAGGGTTCAATCTAAGAACTTGGATTGCTCTTGAGTTAGATGCTATTTTGTTTCAAACCAAACGGAAATTTTTTTGGGAAAGAAAGAAGATTGCATGATAGGGTGCTTGGGAAGTTGTGAATGACCTTAACTATTTTGCATCATTATCTTTTGGGTATGCAAATGTTTTGGAACATTATATTATTATTATTATTTTGATAAAATTTTGACAGGATGCAAAAGAACCTGAGAAAATTGAGTGTGGAGTAACTAAGGCAGTTGAAAAGGTGTTGGTTGACACATCAAACCTTGCTGATTTTGTTGGGAAACCAGTTTTCCATGCAGAACGCATCTATGAACGTACTCCTGTGGGAGTTGTGATGGGTCTTGCTTGGACTGCAATGGGGGGTTCCACATTGTACATAGAGACCACTAATATCGAGCAAGGAGAGGGTAAAGGGTCTCTTCATCTTACTGGTCAACTTGGAGAAGTGATGAAAGAAAGTGCCCAAATAGCTCATACTGTTGCCAGAGCAATATTGAATGAAAAGGATCCGGAGAATCCCTTCTTTGCCAATTTCAAGCTGCATCTCCATGTTCCCGGAGGGGCTACTCCAAAGGATGGTCCCAGTGCTGGCTGCACCATGATTACTTCCTTGCTCTCACTAGCCATGAAGAAGCCTGTGCGCAGAGATTTAGCAATGACTGGGGAAGTTACTCTAACAGGGAAAATCCTTCCTATTGGCGGGGTAATGTTATCCTCTTTACATTTGTTGTCGTTTCCTTTTCTTTTTATTATTATATCTACAAAGCCTCCAAGCTTCATAGTTTCCATCTATTTGAGCAGTCCTATTATATAACACCTTTCTTCTGTCATATTCTTTATATTTGCGGTTCTCAGTTCTAGAACTTAAAAAAGTTAATACAAACATTCAGGTGAAGGAGAAAACTATAGCAGCAAGAAGGAGCCAAGTGAAGACCATTATTTTTCCCTCAGCGAACAAGAGGGATTATGATGAGCTTGCACCAAACGTGAAAGAAGGTCTTGAAGTCCACTTTGTTGATGAATACAGCCAGATATTTGATTTAGCCTTTAGCTATGACCATAGTGATAATTAATTATTTTTTTCCTGGGTTCTCATCCGGGTCCCATTCCAATTTTGTACACTATTAGATTTCGTTTAGGTGGTATTAGCAAAAGGACATGAAGATAAGAGTTGATATGCCACTGCTTCTTTAATTGTTTTTACTATTGTAAACAAAAACCACCCCATTCTTAAGAATGTATTGAAAACTGATAAGTAGGTCTGAACAGTTTTTAAATTTTATCAACATCACGTTAAACTTCCGTTTATCCTCGTGTGGAATGGCTGGACGCGAGAACTGTACATGCAACCTTCGGTCTATTTAGAAAAAACGTTGTCGTATTATAGTACAATTACCCCGTGGAATCAGCAGCCTAAATATGTGAGGGAGGAAGACTTCGGTCTCGTATCGTACTTAATGCCGGTGTACAAAAGCTCCAGCTTGAGCGCGCGATTAAATTGAAGTTTATGGATCATCCCACCACACACAAGGACTTAAAGTCCAAAGCGCTATTTCTTTATGCGTAAGGTGGAGTTTTTTTTTTTTGTAGTTCTTTCCTATAAAAAAAGAAGATGTGTAGCAGTCATTAGACCAGTTGTTAAGTGGGCTAGACATAATTTGAAAGTTGATTTTACAGTCAATATAGTTAAAAAGCATGGATATTATACACCACTACCCTTAGGGTTGGGACTCAACCTTTTGAAAGAAGAAAGAGCTATTAGTAAGAAAGAGCTATCAGTAGTCAGTGGCTGCCGAGAGTGTCTCTCTCTAGGTTCTCTCCTAGTTCTGGCCACTTCGCGATTCCTTTCTGCTCTTCAGTCCTTGGTTGTTTTCCTCTCATCTGTGAGTGTTGCTCGTGCCTTTGACTGATTCCGGTGGATTTGGGTCCACCCCGACTGCAGTCCTTTGCTTTTGTTTGCCTCTTTGGTACGGCTCCTGTTTCCCGCCCATCGCATCGAGCGTCGGCGTGAAGGTGTCTACTCGTCTGCCCTCGGTGCTGGGTTCCTGCCCATTTTCTGCTTGTACTGGGTTGACGTCGGTGGCCCGGTTCGAGGTATTTGCCTTTGCTGAGTTTTCCGCCCATTTTTTTTCGAAGCTCGGTCTTTTCCCGCCTGGGTCTACGCCGTACCTTAGGTTCGGCTCGGGGCTGATTTGCGCCCGGCATGGGTAAATCTCGGTCTCGGGGTATGGATATGACTGCTGAGTGTCTAGGCTTCCAAACGGGAGTTTCTTCCCGCTCCTGCCCGCCCAAGCCTTTGCCCTCCAACCGGTCTCAGGGTCTTGCGCAGTCTTCCAAGACTCGCCCTCTCGCTTCTCCGGTGCTGTCTGGTATTTCCAAAGGGGCGTCCTCTACTGCCACCCTGAGTCGCCCCCCTCGACGCATCATACCCCAGCTGGTTGGTCCCCTGATGGAGCCTGGACCCTCTGCTGTGCCGCCTGTCTCAGGTATATCCCCTGCCCCTTGTACTGGTTTGCGGCCTTCTAGCCGTGGGGATGGCGTCGCCTCCACGGTGGAGGAGGATATTGACCTAGGTAGCAAAGATACGGAGGAGACGATTTATATGGAGGAGGAAGTGGGTACTCAGGGCCTGTCCACGCCCTCCGCCGCTCAGGACAACCCGGTGCTTGATGTTTCGCCACAGAGTTCGTCGGCTGGGGATTCTCGGGGGTCCCAGAAGCTGTCTTTTGCAGGGCTGTTTAAGCAGAATAGAGATCTGTCACAGGGGATGAAGCTGGCTTTTCAGGAGGTGGACGACGAGGTTGTTCTTGAGGTTACTGATGCTGTTGATCTGGAAAAACAATGGGGGTTCTGCTTGGTGGGGTGTTTTACAGGGCGCTTCCCGGGCATGAAGGCTGTCCAAAATCTTATTGCTAAATGGCCTGTTCCTTGTCGTTTTACTCCCCACAACAGGGGCTGGATGATTTTTCACTTTTCCTCTGAGGCAGAACGATTGCAGGTTCTCTCTGGCGGTCCTTATGTCTTGTTTGGCCGCACCTTGGTACTGAAGCCTTTGGCTCCTGGCTTTACCTTCGACTTTGCGGCTTTTCTGCATGTTCCAATGTGGGTGCAACTCCCTAACGTTCCCCTGGACTACTGGAATGAAAAGGGCCTCTCAAAGTTGGGATCCCGACTCGGTAAGCCCCTCTGTACTGATCAAATTACTCGCCAACAGACCCGATTGGGGTATGCTAGGTTGTTAGTGGAAGTTGATGTGGCAAAGGGTCCGGTTCAGACTTTTTCTGTGAAACTCCCATCTGGTTGTAGTTATGTGCAGAGGGTCATTTATGAAGCCTATCCTAATTTTTGCTGCCATTGCCACAAATTTGGTCATAGCCCTTTTAATTGTCCACGGGATAAGCCTGCGAAATCCGAGGCAGCGGCTGCCCCTCCTGCCCCTCCAATTCCCGACTCTGCTCCCGTTGGGGGCCAGCCACAGGGTTCTCAGGCTGCACCGATTGGTGGAGACGCTGTTGGGCTTGAGGCCCCTCTTGTTGCTGCTGTTTCCCCCCTGCCTACTCCTGCCGGTCTGGAGCCTTTGGACCCGGCTCTCCATGAGCACTGTGTTGCTTCTGGCTGCACCCCTCAAGTTATGGAGGAGCAAGCCTCTAGTTCATCCCTCCCTTGTGTGAATGCTGTTCCTAATCAGCCAGTCCATGTGAACCCTCCCCAGGGTTGCGATAGCATTGATCCGCCCCCTGTGACATCGGGGAAGGAAATCCAGGTTGCTGACTCTTTTGGAAAGGGGGTTGTTATGCGCTCTATCGGTTAGCGGCGTGTCCGGAAGAAGAAAGGGGCCATCTTCAGACGAGGGGATGGAGGGTCTACCTCTATGCCACCATCATGAAGTTCCTTACATGGAATGTCCGAGGGTTAAATAAACCCTCGCGACAACATAGTGTTGTTTCCTTGAGGAAGCAACACCAGTGTAGTATCTTGTGTTTGCTGGAAACGAAACTTACTGAGACTAGCCTTCGGTGGTTTGTTCAGGCTCGGCTACCAGGATGGAAGTTTTGGCATAATTTTGAGGATATAGAGGGCAGCCGCATGGTGCTGTTATGGGACCCGTCTGCCCTGCAGTGCTCCCTTATTGAGACAGGCCCTCAACATATTCACTGTGAGGTGTTATGTTATGTCACCCAGCTGCGGTTTGCTTTGACTGGAGTTTATGGTCTTTATACCGTCTGCGAACGACAGGCCCTTTGGTCAGCCCTCACCCAGCTTGCTCCGCACGGTACCCTCCCTTGGATGGTCCTTGGCGATCTGAACTGTGTCTGTGCTGCTTCTGAACGTAAAGGGTGTCTCCCTCCGGCTGCTTATTATCTGAAGGATCTGTTAGACTTCCGCCTGCTTCATGGTTTGGATGATGCCCCCTCGAGTGGGGAGTTCTTTACATGGCAGAAAAACCGCCGGTGGGCGAGATTGGATTGGGTGTTTCTTGATCAGGAATGGGCTGTTCAGCAAATCCCTTGTTCCACTATCACTCTCCCCATGTTAGCGGAGTCGGACCACTGCCCTATTCTGGTTGATATCCCGTGCACTGAGCGGTCTGACACCAGGCCTTTTAAAATTTTTAATATGTGGACTACACACCCGCACTTCCCGTCCCTAGTTGCTGATGTCTGGCGTCGGCCGCAGGTGGGGTATGCTCAATTTGCCCTCTGTTCTAAGCTGGATGCCTTAAAGCACCCTCTCTGACACCTTAACCGTATTGCCTTCAGTAGCATCTCCTCCAGGGTTCAGGAGACACAACTTGAGTTTCAGCGCCGGTATCGGGAGTTTGCTGCCCATCCAGATGATGAGACTTTGCGATGTACTGTAAACTCTCTGCGCACCAAGGTGGTGTTTTTGCAGGATACTGAACGGTCGCTCTACCGCCAGAAAGCCAATTGTACACACCTACAGGAGGCTGATAAGAGTACGAAGTATTTCCATGCCCTGGCTTGTAAACGGAGTCGCTCAAAACTGCTCACTCATCTTCCTAGGGCAGATGGGTCGGAGACTACCTCTCTTCAGGGGGTATCGGATTTGTTGACCGGTTATTTCTCTTCCTTATACGGGACTGCCCCTGACTGCACTAGGGTGGATCCGGAGGTTATATCTATGGGCCCTGTCCTTGATCTGGATGCTCAGGCGCGCCTTGTGGCCCCTTTTTCCTCTGAAGCAATCCGGCAGGCAGTGTTTAGTATAGGGAGTGATAAATCCCCGGGGCCTGATGGGTTTTCTTCGGAGTTCTTTAAAAACCAGTGGACTTGCGTGGGCCAGAGTGTTTGTGATGCTGTCCAGGAATTTTTTCGATCGGGATGTCTCCTCCGACGTTTGAACCATACGATCCTCACCCTCATTCCTAAGAACCCTCGCCCCAGGGTGACTGAGTTTCGGCCTATCTCGTGTCTGAATGTTGTCTATAAAATAATTTCGAAGCTGCTGACGGAGAGGCTGGCTGCGGAGTTGGATACTATTATTGATCCTGCACAGTCGGCTTTTGTGGGTGGTAGGTGACTGCGGGACAATGTCTTCCTTGCGCAGGAGTTGGTGCGTGGCTATAACCGGAAGAGGATTGCTCCCCGATGTTTGATTAAAGTTGATATCACAAAGGCTTATGATTCTGTTTCATGGGAATTTCTGTGGACAATGATGTCGGGTTTGGGGTTTCCTCCGCAGTTTACTCAGTGGGTTATGGCTTGTGTGACGTCTGCCTCCTATTCGGTTTCTATCAACGGTGCTCTACATGGACTCTTTCCGGGTCGGCGGGGATTACTTCAGGGCGACCCTATGTCCCCCTCCCTGTTTCTCCTCTGCCTTGAATATCTGTCTCGGTTCCTAAAGATGCAGACTGCCTCGGGCTTCAGTTTTCACCCCAAGTGCCAGCTTCTGCGCATTTCACACCTCGCCTTCGCAGATGACCTAATGCTTTTTTCTAGGGGGAACATTCCTTCTATTCGGGTTTTGCTTGCTGGTTTGCGTATGTTGAGTAGTGTAGCGGGACTGGCAATTAATCCTCAGAAATCTAACATCTTCCTCGGTGGGGTGCTTGGAGCGGCCAAAGACCAGATTCTGAGTATGGCTGACTTCCCGGTTGGGACATTTCCAGTTCGATACCTTGGGGTTCCCCTAGCTCCGCTTAAGGTGTCTATGGCTCAGTACTCTTCTCTCATTGAAGTGGTCGAATTGTATCTTTGTGCTTGGAGGGAGAAAAGTCTATCCTATGCTGGCCGGCTGACCCTTGTTCAATCTGTGATACAAGGGGTCCTTTCTTTTTGGATGCAAACTCTTCCCCTCCCTGCCACTATCCTGGATCGAATTACTGCCTTATGCCGCCTCTTTCTCTGGGGAGGTCGGCACTTTCGTGTGGCCTGGGACACTATTTGCGGTCCGAAAGCTGAAGGTGGGCTAGGCCTACGGCATAGCAAAACTTGGAATGATGCCCTGCTGGTTACGGCCCTGTGGAACCTACATGGAGAGGCCACCTCCTTATGGTCCAAGTGGATGCATGCCTATCACCTGAGGGGAACGTCAGTGTGGGATTGGCAGGTGCATCGTCGGGACTCTCCCCTGATTAAACGCCTAGCCTCCATTCGGGATTCCCTACTAACATCCTTGGGAGGCCGTGTGTTGGTAGTTCAGAGGGCTCAAGCCCTCTGTCAGAATGGGAAACTCCAGTCGCATCAGGTGTATGAACTCCTCCGGACCAAGCGTCCCACTCGGCCCTGGGCGTCCTTAATTTGGCAGAGCTACGTCCCTCCCAAATTTTCTTTTGTGGCTTGGTTTTGCCTGCAAGATCGTCTGCCCACTAAAGATCATCTGCTCTTTTTGGACATTGCCCGCACTTGTCCCCTGTGTAGTGTCGATAATGAAACAGTTTCTCACCTGTACTTTGCTTGCTCCTTCACCAAGGAGGTTTGGTCCTCTATCCGGAACTGGCTCCAGCTCCCCCGTGCCATGACGACGCTTAAGAGCTCCACTCGATGGATTCGACTCAATCACCGTGGGTCTTTGCTTCGGTGTAAAGCCGTGAAACTTGCGTTTATTATCACACTATACATGCTTTGGAAGACCCGGAATGCTGTGGTAATGGATGGAGCAGGTATCTCTTGCTCTGAAGTGGTAGCCCGGATAAAACTTCATGTCTATAAAGTTCTCTATCGTCTCTATCCGGTGGAGCTTATCACCTTCTGACCAGCCGGTTTCCTTTTAGCATGCGGCGGTCCTTTCTGGGATACTGGCGGATTCCCCGCTGGCTGGATATAGTCACTTGGCGATCACCTGATTCGAAGGGAGAACGGTGGTGCTGCCCTTGGGTTTCTTTTCTGTGTGTCCTCTGGTGGCTGCATGGCGCATGCACGGTTACGTACTGGGGATGCTCTGCTGCGGCCTCTCACACTGTAAGCGGGTTTGGGGCAGGGGCTGGCGGTGGGTGCTATGCCGGCGTGAGCTTGATTCGGCGTCGTCTCTGGTGCGTCTGTCGGAGTCGTTTTGGTTCTGTGGCTGGCACTTTAGTGACACTACCTTCTGCGGTGTCGTTCCCCTTGGGTACGAACGGTGTCGTCTGGGTAGCTGTCTCTGATCCTTATGCTGCTGTTTTGTCTGCAGCCTTTTGTCCCTAGCCTCTTGATCTGCTGCCTCACTCGGACGCCGTGTCCTTTGGCTGGGCTGGAGACTGTTTCCTATTTCCTCTTTGGCCTGGGCTGGGCTGTGCAGGCCACCTAGCCTCATTTGGCTTTCTGTGCGGCCTGCTCTGCTTGGGCTTATTTGTATGGGTTTGGACTGTTGTCACCTGTTTACTATTGCCTTTTGCTGGTACCTCCTGCTCTGGGCTTGAGGCCTGCCTTGTATTTCGACCGGGGTATGCCCCGTTTTGATCCTGTAATTTTTTCCTGTGCAATATAATTTTACCATTGAAAAAAAAAGAAAGAGCTATTAGTGCCCGCAGGGCGTAGCTCAGTTGGTTCCAGAGGGGTAGATTTGCTCCAAGGTGTAAGGTTCGAATCCCACGGTTTGCAGTGTGGGAGTAACATTCTTGAGCCCCTTGTGGGCTTTGAGGGAGGGCTCCTTGTAGGCCTGTGGGTTGCTCACCTCCCCCTTAGCGGGCCGCTGAGTACCTGATTTACATCCTCCCAGTTGCTTCGTCGGGCCGGAGTGTGGGGGGCCCTTTGGGTTGGGGATTCAACCTTTTGCTCCAAGAAAGAGCTATTAGTGAAAGAAAGTGGGCGTTGGAGAGTTTCTCTCACTAGGCGATTTTCACCTAGTTACGTTCACGTCGATGCTACTTTCTATCTTTGATTCTGCTCATGTTTGTTCCAATCTGTGTGTGTATTCTTGCCTTTCCGACGTTCCTTATTGGTTTGTTTGGCTTGGTGGGTCATCGCACTTGTGATTTTTCCTACCGTTCACTATTCACATCGGCTTGAGTTGTCGCTCTATTCTTGTATTTTGGCGGATCTGGGTTACACCTTCTTGCAGATCTGGATTTGATCTTCCTTGGTGTGCCCCTTACCTGACTAGATCTCTTTTATTCTTGTCGGTTTGCGGGAGTTGCTGGCCTAGAAGTTCTATTTTGCACGGAAGCCTGTAGGTGCCATTGTTCTTGGAAGAACTTTGGTTTCAGGCCTGCCTCAGGCCACTATCGGACTGCCGACTTAGATGGGTAAGAAAAAATTCCGGGGTACAGATATCACTGCGCAAGTGGTGGTGGGTCTTCAATCCCCTTCCACGCCCGCTGCTGGAGCTAGCAATGCAGGTTCAGTTTCTAAACCCAATGCTAAACAGGTTCCTCCTTCTCCTGAAGACCCGACGGATGATGTAGCATCCACGGGAGCTGAGTCTTCTGATGCGAAAACTGAGGGAAGTGATGAGAGTGAGGATGTGTCCACATCAGGTGCGGCTGATAGCTCCAAAACTGACACTCCCCACAAGGTGCTTGATAAAACTCCAAACTCAACGGCGACCACAAAGAACTCTTCCAAGACAACTTATGCTGGTCTCTTTAAATCCAACCGTATGCTCACAAAGGGTATCCGGCTGGTTCCAAAATCAGTTGAAGATGTGGTATGTATGACCTCTTCTGATTTTCGACCCATTGAGGACACTTGGGGTTATTGTTTGGTTGGTAGATTTACGGGGAGGTTTCCGGGTATGCAAGCTGTGGCGGATATGATGAAGAAGTGGGGTGTCCCCTGCAAACTGCTCCCACATGACCAAGGCTGGCTGGTATTTAGGTTTGACAATGAGGACGATCGAACTCGCATCTTAATGGGTGGCCCTTATATGCTGTATGGGAAAACTCTGTTGTTGAAGACTTTGAACCGAGGCTTTGCGTTTAATAATGATGAATTTACTAAAATTCCCATTTGGGTTAAATTGCCGAATGTCCCCTTGGATTTCTGGCATGAAGAAGCACTCTCCAAACTTGGGTCTCGACTTGGTAAGCCTATTTGTACAGACCAAATCACTGGTCAGCGGTCACGAATTGGCTATGTCAGGTTGTTGGTTGAAGTGGATGTTTCGAAACCACCAGTTACAAGCTTCCAAGTTCAGCTTCCGGAGGGGATTAACTACACTCAACTGGTTATTTATGAAACTCTTCCCCTGTTTTGTGAGACTTGTCATCGTGTGGGTCATGTCTCTACAGATTGCACTCTCTTTAGTGGACGAGTTAAAAAGAAGCCTGCTCCTTCTAGTGCAGCACCGGCTAAACATGCTAATGTTGGTGCCCCTGCGGTAGACTCTACCTCTCCACCACCATCTGATGACCACCCGACAGATACTTCTACTAAGGATCCCCCTGCACCTTCTGAAGTCAGTGCTCAGGGTACCCCGACCTTGGAGATCCCAAGTGCGGATGTTCAGCCTTCTCTGAACAACATTCCTAGTGCCCAGCCTGCCCCCCAGACTACTATGACTAATTCTATTCCACCACGGCCTCTTGATGCTCCCAATGCTGATACATCAACTGAAGTTCCAGCTCCTTCTGGTGAGCAAAATTTTGTCCATAGGAGTAAGGGTGTTGACAAACCTCCAGGCTCTTCTATAGCCAAAGGCATTGCTATGCCTCCTCGAAACAATCAGGGTAGATTCACTAATAAAGCGAAGTATGTCGAGCGGGTGGATGGGTCTCATAATGATAGGCGGAATGAAGGGAGGGGTGGCCCTTCCTCACTCCCTAAATGAATATCCTGAGCTGGAATGTCCGAGGGTTACATAAACCCTCGAGACAGCATAGTGTTTGCCTACTAACAAGGCAACACAATTGTCGATTTTTATGTTTGTTGGAAACTAAGTTAGATGTTGATGGCTTGACCACTTTTATGCGCACTCGATATCCTGGTTGGCTCTTTGCTCATAATTTTGATCATATCATAGGGGGCCGTATGGTGACAGCTTGGGACCCCTTATATTATGATTGCCAAATTTTAATTAAGGGAGAGCAGTTCATTCATTGCCGCCTTCGAGACATTACTACCAAGGAATGGTTCCTACTTACTTGTGTTTATGGCTTATACCGGGTTACTCAACGAAGAGATTTGTGGCATACTCTCATGGGGCTGAATGTGGCAAAAAATACTCCTTGGATAATTATTGGAGATTATAATTGTGTTTGCTATGCTCATGAACGTCGTGGTCGAACCCCTCCCTCAGCTTATGTTATGAAAGACCTCCAAGACTTTCAGATGCAGCTGGGGTTTGATGATGCCCCTGCCAAGGGAGACTTTTTCATGTGGTAGAAAAACCAGTGGCTAGCCAAACTGGATCGAGCTGTGATAAATCAGGCTTGGAGTACCCGAGAGCTATTTTGCTTTGCTACGGTCCTTCCCATGCAGGCGGACTCCGACCACTGCCCGCTACTTATTGATTTTCAGCGTCAACATTCTCCTGGTAATAAGCCATTTAAATTCTTTAATATGTGGCTTTCTCACCCTCTGTTCCAGGAAATTGTTGATGCTTCTTGGCACATGCATATTACGGGAACAGCACAATTTGCCTTATGCGTTAAGTTGAAAACACTCAAACGCCCTTTGAAAGCATTAAATAAGGAAGCATACGGCCACATTACCACCAGAGTGCAATCAGCCCAAACTGAGTTTCAACAGGCTTACCAGACTTTCCTTCAATCCCCTGCAAATACTGAACTGGAGATTCAGGTGAATACAAAACGGAAATATGTAAATTTTCTCCAGGATGCTGAACGTCTATTCTACCAGCAAAAGGCAAAATGTCGACACCTTATGGAAGCTGACCGAAGTACCAGTTATTTCCACTCTATGGTCCGGAAAAATACCAAGATGAATACTATCACCCATATCATCAACAGTGATGGATCCGAAACAACTTCTCTGCAAGAGGTGCATGCCTGCCTTCTTGACTATTTTACGAATCTGTTGGGAGTTGCTGGCAATTATAGGCGACTTGATAATGAGGTTTTGTGCACTGGTGCTTTACTCCCGGAGAATGAACATGACAAATTGGTTGCGCCTATCACAGATAATGAAGTTAAACTAGCCCTGTTTGACATTGGTGACGACAAAGCCCCAGGCCCGGATGGTTATACTGCCGCCTTTTTTAAAAAACAGTGGCACCTAGTTGGGCAGGATGTTATTCAGGCAGTTCAGGAATTCTTTCGGAATGGCAAGCTACTCAAACAACTTAATCACACCTTCCTTACACTCATACCGAAGACACACTCCTCTCCTAAGGTGACAGATTTCCGACCCATTGCTTGTCTGAATGTGGTATACAAAATCATCACTAAGATCTTAGCGGTGAGACTTTCTTCGGTGGTAGGACAGTTAGTAGATTCTGCTCAGGCTGCATTTATTCCTGGTCGGAATATGTTAGACAATATCTACCTGGCTCAAGAACTTGTAAGGGGCTATAGTCGGAAACGCATCTCCCCACGTTGTATGCTGAAAATTGATATAACAAAAGCTTATGATACGGTCTCATGGGGATTCTTGGCTGATATGCTCCATGGTCTGAATTTTCCTACCCGATTTATACATTGGATAATGGAATGTGTAACTTCAGCCTCATTTTCCATATTGATCAATGGAACGCCCCATGGTATGTTTAAAGGGCAGAGAGGTCTACGACAAGGAGATCCGATGTCTCCTTTCCTCTTTTTATTATGTCTGGAATACCTATCTCGGATCCTTAAGAAACGTACAGCTAGTTCCCCCTTTCGGTTTCATCCGAAATGTCAGCAGCTTTCTATTACACACTTTGCCTTCGCCGATGATCTCATGTTATTTTCTAGAGGGGATGCTCCATCAATTCAGATCTTGTTAACTAGTCTACGGGAACTTGGCGAAGTAGCTGGATTAACAGCTAATCCTACTAAGTCCAGTATTTTTCTTGGAGGTGTTTGGGGTTGGGAGAGGGACACCATATTACAAGCTGTCGACTTTCCTCTTGGTGAGTTTCCTGTTCGATATCTTGGGGTACCATTAGCTCCCATGAAAATTTCGGTTGCACAATACTCGACATTACTTGAAGTGGTTGAATCGTGCCTTCATACCTGGAATGGGAAAAGCTTATCATATGCTGGTCGGTGTGAGCTTATAAATTCGGTTATCCAAGGGACACTCTCCTTTTGGTTCCAAGCGTTTCCCATTCCTATGGTTATTATTGATAAAATCACTTCCTATTGCCGGTTATTCCTATGGGGTGGTAAGCACTTCCGAGTAGCGTGGGATAGCATCTGCCTACCTCGGGAAGAAGGTGGTTTGGG
>JANIHZ010000210.1:90827486-90848864 GCA_027478365.1 Erythroxylum rufum | reverse complement strand
ATAATAAGCAAATTCTTTTCAAATTATACATTTATTAATCATAACTAATATTCTTATTAATATTGTAACAACCCGTGAAAAGCACGGGGTTTAGAACTAGTTTTGTAAGAAACCTGCATTCCTCCTGTAGTCATCTTTCCCTCCGTCGCTAACTAAGAGACTTTGGATAAAGAGGACTACTATTGAGCATTGATTCATAATCAAAGTTCAAATCCAAAATAAATTTGTAAAACAAAATTTACATCTCAATGCACCACGGCCTCGTTGGATCATCCAAATTGAAAAAATAAAAAAGATATTCTAACCTTTTATGCAAGCAATTAAAATAAATAAATAAATAAAGGTCATCCTAACGAGGGAAGCCCTAGGTCTAGATGACCAGAAAATGGGATCCGGTACGCATCCTCGTCGTTGAAGCCTTGCATCTCCTACTGTTCAGAAACGATGGTGTCTCCAACAACGTAAGATTGTCACTTCCTCCCCCTCTTGGATCCACATTTTTTGCCATTTTCCCTCCCTCCTCTGGTGGAACTGGCACCAGAGTTGACGGGGGCAGAATGGACAGGCACATGATGCCCAGAAACCAAAGCAGGGAACCCAACAGCAGGGATTCTGCAAAATCACCAATCATACCAATAACATTTAGTTCTTTACTAAGAATCAACAACACAAGAATAAACAATCATCAACCTTGCATTCCTGATAACCACCAAAGCATCAAGACAAAAATTAACTTGAATCGTTCGCCTCCTTTTGTTTTCTTATAATTAGCAGCAAAGTATTAGGCTCATATCTAAAACTGAGATTGTCTAGTTCTCTCTTAAACAATATCAACGATTTATTATAAACAGAAGCTATGGATCTTCAGAAGCCCATCATGCAAAATAGGAGATATGGGTTAAGCAGATCATTATGATTTCGCCCTATTTCTGAAAAAATTTCCCTAATCTAGAATTTCACCAAAATTTCCAGTGAATAAGATTTAAGCCAACTTAACAATAACTAATGAATATATAAAGAGAGAGCACTGCCAAGATAGTAAATGGTCAGTACCCAACAAGAGCACAGCAGACTCCTGCTTGGTTGAAGAGACACCAAATGCCTGCAAACTAAGTTGTAAAGCTTGGTTTTCTGCAACATAACACTGAAGCGTCCGCCCAAGCCTTCTGCATTCAGCTTCCAAATACTTACTCTTCAGTTCTAAATCTCTCACATACATCTTTCTCCTCTCCCTTGATCTCACCGCAGCATCCCTATTTCTCAGCTGCCTGTAAATGTCACAGGACATCGTTACTTATGTTGTATATTATTACAATCCAGTTTCCTCCATATATTTCGTGCTTGAGTAACGTAGCTTGCTGATCTACAAGTCAAATTCATCAACAAATAATTCACAGTTTGTAACACGCTTTGGAAAGAATAACAACATAATGATGACGATGACAGTCAGATCGAGTCTGCACCAAAATATATAGTATCCGCTTACAAGTAGAATAGAATTAACAATTAATACTACAATTCCAACAAGAGAAACTCTTTGCTAACATTTCAATTATCAGGGGTCGCGAATCCTAATCCATGTAACACACATGGAAAAGAGTTGAACCGAAAACAAATACAAAAGAGTTGAACCGAAATAAATAGAGTTCATAATTAATACCTTCTCCGTTTCTTAGAGATGGGCTCATCAGGACCGGCCGTGGCTGCTCGATCGAATTCGTCGTCATTAACTTTCTCACTTACCGCCTTCTCGCTGGAGGTGTCGTTGCCATGATCGGAACCAGTGGAGACCTTGCCAAGGGAAGGAGAATCGACAATCACATCGGCCAAAAAATTGTCGCAAAGCTCCAGAGACGACTGCAAATCGCAACTACATTCGTCATCGTTCATCAAAAAGTTCTCGATCCCTTCGATCGTCGAAGTGACAGCATCGGGAGAAGGATTCGAGTAATTACTCGGGTGAGACACATCATTGTCCAGGAGGATATCTAAATCGCAAGCATCCAGAAGATTATCCCAATCAATTTGGTCAAGGATTTCATCAGAACAATCCTCAAAAACTGACATGAGAAGGGAAGTGAAATTTTGCAACCCTAAAACCAGAAAAGAGTTTCATGCATATGTACAAAAAAATAAGGAAGAGGATCAACATAGAGCCATGTGGTGAACAAGACTTCTGCCCGATGTTTAGAGATTTTATAAGGATGGGATGGGATGAGATGGGAAGGATTCTGTGTCGGTGTCGGGGGCCGGTGGCTGTGTTAGAACTTAGAAAGCGCGTAGCCGTTAGAACTCAATTGGATTACGATTACGTCGTGGACAAGGAAACAGATGTCTTGAAGATGCCATCACCCGTCCAATGGGAATACGTTTAGTGGACAACCTCCTACTATTCTCTACACGTGTACAAACAACAATACATACGCCCGTGACATTTGCGGCCCAATTCATATGGATCATTTTCTTTCTCAAATTATTTTTTAACAATTAGGCAAATCCAGAAGAGACAACCGGTTGAGGTATACGCTGACTACCAATGTACAATACTCGTGAAACAGAAGAGACAACCGGTTGAGGTATAATCCGGCTACCAATGTACAATACTCGTGAAACTAACTTCTTCACCAGCTTTGCGCCTGAAGCCCTCAATACCACTTTCAATTTTTTCTCTAATAATATGCGGGAATCAAAGACGCTCACGCCTCATCTCCTAACTATTCCAAACCATTTTCTTAAACCGTACAATTATTGCACAACATATTGCCCTGTTCCTGTAAATCAAAGACATATCCATATGTCCGTGTATATATAAATAGATACCCTCCAAACTTCCCTCCTCAATCTGACAAAACAAGACATATCCATATGTCCATGTATATATATAGACAGATACCCTCCCAACTTCCCTCCTCAATCTGACAAAACCTAGGTAAAGAACACTACATCTCCCCACCCCCAAGCAGCTTGATTTAAGAACTGACAAAGTAGAATAATTAATAAAAAAATGACTCCATTACCCCAAGGGGGAATCAAAACAGAAGAGGAAAAGACACTGTAACAAAAGCTGGTGCCTGTCCGAATTGACAAATTGAAAATGCGAAAACAATGTTAAGCAAGATGCCCACTCAACAGTGAACAAGGAACATAGCCAATCAAACAAGTAGAATGGCCCGCCAGAGTTGCAAATCATGTTAACAATATAGTTTGATAAGTAATGGAATACAAGTTCAGTGCCTGGGAAACCAAAGAATCTACATTCTATACCCTCCCAGTCCCACGTCACGTAGAGCAAAGCAGATGCAGAGAAGTGTCATTATTCCCCAAAAGAAAAAAAAAAGAAGAAGATAGAAATCACTTGTGCAAGATATTCAAATTCTTCTAACTCAAAGATGCAATTAATTATATAGCAGGAGAATTTCTAATCCTGGAAAAGATAAGTGAAATCTAATCCTGGAAAAGATTAAGTGAATGCATAAAGCAGCCCGACGAAAGTCTTAGTCTAAAGCAAAGATCAGTGGAGGTTACTACTAGTGCTTCTCCTCTCGTTCTCCGTTCCACTGCCCTTTACTACTCCTCTCGTTCTCTGTAAGGTTTTTACTACTGCTTCTCCTCTCGTTCTCTGTTCCACTGCTCAATCCTAGCCCTGCGTTCCTCGCTGCCTTCTCTAGCTGGAGGAGGGCTCCTGCTCCGCTTTGGACTACCATGTCTTCTTCTACTCCCATCTCGATCGTATTTGTCTCCTCCACTTCTCCGGCCGTTCCCTCGGTAATCACGTTCCCGATGATCCTTCTCTCGCCTATCACTATCACGATCTCTATCTCTGTCCCTTTCCCTGTCTCTGTCCCTGCGGTGTCTAGGACTCCCACTCCTGCTCCGGCTCCGACTGACCCTATATCCACGGTACCTTCCAAACAGCTTCCTCCTCAGTTCCCTCCCTATCACTTTAACATGCATGAAATTACAGTATCCTCCTCGGTTACAGTTATTCTCCTCGAACTGCCTACAAGTCGCTTCACGGAAGTCGGTTACAGGGGAAAAATCAGCTATAATAGGGCGGCCGGAGTAGAAGCGGCCCTGCAAAGCCTGCAGAGCAGCGGCAGCCTGATCCTCCTCCCTGAACTGAACGTAGACATTGCCAATCATGTGGTCGGCCAGGTTATCGCAGACATTGAGGCTTTCGATCTCGCCGAACTTGTTGAGTTCTTCGAAAATGTCCTCGTAGAAATCCTCGAAGTGCTCCTGGATCTTGCGGGGGTCAATGGGCTGGCCCTGAGGGTCGACCCCGGGAGTGATCATGTCGGGGCGCTGGTACATGTTGGACAAGAGGAGAGTGGGAGAAATGGTAGGGCGGTTGTGGAGGCGAGAGCAGCGATCCCCGTGGCGGCAGGCCCCGATCTTGAAGTAGAAGGGGCAATTAACACGATCCTTTTCTGTTCCGAATATAGAGGCCAAGTGCTCCGCCATGGTACACTTATTTCTTCAAGCTCTGCTCTGGCTGGCTATCCGAAAAAAAAAGAAAATGAAAACAAACCCTAAGTTGGAAAGAGGAAGGAGTAGAGTAGAGGTCTGTCTAGAACATTCTAATTCTAGTCTCCCTGTCCGTGCAGCCTTTAATTGGGCTCTCACACACTTAAAGTGGGCTTTTCACCTAAAACAATACGAGGAGGAGGAGATTAGCGCAAGCGCGACACGTTTCATCCCATCCCATGAAATGGAATCCAACACTGCCCCCGAACATTGCTTCCTAGACTTCCTGCCCGTTGTGTCGTGCCTTCCTCAAGCATTCCTATTTCCTAATAATATAATAATATCGGTCCAAGTTATATGTCGACAAAATAAAACAAAAACATATAGCAATTCATATTATTTAGCATATCAAAAAGACTGTAGACAATAAATACAAGATTCATAAGTACCACGGCCACACCCAAACAGACAAGTTCGCTCAGGCTCAGCTCTCAATTTCACTTGAATATATATCAACAGAACATGTTTTATTGTAAGAACAAACACAACAGCAGGCTCTGCATTCTTTCCACGTTGCACGATATCATTCAAAATTACCTATATCCACACCCCGAATGTGCATTTCCAGGGGCACAGGAAACTAAAAACGCCCATGTGAGGCGGCCCTATCCTATCCATTCTCCGACATCCTCTGCATCGGAAAGAGAAGAAGGAAGAGACACATTCCGAACCTTGTTCTCGATCTGACTTGAAATATACGTCAGTCTAGACATAAATCACCTCCAAGATAGGACCACCAGGACCCCCAATTAGGTGGAGCTCATCAATGATAAAAAGACTAACCTGCTTGCACATACTTCCTTTGCTTCTAGGAACGGGACAAGGCATCTCATCTCTAAATGATTATTTGACCCTTGCAAGAAGCTTCAAGTCTGTTGTCTCCTCACGTAATTCACCAATATGTAACCAAGCCCTCTCCAAACTTTCTGTCCCAATCACGATTCTGTTCCTTGGAAATTGCTTCACGAGGTGCAGTATACACAGCACACACAACACTATCAGGCCCTTTTTGATGATTCCTCGTTATAGCAAACTCAGCACATATGGTCTTTCCACTCCCTGTTGGTGCAGAAACCAAAGACATTGTCATCTGTATTAAAGAGAACAGTGAAGACGAGTCTTGACATGACTGTAATGTTTAAAGTCTTGATAAAATGCTTCATATGAAGGATTCCTCAATGCAGTAACAGGCAGAGGTTGCAAACCCAATAGCTCTGTTGGATGAGGATATTTCTGGAAGATTAGGTGCCTGAAAGAGACAACAAAACAGTCTGTGGTACATCTATTTGACACAACGTGAATGAAGCATTGAGATGATAATGGTTCGTATATTATCATAGTAAAACTCAAGGTGTGGTCCTCATGGATGCACTGTTTTTTTGGAATAAAGTACTAAAGATGAAGCACTAGCGATCATTATCTTCCACAATGACCTAAAATGGTTCTGCAAATCCATGAACCTTTTCTTCCCACTGAAAGTCAAGTCAATACAATGCACGTAATTAGCTGTAGGTGTGCAGCAAGGTTAAGCTTTGGGAATTGATGGATGAACTTGTGCAGCATTCTGGCCATCTTTGGAAAACGAATGAGCTCACCAATCCCCTGTGATGAGAGGTCATAACAACTCTCTTGGGCCAAATTTTTCTTCCCCAGCTTCATCAGAATCTCACTTGGGATCCCACTGAATTGGTGAAGAAGTTGTCTGACCAGTCCACATCCTCCTGTTGACCATTTTGCATAAGTTCAAAGCCTTCTCAGATAACTGAGACATCCTCTTTTTAAGACAATCTCAAACAAAGCTCGCACAAGACAACCAGCACTCTGACCATCATGCAAAGAGAAACAAAGAAAAATGAATAATAATCTAGCATTTAATTCAAATTTGAGAAATGGAAAAGCAAGATGAGGAAGAAGAAAGAACAAGACAAAAGCAAACCTGAGTTATGTACACCATGTCAGATGTCAAGGAAAGATCCTCAAGTTTCAGCTCTGAAATATATGCATCTAGCAAAACATTTATCTTTGTACTAGGCTTCAAGTTTTCCTTGATGGGAATCAACACCCTCTCCAAAAGCTTTTCTAGTTCCATCTTTTCATCTTGTCTCACCAAGGGAGAATAGACGTTAAAGCTCAATGTCACCCATCATTGGTTTTCAAGTGCTCATTATAAGTGGAAATTGTTCAATGAGTGATATAATAGTAGCTAGCAATCCAACCAACATCTGTGAGCTGAAAATATTCACTTTTCCGATCATATATAACCACATTGCTATTGTCAAGATAGTTGCATCAGGACTAATCTGCAAAAAGACCATTAGAACAAAATTAATGTGAATTGGAATAGAAAAGTTTAAGCAACAGGAAGAAGGGACCACAGGGTGTTAAATTCAGTAATCACTAAGAGACTAAGAACTAAATCAATCCTCTTTCCACCCCCAGCGCCGAAGATGCTTTTGTGGACAAGGTTTATGTGGAAAAACTGTATAGATAGGAGACTATTTTAGGAAAATATATTGTAACAGATTGTATCCTTAAGTTAGGATATTATTGGTCAAGATTCTGATAGGATTGGCTAAGATTCTGATAAGATACTCCATGATTTATGGGTGTATCTACCAGATTTGGATACTAGGTTTTTATATGTATATATAGCTAGTAGTGCTGTAACAAAAACACAAGAGGAAATATACTTTCTGCTTAATTTCTGACATGGTATTAGAGCTTTAGGTTCAATAACCTGACCATATTCTGGCCTTCATTGCTGGAATTTTTTTTCCTTCCATACGTTCTCTTCTTCTTCTTCTGTCTCCCACACAATTTGGCCTTAATTGCCCAGAATCTTCTCAAGCAAGATGTCAGAAATCGAGGAGTCTATGATTAAGAGTGGGGAGACTGCCAAAACCCAATCAGAAGTAATCCGAACCCAACAATCTGGAAAATTGCGTATCATTCTAGCTATCTACAGATTAGATGGAAAAAATAATCTCAATGGTCTCAACTCACCGGAACTGTGCTGAAAGGAAAGGGGAAGATTAGTCATCTCACAGGTGTACGGCCTAAACCAGGGGATCCGCAATTTGAAGCATGGGATGAAGAAGACGCTATGATTATGGCATGGTTGTGGGGCTCTATGGCCCAGAAATCAGTGAGATGTGTATGTTTTTGGCCACTGCCAAGGAGATATGGGATGCAATCCAACAAACTTATTGCAAGGCTAGAGATGCGGCACACGTGTATGAAGTAAAGGTGAAAATTGTTGCTGCAAAACAAGTAAACAAAACAGTCACAGAATATGCAAATCAATTGAAATCCTTGTGGCAGGAATTGGATCACTACCGGGTGATAAAAACCAAGTGTCCCGAAAATGCAGCAGTTCTAAAAACCTTCATTGAACAGAATAGAGTTTATGATTTTCTGGTTGGACTGAATCCAAAATTTGATCAAGGATACAAATTCTTGGGAAGGTGTAGGTTCCATGTTTTAATGAGGTACTGGCTTTAATCTGAAGTGAAGAAAGTAGGAGAGAGCTGATGCTGGAACCGCAAATCATTGACAGCTCAGCTATGGTGGCTGGTAATAGCAAATCAACCACAAATACGGAGAGCAGAGCAGTTTTTGAAGGAAGGAAGAATAATCAGTCGAAGCCTCAAAACCGTTATGAATTATGGTGTACTTGTTGCAAGAACATCGATATACACGTGAGAAATGCTGGAAACTTAATGGAAAGCCTTCAAGCCGTGAGTGGGGTCAAAAGGGAGATCAGCCACGACATAATGGACAAGTGCACATTGCTGCTGTATCACAAGACAAATCAATGTCACAAGAGCCAAGTAACCTCATCAAAGAAGCCTTGGGATAACTTATTGAAAGGGTGAGATAACTTATTAGCAGCCTTGGGAAAAATGAAAAGCCTTAAGGTACATGTTCTTTGGCATATTCAGGTGAGTTTCCTCTTTCTCTCGGATTAAATGCCTCAGGTACAACATTCACTAACTCTTGGGTCATGGACTCAGGAGCAACCGACCATATGACCCTCATCCAATATCCTTTTAACCTACTCCCCATGTCCAAGCAGTAAGAACATAGCCGCAGCTGATGGAACCTTAACCACTATAGCCGGTATAGGTGAAGTCAAAATAAGCTCATCAGTAATTCTACGAAATGTCCTTCATGTTCCTAAATTGTCCACAAACCTTGTTTCTATACAAAAACTCACCCAAGATTTATCTTGTAATGTAATTTTTTACAATAACTATTGTGTATTTCAAGACAAGGATTCTAGGAGGATGATTGGACGTGCTAGGGAACAGGATGGTCTTTACTATCTAGAAGCACCAAGCCAACTAAACATGACCAAGAGTAGGTTACCACATTCCTTCATTTCAGAACTTGTTTCTTTCAACAAAGAGAAAATTTTGCTTCATCATTGTCGGCTTGGGCATCCATCATTTAGGATTGTTCATATTATGTTTCCTTCTTTGTTTAAAGGTTTAGATGTTGAAAACTTTCCTTGTGAGGTGTGCGAACTTGCTAAACACAAACATGTACCTTTTCCACGTAGTAAAAAAAGAAGTTCTACTCCTTTCTATCTCATTCACAATGATATTTGGGGTCCATCTAATGTTTTTGGGGCAAAGTGGTTTATTTCTTTCATTGATGATTGTACAAGTGTTACATGAATTTTTTGCTCAAACATAAGTCTGATGTTAGTATTGTACTCCCAAACTTCTATTCCATGATCAAGAATCAATTTGGGGTCAATATCAAAAGATTTAGGTCTGATAATGCCAGGGATTACTTCAATCAAACTCTTACCCTATTCTTACAAAAGGAGGGAATAATCCATGAGTCTTCTTATGTAAGAACTCCACAACAAAACGAGGTAGCAAAACAAAAAAATGGGCACCTCCTTGAGAAAACCCGAGCCCTGTTATCTCAAAACCATGTGTCTAAAGTTTTTTGGGGAGAAGCAATTCTTACCGCCACTCATCTCATAAATCGTTTTCCCTCTCGAACCTTAGGTTTTAAGAGTCCTATGGACATTCTTTCAACTTTTTACCCAAACCTAAACGCTACAAATAACCTTGTCCCTAAAGTCTTTGGGTGCACATCCTTTGTCCATGTCCACAGTCAAAACAGTGGGAAATTAGATCCAAGGTCTCTAAAGTGTGTCTTTGTCGGTTATTCGTCAACTCAGAAAGGGTACAAGTGTTACCATCTTCCATCAAAGAAATTCTATGTCTTAGTAGATGTCACATTCAATGAACAACAACCTTATTTCACCAATCCTTATCTTCAGGGGGAAGATTTAACTAGAGAAGATAAGGAAGATTTTTTGCTTGATCTTTCATTGTCTAAAACTCCATCTGATCCTCCTACATTTGCTTCCGCACCTCCTTGTTCATCTGATTCTTCTGCTCCTCTTTGTTCATCCAAAACATCCAATGAACCACAAGAAAAAACTGATGTAAGATTTGGCAAACGTAAAGTATACATAAGAAGGAATACAACTATCCCAGAACCTATGCAAGGCCAGAAGTCCATCTCCTATCCTTTGAATGAGGTAACAATATCTAACTCTCCATTACAAGATGAATTTCATGAGAATAACAATCACCAGGACCTTCTAGTTGCCATCAGGAAAGGAACCAAAGAGTGTACAAAATTACCATTATACCCTCTTGCACATTTTCTGTCGTTTAAGAATTTTTCATCATCTCATAGAGCTTTCCTTGTAAACCTGAATACCATCACCATTCCCACCACCCTATCTGAGGCTTTGTTTGATGGACAATGGAAACAAATTTTGAATGTAGAGATGGAGGCATTAGAGAACAAAACTTGGGAGTTGGTTAAGTTACCGGCAGGAAAGAAACCAGTGGGTTGTAAATGGGTGTATAGGGTGAAGTATAGAGCAGCTGGGTCGATTGAAAGATACAAGGCACGGTTGCTGGCCAACGGGTTTACACAAACTTATGGAATTAATTATCTAGAGACCCTTGCTCCTGTTGCAAAGATGAACACAGTTAGACTGTTTTTGTCACTTGCAGCTAATTTTGGTTGGAATTTACAACAGTTCGATGTCCAGAATGCGTTCTGACATGGAGATCTAGAGAAGGTGATATACATGGAGGTTCCGGCTGGTTATAAGAATAACTTAGCTACTCATACTGTGTGTAAATTGAAAAAGGCATTGTATGGCCTCAAGCAATCACCACAGCATGGTTTGTTAGATTTGCAAGAGTTATGTTGGCCATGGGTTACAAACAAAGCCAAGGAGACCACACATTATTCATTAAACACTCTCCCTCGTGGGGAGTTACAGTTCTTCTGGTGTACGTCGATGACATAATAGTAACAGGAGATGATGTTAAGGGAAAAAAGGTTTTAGGCTAAGGAATTTGAGATCAAGGCATTGGGAAGGCTGAAGTATTTTCTTGGGATTGAAGTTGCTCACTCTAGGATGGGAATTTTTCTCTCTCAGTAGAAGTATGTTACAGATCTTCTCAAAGAAACAGGCAATACAACATGCAAACTAGCAAGTACTCCCATGGATCCGAATCTTAAGCTTGGAAAGGTAGAGGAGGATGCATTAGTAGATAGAGAAATGTATCAACGCTTGGTAGGGAAACTCATTTACTTATCGCACACACGACCAGATATAGCATATGCCGTAAATGTGATTAGTCAGTTCATGCATAACCCAAAGAAAGTTCATCTGCAAGCAGCTCACAGAGTATTACATTATGTCAAAGGAACACCGGGGAAAGTTATTTTGTTTAAGAGGAATGGGGGATTGGTAGTTGAAGCATACATTGATGCTGATTATGTTGGTTCAATTGTCGATAGAAGATCGAATTTAGGATATTACACCTTCCTTGGTGGAAACCTTGTGACACGGAGAAGTAAAAAACAAGGAGTGGTAGCTCGGTCAAGTGCAGAAGCCGAATTTCGGGCAATGGCTCAAGTTGTATGTGAACTACTTTAGTTGAAGATCATCCTTGAAGACTTGAAGATTAAATGGGACGGTCCTATGAGACTCTATTGCAATAACAAGTCTGCGATAAGTATAGCTCACTATCTGGTATAACATGACCGAACCAAGCACATCAAAATTGACAGGCACTTTATCAAGGAGAAGCTGGAGAGTGGGCTGATTTGTACTCCTTATGTGTCAACACATGGTCAACTTGTTGATATTCTTACCAAAGGGTTAAGCATATCAGTTTTTCAGACTATTGTATCCAAGCTGGAAATGGAGAATACCTATTTACCAGCTTGAGGAGGAGGGTGTGGTAGGGACTGGGTACTTTAGAAGATAGAAGCGAAATAAAAATCTATTAAGCTCTCTATAAGCAAGAATCTCACTTAAACAAGGAATAATAGCCAACGGGAGAATCTCCACAAATAAAAGGTTCGAATGAGTTGTGTTATTCATATCTCTACATGCATAATATTTATAGAAAAATAAAATAACTAATTGCCTAGAATGACTGACCCACTAACTATCTAACTACAGATTAGAGTTCTAAATTAACCAGTAAACATAACTGACCCCTACATTCTAGAATACGTAGAACAGTCATAAAACAATTAAAACTACTTAGCACGTGGCTTCCTCCTGGAATACGTAATCAGGGGTTTATCACGTCTCTCCCCTCAAAAAACACCTTGTCCTCAAGGTGAGAATCTGGATATTGAGCAGCCAAGAGGTTATAGTCTTCCCAAGTAGCATCTTAAAGAGGTCGACTTCGCCAAGCTACTAATAACTCCAAATCCTGTGTGGAAGTCTAGCGATGGTCAAGCACGCGTTCTGGTTGCAATTGCAGTTCCCAATCAGCATAAATGGGTAGTGGAGCTGGTGATGATGGTGGTAGAACACCATGAGTAGGGCGAAGCAAGGAAATATGGAAAATTGGATGAATCCGTGCATCTGGTGGAAGTTCCAACTCATAAGCTACTGAACCTAGCTTTCTCAAAACCCTTTAGGGCCCAAAAAACCTAGGAGATAGCTTCTCATAGCGCTGCTTGGATAGAGATTTTTGTCTAAAGGGCTGAATGCGTAGCAAGACATAATCTCCAACATTAAAATAAAGTTCCTTGCGCTTCTTGTCATGCTAACATTTCATGCGTGCTTGAGCCTTAACAAGATTATCTTTTAGCAGTTTCAGCATTGTGTTCCGACCCTTAGTCTAGAAATTAAATTTACAGGTCATGCAGTCATATCTCCCCGCTTCGTGTTGTGCAGTTTATTACGAATAATAAAAATTGTGCTTTATTACCTACTTGAGAGAGTAAGAGAAGCAACTTTTCATATCTTTGTTGTTGTGTCAAGTAACAGATACGTCCGAGCAATCTCCGGTTTTATTGAATTGATGAGCCATGACATCATGAGGGAATTCTCGGACTTCCATTGATTATAATTAGGATTATTGACATCAAGTCTCTAACTATCATCATTAATGTAACCTTGTAAGCCTTTAGGTTTGATGAACAACAAAGAAGATCTTGACTAAGCAAGATAATTGGTTCCATCAAGTTTCACGGGATTGATTTGAAGTGAAGGATTATTAGAACTTGAAAGGGTTAACCTTTTTCCCATTCATCATCTTTAGAATCACTCAAGACAACAAGGATTTATACCAACCGAAAGATTTTAGAAACAAACAGACTTCTGGCATCTTTTTTGACTCCAAGACCCGAGACAAAAAGACGGTCGGAGGTTGGCGCGTGGAACTCACACGCAGCGGAAGCTGATGGTCTATGGCAGAGCATGGTTGTGCTGGTGATGTCGAGTATGTCACAGATAGGGTCATCGGTCGATTCTGAAGCAAGCTGGGTGGGCGGTGAGATTAAAAAACACCTTGTTTTTGGGCGAGTACAAACTCAGCCGTTTATTGTTCCGAACAAAGAAGAACAACTAAGAAAAAAATTACGAGAAGAAAGAACAGACCTTTAAATCAGACAGGGCTTTGATACTATGAAGAAAACAATTAGGAGAGAAAAACATTAGCGTTTTTAATAGTAAATTGTGGTATATAGTACAGAGGATTTCTATGGTATATATACAAGAGGCCTAGGAATATTTAAGAGATATTCTGGCTATCAAATCTCTCGTTTATAGGAAGAGATCACTACAGATATTAATTCCTAAATATATACACGGAAATAGTCAAATCTAATAACTCTAGTATCAAATAGCATCACCAACCATTCATAAAGTCATTCATTAGTCTTGAAGGTTGTTTCCATTCACCCAAGGCCTAATTATGATTTGATGATATCCACTTTATAAGTCTTTCTTTGTAAAAGTGGTGGCTCTAGTCAACATATCTAGCATGTCAAGAAGACAAGAGAGAGGGAACCTATACCTTATCTGTGGTATTGTTTATCACCTGGAAATCAATGCAGATTCACCAATTTCCATCCTTTTTAAGAGTCAATAATATAGGAACTATGCATGGACTAAAAATTTCTTGAATGAACCTTTTTTTTTTTCTGGTCACTCTTTTACTTTCCTTCAATGCTTCATTCTTAGTAGAATTTAGGTGCTGGAAGATTTGGTTTAAGCTCTATTCCTAGCATCAAAGCTTTCTTTCTTTGCTTTTCCTCTGTTCTTTGTTTGCCCTATCAGAATCAGTATCGGTTGATTCCTTCCCAAATGATGAGAGGAGGAGGATTTTTTGTTTGCATGCCTGCTGGCAAGCTCTATACCCGACCGAACATCTTATTACTTAAAAGTTGAATTAACTCTATAGCTTGAAGTCTCATCCTTTGAATCCTCTATTGGTTACAATAGACCAAATTACTAAATCTGTAGCATGATGAGTATATCGTAAAGGAGGTAAATCACTTGCTAAATCATCAGGTGTAATGTCTGAAAAATCAACCAGCTGCTTATTCGGTTCTGTAGCCATTGCAAAATATGTTCCAACATTTGTCTCAGTTAGTTCTCTCACCACCATTGCAAAAGTAATTCCTTTTTATTTGCTAATAGTTTTAAGCTCCCTCTTTTTAAGGGTATTGAGAGGTCTTTTCTTAGTATTTATGGCTACCTTACTACTTTCCTTTTGCTTCTCTACTTTCTCTATATTCATGGGCTTCAAAATTATCTTCATCTAGTAGAACATAATTGATAAATATTAGCCTTACCAAAATTTTGCACATCATAAAGTCGCGGTTGACCTAGTAAAATATTCTTTCGAAGAAATCACATCACAAAAGATAGAACCTTCACCTACTCTTAGTTAATATGAGATACTCTAACAATACCCAACCAATTCTATCTTTGCAAATCAGCGTTTTTGATCTTTTGACATGTACCGATTAAAGAAGTCTACCATCACTACTTGTCAAACTTTGAGAAAATATTTTTTGCATTGCTTACTTATAATGGCATGTTTGGTTGAGTGGAATAGCTATTCTATTATTGATGTATTCCTAATGAATAGTTATTCCTTTATTTAGTTAAAAAATAACATACAGAATAACTAATCCCAGGTTTAGTTATTCCTACACTTTTAGGAATAGATAAAGATACCTCCCCCTTGTCTTTACCTATTCCGTGAAACGTAGAATAGGAAAAGACAACTTTTTTCATTATTATTATTGTTTATTTTATGTTATTTTAATTTTTATTCTTATTCTTATTCTTATTCTTATTCAAGACAACTTTTCTCATTATTATTATTACTTTATTTCATTTTATTTTGTTCTTATTCTTATTCTTATTGTTATTGTTATTGTTATTGTTATTGTTATTGTTATTGTTGTTATTATTATTATCAATAATTTTCATCATCATCATCTTCTCTTCTTCTTCTTCTTCTTCTTAGTATTAGTATTTGTTTGATCATGTTGTACCAATTTATATACTACACAAATCGCAGATTTGTTATCATAGGAGAGTCTCATTAGGCAATTCCATTTAATCTTTCAGGTCTTCTAAGATAATTTTCAACTAAAATAGTTCGCAAGACTTTAGTCATTGCTCGAAATTCTGCCTATGCACTATATCGTGCTACTGCATTCTAATTCTTCTCCATGTCTCAAGGTTCTCACCAAGAAAGGTGCAATATCCTGAGGTTGATCTCCTGTTAACAATCTATCCTACATAATCAGCATTCGTATAAGCCTCAAGTTCTAGACCTCCATTTCTCTTAATCAAAATGGCTTTTCTTAGTATTCCTTTAAGATATCATAATACTCGATGAGCTGCCTACAAGTGAACTTTCGGACTCTGTATGAACTGACTTATCACACTCTCTACATGTCTCATATCTGTTCTAAGTGAGCCTCCTAACAAGGAGTTGATATGTTTCCCTATCTACAATAACATCCTTCTTTGCCTTTCCATGTTTATTGTTTTGGTGTCTCAGAGTAAATGTTGGTTTTGCCTATTTATCTTAGGAGATCAGTAACATACTTTTATTAAGAGATAAAAAATACTCTTTCTAAAGTAAGCTACTTCAATATCAAGGAAATATTTCAGCCTTGTTAATTCCTTGATCTCAAACTCCTTGGCCAAACATAAACTTGAAGACTATCTTTCTTTTTTGTCATCTCCCGTCACTATTAAGTTATCAATATATACTAAAAGTTGTCACTCTCCTTGAAGGTCAGCATTTGATGAACAACATATAATCCCCTTGGCTTTGAGTAGCCAAATTATAGATCTCCTAAACCATAAATTTGGCAGCTGTTTCAACCCATACAAGGCCTTCTTAAACTTCCAAGTAGTTTGTGTAGCCAAATTATTCCTATAACCTAGTGGCACTTTCATATAGATTTCCTCCTTGAGTTCTCCATGCAAAAATGCATTCTTAATATCAAATTGTTGCAATTTCCAATCATAGTTAGCTGCTAAATATAAGAGAATTCTAACAATATTCACTTTTGCACTCGGAGAAAAAGTCTCTAGGTAGTCAATTCCATAAGTTTGGGTATAACTTTCAGTCGTCAACCTGGCCTTATATCTTTCAATCAATCCATCTTCCCAATTGGCAGTTTCACTAACTCCCAATTTTTATTATTTTCCAGTGTCTCCTTTTCTACATTCATAGCTTGTTTCCTTTTCCCATTGGTTAAAGCCTTAACTGTGATTTAGTTTCACTATGCAAAGAAGATTCAAAAATTATTACCTCATTCTCAAGATCAAGGTTGAAGTCTTGGGCTTGCATAGAATTAGGAATAACTGTCTTTTTCCTTGGATATAAGTTGCCAAATCTCATATTCTCAAGGGAAGAATTTATCTTTTCTTCTTGATATTTAGGTATAGGTTTAGACATAGGCTTGGAGGAAATGGCAGGTCAAGCAAGAAGAAATCATTGAGATCCCTTTTATCTTTATTTACTGTTGTTGAATTCTCACCTTGAAAATAAGGGTGATGAAATTAGACTCATAATTCATTGACAAAAGTTGGTAACACATATCATTTTTTAATCAAAGTGTAACCCGAAAAAACACATTACAGTAAAGGACCCCAAATATCATTGTGAATAAGATAAAAAGGATGAAAGTTTTTTTATTTCTAATTGAAAAAGATATACATTTGTGTCTGGCAAGCTCACACACTATCAGGTAAAAAAGATTTTGAAAGAAAGGAGTGAGATAAATTGTCCTTAATTGTTTGATAGGTTAAATTCGTCAAGGTAGCAGAGATCATAATGTAATCTAGCATGTCCAATCGTCTTTCTTGAATAATCTTCTTGAAGCACAATAATTTTGATGAAAAATCACATAGACCTTCACATCACTTATCTTTTAAATCACAACAAAGAATGTAGAGTTTAACGAGAAATCAGCATTTAGCACCATATCATTATTTAACAATCACATTTGTAATATTTTCTAAGCAGGAAGTGAGAAATTATTGGGTGAAGCTTCACTCTCATTTGTTTCTTTTGGATTATTCAGACCCTTGTTGCTACCAATATGGATAATCAAGAACTGACTGAAAGCATGCAAAAGCTACTGATTGTAATGCAAAGATTGGATGAGAAAATTGCCCCGATGCTAGAAATTGATGGAGAACTTTTCAACAAAAGGTTAGATCAGGAGGCTGGCTATGAATTCTGGAAGACCTTGTTCACAATTAATGCCCCAAACTATTTCTTATCCATTTTTTTTTATTTAGTGTTGAATGGGTGGAACAGCAATAGGGTTGTGGTTATATGTTGTTGGTTAAGTCATAGTTATGCAAATATCAGTATGGTCATCTTTTGATCAATAGAGCAAAAATTTCTATGCTTCTTTTGATCAATAAAGCAAAAATTTCTCTGTGCTCGGTGAATTTTATGATGAAAATAAATTATGTGAATACTATTGGTCTATATTTATTAGATTCATGCTAATGAATCCAAGCATTTATCATGTTGTCTGTAATTTTCTACTATCAGGTGGGGATATCTTTCACGGGCAGGCCTTTGGGATAAAAGTCACTTGATGAGACAAATTGAGAAGTTAGTGGTTATGCTTGAACTTTTCCTAATTTTTTGTTTATGTTTGCATTGTAAGTTAAACCTAGTGAGTTTTTATGTTTGCATTGTGAGTTAAACCTAGTGAGTCTAACTTCTTGCAATTGTAGGTACGCTGACATTTATACATCCAGGGTGTCAAACTTCTTACACTATACACCCTTCATGTACTTCCGGTCACAAGAACAGGTATTATTGTTCATTATTTATTGTTGGATAATTATTTTAGATAAGTTTAGTTAGCTTAGGAGATTATCTTCTAGGAGATAAGTTTATCTTCTAGTAGATAAAATAAGATATACTATAGATTGGATAAGTTAGTAGATACGAAAAATCTAGTAGTTTAGTAGTATTAGAATAGGTTATACTTGTGTATAAATTACATATAATCAGAGAAATAAAGTGGATTTTTTCTTCTGATATTTTCTATACTCTCTTGTCTCATGGTATCAGAGCTACCAATTCTGGTAGCCTAATTTTTTTCCAGCCACATCATGAAGGTTCCTATGATGAGTCCTCATCCCAAACACCTAGTTATGTTATACCTTCAGCCCAAACTCCATCCCCTCCTATTGATAATTTTTCGTTGCAAATCACGCAACATAGATTAAATGGAACAAATTTTCGAGAATGGTCCTGATCAACCATGCTCGTAATCAAAGGAAGAGGCAAGGCTGGATATCTAACAAGGGCAATTCCTCAACCACACGAAATAGCAGTCACTTACAGTGCTTGGAAAGCTGAGAATTCTATTGTCATGACTTAGCTTATAAATTCAATGGAGCCAAAAATAGGAAGAACCTACCTATTCTGCAAAATTGTAAGAGAAATCTGGGAGGCTGTGCAAGAAATATATTTTGATTTGGAAAACACTTCTTAATGCTTTGAAACCATATCAAAAATTAGAAATACTCCCCAAGGTAATATGTCTATTACCGAGTATTATAACTTACTAAATTATGGAAGGAGATGGATCTATTTTATTCAGTATATTGGGAATCTCATGCTGATGCCGAGAAGTATGAAATTTTATTGGAGAAGGAGAGAGTTTTTGATTTCTTGCAGGGACTTAATGTTGGACTCGATGAAGTGCGAGGAAGGTTACTCGGTTTGAAACCATTGCCATCAATCCGAGAAACGTTTGCTAAGGTTCGTAGGGAAGAGAGTAGGAAAAAGGTCGTGCTTACCTCACACACTTTTGAACAAACCTGTCAAGGCTCAGCTTTAGTGGCAAACTCTCGAAAGGAGTCTACTTACCAAACCCGAGAGCAAGCAGTGGTGTGACCACTGTGATAAGCCCTACCACACCCGTGAGACCTAGTGAAAATTACATGGGAAACCACCAGATTGGAAACCTAAAAGCCAAAAAGTTCAACAAAAACGTGGAGCAGCACATGTAGCAAGACCTGATATCAGCAAATCCACAGGGCTAAACCTGCCCCCCCAGCAGATTGAACTACTTCAACAATTCTTGAATCAGAAAAAAATCACAACTTAGAAAGACTCACATGACCAACAAACCTCTACTGCAACACTAGTGCATAAAGATAACCTGTGTCAATCATTATTATCAAAGTCCCTAAGTCACGTTCTCTGGATTTTGGACACAGGGGCATCAGACCACATGATTGCATCTTTGAATGTCTTTGAAAAATATGAACCATGTAACTAAAAAGTTAATGTTTGGGTCGCGGATGGAAAAGGGTCACCAGCTATTGGTCAAGGGAGAGTTTGTTTGCCAAAATTGAAATATTGTTCACTATATGCCTAAGTTAACTTATATTGTACTACATGTCAGTATTAACCAAGGACATGGACTGTATTGTGAAGTTCTTTCCATCTCATTGTGAATTTCAGGACCGGTGTTCGGGGAAGATGACAGGCAGTGCTGAGGAGAAAAATGGACTTTACTACTTCTCAGGAAAGAGTACTCCTACTGAATCCAAATCACCACATAGGAATTCCCTTTCAGTTATGTCAAATTCTGATGTTTTGTTATGGCATCAACGCCTTGGTCATCCCAACTTCCCATATTTGAAAATCTTATATCCAAACCTTTCATCAATAAAGATCAGATTTCTTTATATTGTGAGCAATGTGTCCTTGCAAACAAAGAAAAAATACTTATCTCATACAGTTATACATGCCCTCCAAACATTTCCAATTAATTCATTGTGATATCTGGTGTCCCGCTAGAGTTATAAGTCTAACCGGTACTCGTTGGTTTATCAATTTCATTGATGATCATACAAGGGTATATTGGGTATATCTAATGAAAGACAAATTTGAAGCCTATCATATCTTGAAACAGTTCCATAAACACATCTAAAATGTATTCCAGATCTCTATTCAAGTAGTACGTACAGACAATGGGAGAGTATTTTTCAACTGATTTTATTCAATATCTCAGTGAAAATGGGATCATTCACCAGAGCTCTTGTGCTTATGCCCCACAACAAAATGGGATAGCGGAGAGAAAGAATCGCCATCTTTTAGAGGTAGCCCGATTTATGATGTTTCACCAACTTTGTTCCAAATTCCTATTAGGGAGAAGCCATTCTATCTGCCTCATACTTGACAAATCATCTTCCTTCAAAAACTTTTCAATTCTGAGCCCCATTGGGTGTTCTTCTAGAACAATTTCCTCACATTAAGCTCCTTAATTCTCTTCCTTCTAAAGTCTTTGGGTGTACTGTTTTCGTACACAACAATTAACCCAATAGAAGCAAACTTGACCCATGAGTTATTAAATGTGTGTTTGTTGGGTACTCTCCCACTCAAAAGTTTCTCACCTTCTACAAATAAATTCTTTGTTTCATGTGTCATTTTTTTCGAAAAACAACCATACTTCACCAATACCTCTCTTCAAAGGGAGACATCTCATGAAGAGATTTATTGGGACCCAAGCATATCACTTCCTATCTCACAAACCTTCCCACAAAACCTCGCAAATACCGCAAACACCTACCATTGAACCTGAAATTGTCCAGTCCACTTTAGTGGGAGAACCAATTCTCGAAAAACGAACCTTAGTATATTCTTAAAAGCCTAAAGCTCCTCAACAACACTAATCATTGGACCAGGAACCAGCTCCTAGAGAGACTATGGTAAGTGACTTAGATGTGCCAATTGCACTACGAAAGGCAATGTTATGAATACCGTACCGGTCTCGGTACCGGATTGAGTTCTGGAACGGAACTGTACTGGTTGGTACCGGGTACCGGGTACCGGGTACCGTTTTGGGAAAATTTTTTAAATTTATGAAATAGTCCCTAAAATTTTTTAAAATTGCAAAATAGTTCATATTGGTATATTATAGTACTGTATACTTTACTAGTTTACTGTTTACATCAATCATGCTTTCAAAAATCTTAAT
>JANIHZ010000210.1:90776711-90788137 GCA_027478365.1 Erythroxylum rufum | reverse complement strand
TAATTAAATATAATATTTATTCTTTCCATAAAAACATAAATTCCTTTTGCCAGTGCATTTCCGATTGTAAATATATATAATATTATTATATTAATATCTTCTCACCAACTTAATCAAAATGCATTTTAAAAACGGCTTTTTTGGGTCCGTTTCTTTTTTTTTTTTTTCCGTGCAGTTGGGACTTGGGAAGGATTATCGGCTTAGTCTACTCTCAATCCATCTAACCCTTCCCAATTGTTCACAAAATTCAGTCTTTCGTTCAAAGGGTTTGAGAATTAGGATTTAGGAAGGGTTTGGTTTCCTTATCCTTCCACAATTCCCCATCTTTCGGGGTTCGTTAGTTTCCATCTGCTGTACTTTTCTACGACTGCGAGTGGAGGAGGAACTAGAGAGGAAAGATAGAGACTTGGGTTTGGCGAAGTGGGATTTGTTTGTTTCAGTATTTTGGATGTTGAGATATAAGTAAGAAGAGTATAAAAGAAGTTTAGAGTTTTTGAGAATTATTCAAAAGAAAGGCCAGAGATAAGCAAAAGAGATTCCGGCTTATCTGAAATGGCGAGCGACATGCAGATGAGCCCTCAATTGGAGCAGATCCAGGGTGAAATCAAGGACAATTTTCGAGCTCTCTCGTATGTTTTTCCTTTCTTTGCAAAGTTTTTACCTTTTATCTCTTCTCTGTTCAAAATTGCATTTTTCCTTTGTTGCATATATGTATGACCGTCAAGATCTGGGTTTACCATTTTGTTTCTTCTGCTTATTTTTTTTATGGCGTTATTAGTTTACCACCACCTTCTGATTCTGTTACCTGCTTTTGTAATTTTTTTTTTCCTTTTTGTTATTGTGTTTTTGTTACATATTTTCTTAACAACTAAGCTGAATACTGTCCACTAGCAGAAAGAAATCAGTAGTCAGTTTAACGTTACGATCATTGTCTTTCTGAAAAAACAAGATGTTTTCACAACTATTGTTTGCTTTTTATGCCCGTTTCAATACTGCTGAGTTAATCTCAAGGCATCTGTAGTTCAGCTGCTAATCCCATTTGCCTATGAATTTTAAACCGTTTTACTCTTTCTCATGGTGCTGAAATCTGAATACAAGTTATTCATATCTGATTGTACACATACGCGTAGATGGGATTGCTAATGTTACTGTATAATCCTTACTCTAGTAGATTGATGATAGTTGGTCATATAGATTTGCATTATTGCTCTTTGTTACAGGAATGGCTTCCAGAAGCTGGATAAGATTAAAGATTCCAATAGACAAAGCAAACAGCTGGAGGAACTTACGGGAAGGATGAGAGAGTGCAAAAGGTGTGCTATTGAACATTTCTTTTATTTCATATGACTTTCATGTCTGCAGAATTTTGGACCATCTCCTTTGTTGCATCTGTTTACTCGAGTGATAGTATTTCAAGTTCTCCTTCAATGAATGTAAAATATGCTTATGTATATTCCGCATTAGATTTCTTTCTGTTGGACTCTCTTATTGGATAAGTCGGTTTCTATGGGCTTGGTGTACTTGATCTTGAAAATGAGTTTAATTTGAAATCTTTGGTGGTCTTGTTCAACCAAGAAATTCAGGTTTTTCATGCTTCGAGATGGCCTCTACTTATCTTACTCTCCCTATACTCATCTTATTATTCCTCTACATCTTATTCTCTACGCATAAATATTATACAGTTCAGTTGTGACATACTTATTATGTTGCACAAAGTAAAAATTCCATAGTACATTGGTCTCTCCTTTTGTCCTTTCCTGCTGAAGTGACTAATATTGCACTTAACTGTTACAGATTGATTAAAGATTTTGATCGTGAAATCAAGGATGAGGAGAGTAAAAATCCTCCTGAAGTTACCAAGCAACTAAATGACGAGAAGCAATCCATGGTTAGATCTTTTTAAATCTTAAACTTCCTTATATTTTCTTTCTTAGTTGACATGTATAGCTTGTTTGTTAAATGGTTATTTTTCTGCAGATAAAGGAATTGAACTCTTATGTGGCTCTAAGGAAAACGTAAGTTCACCTATTTGTTTAATTCACAGGTTAGATACCATGAGTTTGAAGTCTTGAAATGTTTGGGGTTGAAAAGCAATACTTTAAACAATACCGGTTTGTTCTAAGCATATGCAAATGTCATACCAAGTTAGAATATTTTTGATAGAAACTCGTGATGGGATTAATTGGTAAAGTAACTCTAATGAGTCTACGGTGCTAAAATGTGATATTAAATTTGATAGGGCCATCTTCATAGAAATAAGTTCCTTTAGATTTCATGTGGCTTTCTTTGTGGTGGGATTTCAGGTATATGAATACACTTGGTAATAAGAGAGTTGAACTTTTTGACATGGGAGCAGGAGCTAGTGAACCCACTGCTGAAGAAAATGTTCAATTGGCTTCAGGTGGAAGTCTTGTCTCTTTGTGTTTCTAATTCCCTGATGGCAGTTATTATATCATATAAATGCAGATATGTCCTGCTAAATGTCCCATTTTTACCTGTTTTGCATATGGTTGCTACTTCTATTTCTTTGAAGTTGTTAACCTTCAATGAATGCAGCATGTATAGCACATGCTTCACTGCAACTTCTGCCAAGCAAGATATAACTGAGGTTGGGGGTCGGCGACACCTTTCATCCCTTGCTTTTTGTTTCATCAAATTAACAGAACATATAATTTTCCACCCCTTGCTTTTTGTTTCATCCAATTAAGAGAACATATATTATTGTGGATAACTCCTGTTCTTCTTCTGTGGTCCCTGATGTGGTAAAAGATAGTTCTAATTGCTGGTCAGCTTCATCTCAGATCATACTTCTGTTTTGTAGCCATGTCAAATCAAGAACTTGTTGATGCTGGAAAGAAGAGGATGGATGAAACAGATCAAGTCATTGAACGCTCCAAAAAGGTAACCAATCTTGTGCACTTTGCTTTTCGAAATGTTTATGTTATTAGTATTCTGAACTTCAGATTTTACCCTTAGGTTGTTGAGCAAACGATTGAAGTGGGAACACAAACTGCTGTTACATTAAAAGGCCAAGTAAGCATGAGACCTATCATCAGCTATCGCACTTGTTTCCTGAATTTATCCTCATTCTTAAATGCTTCACTCATGATTGTTCTAAAACACTGCAGACTGATCAAATGGGTCGTATAGTTAATGAACTAGACACAATTCAATTTTCAATTAAGAAGGCCTCACAGCTGGTGAAAGAGATTGGAAGGCAGGTTAGTTAGTTACTGGTCTTGTTATACTTCTGTTCCTTTATTACTTTTGTTTTTAACCCTTCTTTGTAAACTACTGAACTTTTCCATTTGTTTTCTTTTTTCAGGTGGCAACAGATAAATGCATAATGCTATTTTTGTTCCTTATTGTCTGTGGTGTAATAGCTGTTATTGTTGTGAAGGTATTCTCTTCAGCTATTGATATTGTAAAACAGCCTTATGCTTTCCTATTCACATCTCTTATGGCTGCAAAAAATTGCGATAATTGTAGCCGTGATAGTTAGTCTTCATTAACACCTCTCTGGGAACATAAAAAGTATATGATATGTGCGTTGTCCTATAACATTTCCATATGCCGTGCTGTATTAATTCTTTCTCCTTATTACCTTCTTCTTTTTGTTTATTTTACTTGTATCATTTGCATGTATGTTTGCACATCATACTTGCATCCATTGTTGTCTCAAGTCAAAGGTTGTGGAGTTGTGACTTATGTATTTTTTCAGATTGTCAATCCCCACAACAAGGACATCAGGGATATTCCTGGACTCGCGCCACCAGCTCCTTCAAGAAGGCTTTTATATTTGAGGGATTCAGTAAACTGAGTGAATTCACGAGGACAGTCGTGAATCGGTTGTTTTGCTTCCCAGATTTTTGTGGTTTATGCCATTGAGAACAAAAAGGAGTGGTGGGAAGAATACTGTTTGCTGGCTTTCATCTTCTTATTCTCATTCTTCAATATCTTTTGTACTCTTATATTCATTACGTACCTGAGCTGTTGTGTAACTAAGGTTAATGTAAATCACGTCCGAGTGTATTCTTGCATTGTTTGATGTTTTGCTTGTGTAAACATGTTTTGATTGTGGCACAAAGTTTGGAAGACCTGAGTTACACGAATAGGTTTCAGTCAGTTCATGTTTTGGTCTGATATCTTGAGCACTGCAGCTTGTTTACGTTATTGAAATTGACAGTAGTTGAGGTGACCATATTTGAGGCTCCAACGTGGCCTAGCTCAGTCAGCCAAATGGGTGTGTGAATTACATGTTTTTTTATCTTATTTGTTTCTCATTCACCTGCTCTTGTTTGTTGCCCACGCCTGGCTCCACCTGGATGCATTGCATGTTTCCTTATTCATCATCATATTCGGTCCAAATCTCGCACCAATGTAAGGTTTGGAGAGATCTGATAGTACGTAGTTTTATTCTTATAAAATATAAAGGTTGTTTATGACATATCTATATGTATAGTAAGGTAATAATATAACAAAATATTGCAAATAGGCGATGATGGTAAAAAAGAGTAAATAAATAAAATTAAAATTAATATAATATAATATAATTTTTACTAAAAAATGTGCATTAAAACAATAGCAACAATTTATGTAGTAAAAATTATAATTTTAATTAAAAAGTTATCAATAAGATACAACTGCAAAGAACTTTAATAAAAAGAAAAATTATTAATAAGATACTAACGTAAAGAGTTTTTAAAATCACGGAATCATAGATCATTTTGTTGTACGGATCAATTTACTGAAGAAAAAAACCATAGTTCTAACAATTAGAATAAACAAGTAATTAACTAAATAGGTTGGTGTGAGTGGTTCGGCACTCTCATCGCTTAACTAAAGGTCTTGAGTTCAAGTCTTGAGAATGGAGAAATTGTTTGGCCAGTACCTTACTCCTTACAAGCGGGGATTAGTCTAAAAGTGGATGATTTAAAGACGTCTTTTTATAGTTAGGATTTTCTTAGGATAACTCGTGGACTAACAAAAAAGATAAAATAAAATAAACAAGTAATTATTCTTAAGATTGTACAGACGTAAGCCTTATCAGGGTGGCAGAATAGAGAAATGGGATATGTTGAAGTGCTAGAACAAGAGAAGATCTCCCAAGATGAAACCATAAGATCATTTGATAATCTGGACGCCATGAGTAAAGAAAATGATAAAGACCAGTGGATTGAGAATGGTAGTCTCTTTTTGCATGTTTCCTTATTATGACAGAAATACAAAAGACGACTCCTTCCAATCCCGTAGAACCAAACAGATACTACAATAGTTACAAAGCAAACAAACCAAACCCCTATAATTTTGGGGTTATACGTAGTGGTAGTAGTTGTTGTAATAACATAAACATTAATCACAGCCTTCCTAGACAGGATTAGGTGCAAGCAAACAACTTTTTTATAAAGAAAAGCAGACCCACATCTGCATAAAAGAAAATGAAGTGTGTTTAGAGCTAATCTGACATGGGTTATAATAAAAAAAGACAACCAACCTAATCAATACCTAAAGCTAAAATAAGATTAGAGATGACATTAGTGAAGCTTCAACCACCGTAGTATGTAGACAGTCTCTTTGGCTTGCTTATAAAAAAAGATTTCATCCCTGCTGCTTCTGTTCTGTTCTGTTGTGTGGTTAACAAGCAAAAGAGTTTAGATAATGAGAATGCGATGACTATCCCTCAAGTAAAGTTTCCCAATATCCTACTTAGTTTTAGAACCCAATCATGTCAAGTTAGTATTATTATGTTGAGTTAGTTATCATGTATATCTCCTTTCCTGGAAGCTCACTGGATTGGGTTTCTTTGAACAGGTTGGTTACTTGACACTTTAAAACTCGCCTTTTTTGCCATAATTATTTTTAAAAACTTTAATTAAGTTAGTGGTTTAAGACAAGCTATTGACTTTAAAAGTCTCAAACAACATCTGCCCTTGGTGGGGCCTTATACAGAGATAGATCAACATATTATGTCCATGTACCTTATGTTTCAGGAAAAATAATATGTAAGAAACAGCATTCGAGTGTTGAACAAGCTAAGTACACACAGGTGGCATGTAGAACATTTACCATAAGCCACCATAAGATGGGGATGGATTGATGGTGTATGTAAAGACACCAAACAATTGTCTACCAATTCTTTGTCATGATGCGAATCAAAATCATATGGAGAATAGAACTTGGAAGAAACAGATGACAATAACTACGTATGGGTTAGACAGGACATACACATCTAATTATCAGATGCAGATGCATCATTATACATGTATGTATCTGACTGACTCTGTCTCGATGTGTATAATCTGACAAGCAGGCCCTTAGAATCAGAACCGCTTGTGGTTGAGCCGGCAAATGGACCCATCTGATCATCTGATCTACCGCCCTCGAAAAATCCTTGCAAGGTCAAATCTTTCTTCTACTTTTTACCCTGTTTTTTGACAAAACCACAGTGAACGACAGAGTAAAGCACATGTTTGTTTTATTTTTCTTTTTGTCGTAGGAGTAATTACTTAAAGAACTTGGTATAATGGTTGAAAAAATAAAGTTTAAAAGAGGGATGAGTTCATGCGTCCAAACTCCAAACCACGACCAACCACCGCCACTTTTAAGTTAAAAGTCACGGCTTGCTTGTTTGCTTTCACTTGCTTTGGTCAAGCTGGTAAGGTCTCAGGACTGAAGCCAATGCCATTAGAAAGGAATAGAATAGGGAACTCACAGAGCACGAGGAGGATAAAAAATTGGATTTGTCCTTAAAGAGCAGTAATAACGAGGAAATGGCTGATCTTGGAAATCTTTTGTCACGCTGATTGGTGATAAATGATTATTACTCGGTCCTTTCAGGGATTCTATAAAACTCTACGACTTTCTGTGTACTTGTCACAGTCACAGCACCTCATTTTAAAAAGGAAGAAACTTAAACCCAAGAAGACTTCCTTTCCTTGACACTTCGTTTTCACCCGATATCTGTATGTACGCATTGAGGTTTATGTGATGTAAAGCATGTCTTTTCTCGTCACTGTTCACCCACTATGACAACTACACACAGTCTAATACGTTTTTGCCAAATTTGTTTCTGAAAACCCAGAAAGGAAATCAATCTCTCTCTCTGTTTATGTGATTCTTTTACAATGGGGGTTCTTTTTCCACATCAGGATCATATTATTTCCATGTGGGTTTTGAACAAACACAGTGTTTGAAGATTAATCAACGGGGAAGAGTGTGAAAAAGGCAAGTCTTTTGAGATCCTGTTTGTGATTTCTTCAACTTTAGTGCAGCTTTTTACTTTGATAGCTAATGTAGATGAAATCTGATGAGCTGTCTGGTCGGTTTTTGGTTCTTCTTTAGTTCACTTCAAGGGAAATGCTTTCTTCTTCTTCTTTTTCTTCTCATCTCCATTTTCTTATTTCATTCGAGGTCGATGACTAGTTATTAGTTGTTTAAAGTTCTGTGCTTTTGTACGATCCATATGTATCCCATTCCTTTTCCAATTTAACATAGTTGTGATCATATTCTTTATATCGATTGGTGGGTTTTGCTTTTGCTTGAAACTTTTTGGTTTATTCATATTCTCTTTGAAGGCTCTGTGATTTGAGGCCTTCTTTGTTTTCCTTTTCTGTAGGCTCAGTAGCAGCTGAAGGAAAATGGCGTCTAGTCTTAAGAGTACTTTGACTTCAAAATATGTTGGTATAGAGTTGTGGGTAATAATTGTTGTTTGTCTGGGAGTAGTTTGTCTAGCAGTTCTGGTGGTTTCACTGTGGCTCAGTTTCAGAAAAAGATCCAGAAGGTCAGGTAACTTGCTCCCTATGAGCCAAGTACCTAAAGTTTCAGAGGAAATTAAGGAGATTGTAATGGACCAAGGTAGTTTTGTAAGCCTAAATGACAGATTTAGTGACAAAGAATCGGAGAAAGTATTGATTCAATCAGAAAATGGCGATGATAGCAGCTCCTTCATTCACACGGAGAAAGATGGGTCTCAAGTGGGAGAAGAAGGATCCACTGGGAGACCTTCTTTCTACAACCCTTCCTCACATCCTTTGACTGCACCTTCACCTCTGTCTGGTCTACCTGAATTTTCACACTTAGGCTGGGGTCACTGGTTTACACTCAGAGATCTGAAAGAGGCAACTAACAAGTTTTCCAAGGACAATATAATTGGTGATGGTGGCTATGGGGTTGTATATCGAGGCCAGTTGATTAATGGGACTACAGTTGCTGTTAAGAAGCTCCTCAACAACCCGTAAGCATCTTATCAATTTGTTTCCATTTGTACATTATTGTTTAAGATATCATTTTACTATCTGTAGGTTAATAGATTTGACAGTCTGTTGATGTTCTTTTATTACAGAGGACAAGCTGATAAGGATTTTAGAGTTGAAGTAGAGGCAATTGGTCATGTGAGGCATAAAAATCTAGTTCGACTGTTGGGCTATTGTATGGAAGGAACACAGAGGTACTTTGTTATTTTGGTTTTCTTTTAAGTAGGTAGTGTTCAAGTAAGTCATCATAGAATAGGTAACTAATCAACAGATTGAACGTCACAAAAATTCTGATGATACCTTTTTTCAATCTTGCATTCTTAAATTAATAAATACTTATATCCTTGTTACTATCTTCAATCATAAGAACACTAATTGCAGTGTCTGCATTAGACATTGTTACGAGTTTTGCAGATAATGGTTTACTTAGATAAGCACCAAGGACATAATAGTGCCTTCCTGCATCAAATTAACCTCCTGGTGCATCAAATTGGTGCTATATTAAGCAAGTGAATATGAAGCAGTGTTCTAGATTCACAAAACTGTATGTTTTGCATTCACTTGTTGTTTTCTATTTTCCTGTGTTATAATTCAGAATGCTGGTATATGAGTATGTCAACAATGGGAATTTAGAACAGTGGCTTCATGGAAGTATGCATCATCTAGGATACCTTACTTGGGAGGCTCGCATGAAAATTCTGCTTGGTACTGCTAAAGCGTAAGTCCATCCATCCATCAATCAAGTCCTCATAATCTTATATCACATGAGTTCACGTTCATGGCCTTAACTTGCAGGCTGGCTTACTTGCATGAGGCCATTGAACCGAAAGTGGTGCATCGAGACATAAAATCTAGTAACATTTTAATTGATGACAACTTTGATGCCAAGATATCTGATTTTGGCCTGGCCAAGCTGCTTGGTGCTGGAAAGAGTCACATTACAACTAGAGTAATGGGCACCTTTGGGTGAGTAGTTCTCTAACATCAATTTCTTGCAACTTAATCATCAAAAGTTTCACTTAGTAGTAGGGACAGAGTAATACCAGCATCTATTAGGTTTCAGATCATGATATGTGAAGGTGGTGGGTTGGGAATCGCTGTAATTATTTATGCTTTCCAATGTATCAAGAAAAGAGTTCTATTGCAACTTGACGGGCGACGGTCCCTCCATTTTCTTTCTGCTGGCTTTTGAATCTACCATTGATTGTTACTTTAGCAATTCCATTGTTGTTAGGATATTTTCTTTGCTTTTCCTTCACATGCAATTGTTTTCTTTTATTTGCTAAGATTTGAATGATTTGCAGTTATGTTGCTCCAGAATACGCAAATTCCGGCCTTCTGAATGAGAAGAGTGATGTTTATAGCTTTGGAGTTGTGCTTCTGGAAGCAATTACTGGAAGAGATCCGGTGGATTATGGTCGCCCTGAGAATGAGGTGTATGCTAAGCCTTTTCATTTTAAGGGAGTGATGATTTTCACGTACATAACCTGCCATTGACTGGCAGTATATGATTTTGACTTTGGACATCATGTGAAGTACCTCAATTAGATCCTTTGAATTTTACCAAAAACGTTAAAGCATACAGTGGTCCAACATTCATTGTGGCGTTAGAACCTGTAACTACTTTAGCTTGCCATTTCTTTTCGGGAATCTAGTGCAGTATGCTTTTCTTTTAGTTATGTAGGGTTCCCAAGTGAATATAGTATAATCCACAATGCTGTTTTTTTTAATCCTGTTGGTTCTTTCTTTCAGATAAATCTAGTGGAATGGTTGAAGACGATGGTTGCAAGAAGGCGCACAGAAGAGGTGGTGGACCCAACGGTTGAGACTAGACCATCGACTAGTGCCCTTAAGCGAGCTCTTTTAACTGCTTTAAGATGTGTAGATCCAGAAGCTGAAAAGAGACCAAAGATGAGTCAAGTAGTTCGCATGCTTGAATCAGAAGAATATCCTGTGCCAAGAGAGGTTTGACCCTGAAACTTGCTTTGAGCTTTTTATTTGAGTTCCGTTTGGGTTCAGATTGTTATTTGTTTCCAAGGGAACATTTAAAAATAGCATCCATCTCTCTAAACTTTTACCAACTGGAGATGCTTTATTCTCACACTATTTTCATGTGAAGTTGGACTTATTAATATATTTAAGGAAATCACAACTAAATATGGCCGTGGATTGAATTTCAGGACCGAAGACGCCGAAGAAACCAGACAGGAGTAGAAGAGGTCGAGTCTCACAAGTACAAATCTGACTCAGAAACGAGCAACAATCCAGCTGATAGAAGGAAACATCAGGTGTAGAAACTGTGATGATTATAACCAGGAGGGAGGGTATCTCATGGATTATGTCTTTATCCCGATGTTTGTGCATTGGCTGAAAGTTGAGTTGGATCGTAGTGAGGAGGCAACGGAGGGATTAGACAAGTTTCTCGTAATTCTCAATATTTGCTGATAGTAGCTGTAGAGAAGATCACATTGTACCAGAAAGACGAGCCCTTGCAGCGGTGGCGTGTACAAAAGTTGATGGTTCATTATTTCTTTCATTCCCCTCTTCTAAACTTAATTTTGTTCTCTACCTTTGATCACGTTGTTGTCATCATATAGCTCAAAAGATTTACAGCAAAAGAATACGTAGAAAAACCAAGTTAGTGTTTCAGATTGTTGGTGAAATACTCAATTGGGTGCTCTGTTTGATACATTTTGTTTAGATATTGGCTCAGTGTGCATTATCCAATATCCATTAAGTAGAGTATAATGGCAGGATGATACTAAAAAAAAAGATTGCAGCTTTGTGAGCATTTTCCCCATTATTTGGGAAACGTTGGTGTTCTGTCATTCTGGAAAAGAAGAAGCAACACAAGCCAAGTCATTGGGTTTGCTAAAGATTTCACCTTTTTCCTGTTGTTTGGAAGTCATGAACTGGCTGAAATTTAACAGGAAATTTTCTTTTACCAAATGATCAGAATGAGTTAGAAGTGGGAGGGTTCATTGAATTGCATGGTCTCTGTCTTTTTTTGACCGGAGAAACGGAGAACTTGATTAGTTAAAAAAGAGGAAAGAATGGTAATAACCACTCTTTTCTTACTAATGGCTTCTTCAAATCTTTAGCCTTTGTTTGGATCCTTATTTGCACAAGGGAAAGGAAAGGAAATACTGAGAGGAAAAGAGGAGAAAAGAATAG
>JANIHZ010000210.1:90765984-90776611 GCA_027478365.1 Erythroxylum rufum | reverse complement strand
TTTTGGGATGTTATAAGATTGAAGATGTATTTCATAATGTCTTTAAGGGTTCAAAGGGATTAAGAATGAAAAAAAAATATAACCCTTCAAAGATATACGCACGCTCAAGTTTCACGATTTTAAGCAAGAAGGTTGGGTTCCGGAAACAGGATCCAACATAATATGATGTCTTTTCTTAGGAATTCTTTATAAACTTCACCAGCTATTACATGAAAGGTTGTTACATCGGTCGTTGCTTGTTGGTATTGTGATGTTGCTTCGTTGTCACATAAAAAGCTTTGTACTATTCTAGTTATTTTATAGGTCGCAAAATTCCACAAGGAATCTTTATTAATGACATCTCCAAATGGTTTTTCTACTTGAAGTAATAATTGAATCTTATTAGACCATTCTAGAATTAATGCTTTTGGGTTTAAACTACAATCTTAAGTTAATATTCCATTAGAACTTAACGAGATAAGTTTTGGTGTATATTCAGTGGGATATTTATGTATTTTGTTTTTCTTGCAGATATACTCACGCGAGAATGGAAGCAATACTGAAACAATTAGACGATACATTGATTCAGAAAGAAACCGAGCTTATAGACTAACAACACAAAATAAGCATGATTACCAAAGAAATCAAAGTTACATATCCAATTATAGATAAGAATAAAAAATTTCTAAATATTGAGCTATGTTATTTTGATTTGTTCTTCTAGATTTGTACAGATAGGGCAAGTTATTTCGAATGGTTAGTTTGAAAGATTAGCTATCATAATATTTTTCATTTACTATTCACATTCAAGATCATGGAAAACAGTTATCTCATACGTAGAACTCTCACATTATTGATAGCAAAAACTTATAAACGCGATAGCACTATGGATTCATTCATTAATTACTATCATGTACACAATAAGAGAGTACACACCACTTATCAAACTACAAGTTCTGAAAAATATCAGCTTGAGGAAGATTATTTACAATATATGCAATTTTATAAACAAATCATAGAGCCAGCTCAACAACAGAATCAAAATCAGCAATTGAATCCCAATACCACATTCATTTAAATAGTAATTCAGAATAAAAAAGTCAATGCTTATATAAACAAAGGAGTTACTATCTGTATTGCATCAAAACAATTATTAACCACAAGGAAAAAGCTAGCAATACCTTTACAAATTAGAATAGCTGATGGAAGTTTTAAATTCATTTGGTATGTAAGATAGTATAATAATATATTAATCAAAAACTATACATTTTCAGTTCCTTCAATTTATCAACAAGAATCAGGATTACCTTTAATTATAGGAAATAATTTTCTTAAATTATATAATCCATTTTGTCAATATTTATATTATATCACCTTAAGAACACCTCATCTTAAAACCATCAATAAAAAATCCATCATTTTAAAAATTCCTATTTATCATACGACATATTATCAACAGTTATTGTTTAACAATAACTGAAAAATTAGATTCATTACATTTTTATCTATTAAATAATATGACTATACAACTAGAAATAGATACGTTACTGAATGAAGTTTGTAGCGACAATTCGTTAGACCCAATTAAAATTCAAAATCAAGAACTTATTGAAATATGTTTATAGGATCTCACACAAGAAGTTAATATACGAAATAATATTCCTTATACGCAACAAGATGTCAAAGAATTTATATTTGAATGCACTGAACTATTAGAGAAAGGATTAATTAACCCAAGTACTAGCAAACATTCTGCACCAACCTTTTATGTAAATAATGCAACTGAACAAAAACGAGGAAAAAGACGCATGGTTATTAATTACAAAAAATTTAAATGATGAAACCATCAGAGATGCCTATAAATTACCAAGTGCCTATAAATTACCAAGAAAGGATTATATTATAAATAAACTCAGAGGATATATTTGGTTTACTGCCTTAGATGCAAAATCCAGATATTGGCAACTTAGATTACATAATAATACAAAAGAATTAACAACATTTACTTATCCACCTCAGAAACATTACCAATGGAATGTATTACCTTTTGTATTAAAACAAGCACCTAGTATCTATCAACAATTTATGAATAATAAGTTAGAAGGATTAGAAGAATTTACTTTTGTTTACATTGATGATATTATCGTTTATTCTAATTAGGATAAACTCGATCATTTAAAAAAAGGTTAGAATTGTTCTTCAACGACGTAAAGAAAAAGGACTAATTTTGAGCCAAAAGAAAGCTAGAATTGCACAGCAAGCTATTGAATATTTAGGTATAGAATTTAATCAAGGATATTTTAAACTACAACCAGACATTCTCACCAAATTACAACTATTTCCTAATAAATTAATGAATAAAACACAGGTACAACAGTTTCTTGGATTATTAAATTGCATGTTTGATCAAGGATTTCTAAATGAATTAGCAAAAGAAAGAAAAGTTTTACAGATCAAATGTAGTTCTAAATACCAGTGGAACTGGACCCCGCCGATACTCAAGTAGTTCAACGACTAAAGAACATCTGTCAGGACTTACCCACTCTTTATAATTACCTTCCGAAGGATAAACTGCTCGTTTAGATAGATGCAAGTATAGATACATGGGCAAGATGAATTTTGGCACAACCACCCAACCAAAAGAAGTATTTACTCTACAAGTATATAAATAGGAGGTTCAATCCCACAAAACTGAAGTATCCAATACATTAAAAGGAAACACTAGCCTGTCTCAAAACCTTAAGAAAATTGCGCTTAGATTTATTAACGATTGAATTTACAATTCAAATAGACTGCAAGTATTTATGTGGATTCATTAGATACAACATTAGATCCAATTATAATCAAGGTCGCCTCATCCGATGGCAGCTCCAATTGAATCAATACAATTGTATGATTCAGTATATTAAAACCACTAACAATTTTCTTGCAAATATACTCACGTGAGAATGGAAGCAGTACTCAAACAATTAAACGATACATTGATTTAGAAAGAAACCGAGCTTATAGACCTACAACACAAAATAAGCATGGTTACCAAAGAAATCAAGCACCTTAGAACCACCATTACTCTTCTTAAGGATCAAGAAAGCCCCAGTACTAGTGAACCAAAACTACCAACTAAACCTTCACTAACTATTCAAACTAGACCACAAACACCACCTCCTAAAGTAGCCAGTCCTATACCTATTCAAAAATCTGCTCCAGCCATCCCACACTTAGATCCCTTATACCGCAAAAACACCAAGATCAGAAGGAATAAAAAGTTTATGTTATTTATAATGGACCTATGTCAGGAATCTATGATCAGTGGCATCAAGCAATAGTACATATTATAGGGAAAAAAGGAATTCTACATAAAAGTTTCGCTACCAGAACTAAAGCAGAATTCAAGCATCCACCTCTTCGACCATAATACAAGACTGTACTCACAACTACTTCCAACATTCCAACCAATATGCAGACTCTTGGTAAGGCAATAGATTTAGAAAGAATCCATTCACTCCCATCCAAATCGTTACAAGAAGAAGCAAGAGCACTCACATCATAAATGTTTTGTGATTGCTTCCAAGCACTCAATGAATGGAATGAACAAATGAAATCTTCCAGTATTTGAACAAATGCATTTTCTTCAAGACAAGGCTTTACTCCATTTAAATTTTTGCGGTCAAATTTGAACAGTTTGCAAATGTTAGAATTCATTTAAATGGACCAAGGTAGTTTTATAAGCCTAAATGACATATTTAGTGCCAAGGAATAGGAGAAAGTATTGATTCAATCAGAATATGGCAATGACAGCTACTACTCCAATTATATGGAGAAAGATTGGTCTCAAGTGGGAGAAGAAGGGTCTATCGGGGACCTTTCTACAACCCTTCCTGACAGCCTTTAACTGTACGTTCACCTCTGTTTGGTCTATCTGAATTTTCACACTTAGGCTGAGGTCACTGGTTTACACTAAGAGATCTGCAAGAAGCAACTAACAGGTTTTTCGAGGAAAATATAATAGGTGATGGTGGATATCGAGTTGTTTATTAAGGCCAGTTGATTAATGGGACTATAGTTGTTGTTAAGAAGCTCCTCGACAACCCGTAAGCATCTTATCAATTTGTTCTCATTTGTACATTATTGTTTAAGATCTCATTTTTACTATCTGTAGGTTAATAGATTTGATAGTATGTAGATGTTGTTTTATTATACAAAGGACAAGCTGATAAGGATTCTAGAGTTAGAATAGACGTAATTGGTTATGTGAGATATAAAAATCTAGTTCGACTGTTAGGCTATTGTATGGAAGGAACACAGAGGTACTTTGTTATTTTGGTTTTCTTTTAAGTAGGTAGTGTTTAACTTATCATAGAATAGGTAACTAATCAACAGATTGAACGTAACAAAAATTCAATGAAACTTTGTTTCAACCTTGCATTCTCAAATTAACAGATCCATATAACCTTATTACTATCTTTAATCAAAAGAACATTAATTGTAGTGTATTCATTAGACATTGTTACAAGTTTTGCAGATAATGGTTTCCTTAGATAAGCACCAAGGACATAATAGTGCCTTCCTGCATTATATTAACCTGCTGGTGCATCAAATCGGTGCAATTTTGAGCAAGTGAACATGAAGTAGTTTCTAGATTCACAAAACTGTATGTTTTGGATTTACTCGTTGTTTTCTATTTTCCTATGTTATTCTTCATAATGTTGGTATATGAGTACGTCAACAATGGGAATTTAGAACTGTGGCTTCATGGAAATATCCATCACCTAGGATATATTACTTGGGAGGCTCACTTGAAATTTCTGCCTGGTACTGCTAAAGCGTAAGTCCATTCATCCATCCGTCCCTTAGTGCCAAGATATCTTGTTTTAGCCTGACCAAACTGCTTGTTGCTGGAAAGAGTCACATTACAACTAGAGTAATGGGCACCTTTGGGTGATTAATTCTCTAACATCAATTTCTTGCAACTTAATCATCAAGAGTTTCGATTAGTAGTAGGGAGAGAGTAATAATAACATCTATTAGGTTTCAGATCATGATATGTTAAGGTGGTAGGATCGGGAATCGCTATAATTATTTATGCTTTCCAGCATATACTTTAGGAACCCTCAGTGACGGTCCAGGACCTCTTATATCGAGACAAGCAAGGCATTTCATACCGAAGAACCCTGTGTTACCTAGGGTGATTTTGTTTGTTTAGTTTGTTTTCTTCCCTTATAGGAAAAAAAAAGGAAAAAAAAAGAGTTCTATTGCAACTTGATGGGCATTGGTCCCTCCATTTTCTTTATGTTGGCTTTTGAATTTACCATCGATTGTTACTTTAGCAATTCCATTGTTGTTAGGATATTTTCTTCTCTTTTCCTTCACATGCAGTTGTTTTCTTTTATTTGCTAATATTTGAATGATTTTGTAGTTATGTTGCTCCAAAATACACAAATTCCAATCTTTCTAATGTGAAGAGTGATGTTTATAGCTTTGGAGTAGTGCTACTGGAAGCAATTAACTGAAAGAGATCTGCTGATTATGGTCTCCCTGAGAATGACGTATATGCTAAGCCTTTTCATTTTGAGGGAGTGATGATTTTTACATAAGCAAATGCATACCATTTACTAGCATTTTATGATTTTGACTTTGGACATCATATGAAGTAGTGTTGTGCCAAAATAAGTTCTAAAAAATACCTAGGTTATCCTACACGCAAGTATATGAGGTAGTTGTACTTGATTACCTAGGGTCGTCTCCCATAAAGGTGAAATCGGTCCACTCAAATTAACCTTGAACAAAAATAAAAACAGATGCAATCCTCAACATTCTATCCTAGTTTGTTCAGTGAAGGATTTAAAGAAAATTACGCAATTAGACTAAAAAGTGGTATGATTTAACTGGAAGCAAAAACAAATAGATTAATCAAATGGGAAACTCTTGAGAATTAATTTCACTAATTTATTCTCCTATGCATGATTAAGGGGAAATGATTGGATAACTTTCTTACTAAAAATAACAGTTACTTTCTAAGATCAACGCGAATAATAAACTAAATCTAACTTTTATATTCGACAAGTTAACATCCGAATTAATTATGGAAACCTAAACTAATTACCACTTGAGTTCTAATTCTTAACCTAAGTGTTTATAGTTTCTTGTGCCATATTACACTTATTCTCTCTATCCTTTGTTTAATAACAAAATGATGCAAAGTTTGGTCATACTATTACTTCCATTCAGTTTATAAACTATAGCAAACATAAGGTAACAACACAGTTCCCCAATCATGCATATTTGACTAAAATAGCTACACTAATCCTTAAGAAAAAGAGATCAGCCCATCATGGAAATAACAAGATTCATCATCTTCATATACTTCAACCCCATCTTTATTAGTATAAGAGAAGTATTAAAGCAACATACCAAGTAAATAACCAAATGAACTATCAAAAAGCTAACAGAGTATCAGTCTATCAACTACAGAGTTGTAAGTTTAGTAAAACAACAGATAAATAATAAACAAAATGAGCAAACAAGTGTTCAGATAAGGGAGTTATAGTGATCAGCTGCCACTCTCAAGCTTTCTATATTGGCTCTCGCTTTCTGCCTCTACTTAGTTCTCACCCAGATGCTCGACTGCTCACGCCGCTTCTACCTCTCTGCTGTTCTTCTTCTTTTTTACTTCTCATCTCACTCTGTTTCTCTACCTCTTCTCTTTCTTCTTTCTCTTTATCTATTTTTGTGTCCCTAAATAAGTCCCAGTGTGTCTGTGTATAGCTCTCAATTCCAACCTCCCCTTTTAGCTCTCATTCCTTTTCTATTTGTAGCACGAGTCTAGGTTTAGTGTTGTAGGGTTGTTACATCGTCAACCTGCACACGTCAGACTTAAGTGAGTGCAAAGGAGTAGTCAAGGGCGTGAGGGCTGGTCACCACCGTGACTAAGTTGGTCACGGTGGTGATGACACCTTAATCACCACTTTTTTTATTGCAAAATTTACATTACCTTTCATTTTACAGGCAAAATTCACAAAACATTCCCTTCATCCTTCATGCAACATTCATGGCCATTTTCACTCAATTCATCTCACATTTGGATTAAAAATGCAAGAATTTGTAACCAAAATCAAGATATGAATGTAAGAAAAATCAATAGAAATTAGACACAACAAGTAGCTTAGATAGATCCTTTGAATTTTACCAAATACAATAAAGTATACAGTAGTCCAACATTCATTATGGAGTTAGAACCGATAACTACTTTAGCTTGCCATTTCTTTTTAGAAATCTAGTGCAACATGCTTTTCTTTTAATTATGTACGGTTCCTAAGTTAATATAGTTGCGGAACATTACAATGCTATTTTCAATCCCATTGGTTAGTTCTTTCAGATAAATCTAGTGGAATGGTTAAAGATGATGGTTGTAAGAAGGTGCACATAAGAGATGGTAGACCCTACAATTGAGAATAGAACATTGACTAGCGCCCTTAAGCGAGCTCTGCTAACTGCTTTAAGATGTGTAGATCCAGAAACTGAAAAGAGGCCAAAGATTAGTCAAATAGTTCGCATGCTTGCATCATAAGAATATCTTGTTCCAAGAGAGGTTTGATCCTAAAACTTGCTTTGAGCTTTTTATTTGAGTTCCATTTAGTTTCAGAGTGTTATTTGTTTCTAAGGGAACATTTAAAAATAGCATCCATCTCCCTAAATTCTTACCAACTAGAGATGTTTTATTCTCATACGATTGTCATCTGAAGTTGGAGTTATTAATATATTTAAGGAAATTACAACTAAATATTATCATGGATGGAATTTTAAGACTGAAGACGGTGAAGAAACATGACAAGAGTAGAAGGGGTCGAGTCTTATAAGTACAAATCTATCACAGAAACGAGGAACAATCCAAATGATAGAAGGAAACATTAGGTGTAAAAACTCTGATGATTATAACCATGCAGGTATCTCATGGATTATATCTTTATCCTGAGATTTGTGCATTGTTTGAAAGTTGGATTGGATAGTAATGAGGAGGCAATAGAGAGATTAGAAAATTTTCTCATAATTCTCAATATCTACTAATAGAAGTTGTAGAGAAGATTACATTATACCAGAAAGTGGAGCTTTTGTAGGGGTGGCGTATACCAAAGTTGATGGTTCATTATTTGTTTCATTCCCTTCTTATAAACTTAATTTTTTCTTGACATTTGATCATGTTGTTTCCATCATATCTTTCAAAACATTTGCAGCAAAAAATATGTAGAAAAGCCAAGTTTGAGTGTTTAGGATTTGTTAGTGAAATATTCAAATGGGTACTCTATTTGATACATTTTGTTTAGATGTAGTTGAGTGCATATTATCCATTAAGTAGAGTATAAGCCAATCTTTTTCTTCTCATCCCACATAGGATAGGATGATACTATAAAAAAAAGATTACAGCTTTGTGAGCATTTTCCTCATTATTTGGGAAGTGTTGGTGTTTTATCATTTTGGAATAGAAGAAGCAACATAAGCCAAGTCATTGGGTAGCAAAATATTTCACCTTTTCCCCATTGTTTGTAAGTCATGAACTGACAGAAATTTATCAGGAAATTTTCTTTTACCAATTGGTTAGAATGAATCAGAAGAGTAGAGGGTGGGTTCATTGAGTTGCGTGGTCTCAGTCTTTTTTAGTCCAAAAAACGGAGAACTTGATTAGTTAAAAAATGGAAAGAAAACTAACAACCACTGTTTTCTTACTAATGGCTTCTTTAAATTTTTTTGTCTAAATTGGCTCCTTTCATTGTTTAGTTTGGATTAGGAGAGAAAATATCAAGAGCAGTGAAAAAATATAAGTAGAGTAATTGATAAAGAAAAGGATAAGTGTGAGATAAAACTTAAGAGAGCCAGAGTAGGGGAAGCTTCTAATGGCGAAGGATAAAAGGAGTGTTTGGCTTTTGGAAAAAATCAATCAAGTTATGTTCTTTCTTGTCTTCGCTTGTCTCTTCTACTCTTCCTTGCAATAATGTCAACATCAATAACAATAATAAGATCAACAGTCATCAAATGTTTCTTCTTGGATGTGTTTATCCCTCTACTAGTATTGCAGCTTCTTCTTCTTCTTCTTCATAAAAGCAGCAACGACATTGGAAGCAAGGCCAATACCAAGCATAACTAAAATTTTGCATCCCAAGAGAGCCCCTTTTAAGAAACATAAGAAGAAACTTGACCGTAACTCTAATGCTAAGACCTGAGCCAACACTGTCACTGAAGCTCTGTCCGATTCCATTCAAAAGAATTAGTGGTCGCAAGCACTTAAGGTTCTTCCTCCTTTTATTTTCTATTGGCATTTCCATGTATTTTTGTCAACTGGGTTTTGTTCCATCTAAAAAAAGGAACCTATATGAAACCTCTAATTGTGTTGGGAAGTTGCGTGAAGTAGGCAAGACAACCCTATGATCGGAGACTAGAAGGTGGATCGGTCAGAGGGATTAGAGTGATCAAAAATGATGATGTGTGAAGGAGAGAACACCTTTTGCTAAGTTTTTTAAAGAGGGAGGGTGAATATTTAGGGATTAAAGTAAAATTAGGGTAATAAAAAAATTGAAGAGATATTCTTGTTTTTTTAAAAAAATTCAGGTGACTTTTGGATATTTTTTACGTGGCATTTGAAATCCACCTGGCCTCTTCAAACTCACTTTTTGTATATAGTAACGGTGTGTGTGTGACAATGCCAAATTTTTGTCCAAAATGGTCTAACATCGAGCAGATTTGATAACATTTAGAGCTTAATTAAGCAAGTTATAATGTTTGGCCCTAAATTAATCAAACACAAAAACATTTAGCCTAAAATTAGGCATTTAGCCTATATTTATATGTCCAATTTAAAATTTGTTAACTTTTTCAAGTTGTTAAATTAGAGAGATTCAAAGGCATATTACTAAAAGGCAAAACAAGGAAGAGTTGGAGATTTTTGGTGAAAAGTCTTTGGAAATAGATAAAACAAAACCCATTTCCCAAAAATGCATTTTGAGCCCTAAAAATTTAAATTCTCATCACTTCACACCCTTACGAAACCCTCCATCTTTTTGTCTTGTTTTTATTCAAGTCCTCATATCTCTCTTACTTCCATTCTCCACCATAACCAACAAACCCTAATCTTGAAATCTAAACTCCTTTCGCCACCACCAAAAATGGAAAAAAATAAAGTCACCCAACAACCATCAGACCCCAAGCAAAAGAACCCATATGATATTCTCAAGACCCAGGACATGTGTTGGATCCTGAAATTTTTCTAAATTACTTATTATTTGTTTAATTATTTATTTATGTTTTGTTTGTTATTTATTTATTTATTTATTTATTTGAATTGAGTCAATAATTAGAAATTTGAGGGAAAGATTATAATTAAGTTAGATAAAAAAGTTAGTGGATGGATTAAATTAAAGAAGGAGAAAAATTGGAAAGCCCAAGTAAGTGAGGGGCAATTTTGGAAGAACAAGCCAAAGATAAGTCTTGAATTAGAAGAGAGAAGAGAGGTTGTCATGAGAACCAAAGAGAGAAGGAAGAAAAATACGTGAAAAGGGGAAGAGAAGAAGGAAAATTGTGGAAAGTTTGGAAGAAAGAAGAAAGAAGAGGAAAAAGAGGAGAAATCAAGCTTGTAAGGTAAGTTAATTATCTTTTCTTC
>JANIHZ010000210.1:90750338-90764819 GCA_027478365.1 Erythroxylum rufum | reverse complement strand
CTTTTCTAATTAATTAATTTCAATATAATTGAAACTAATTAATTCTAATTTTAGAAACTAATTTTCTAAATTTAATTAGGAATCAATATAATTATTAATCTTAATCAAATTAAGAAAAATAATTATTTTAATTTTAGAATTAAATAGACAAATTAATTTAATTTAATATTCCAACCCTTTGAAAAATTAAACTAAATTCTAATAATCTTCGTTCGACCATTTACCTTCCATCTTGAAGAGTCACACTTTGGACAACTTTCCATTGGTAAAAGGATAGAAGGATTGTCCAGATTCCTTACTTAAGACTCTCTTTTAAAGGAGGTCTTGAGTTCGAGTCACGCTAAAGGAGGGGAAATAGGCAAGTTCCTATTGATAATTCTCTAGCCCCCTAGGCACAGCTCTTTGATCGGATCAAACGTCTCGCTTCTAGCGGCAGTGTGGGGGTTGGAGCTACTAGGGAATCTGAGGGCTGATGGGAACCTAATGCTGAGCAGGGGGGGCTAGTGATCAATCATCAGCTGAATAATCAAGTATGTGAAGACTCCTTGTGCGCAGAAGTGTACAGGCTACGTAAGAACCTGAGGGATCTTAAGGTTCCAGATTTACATCCTCTAGGCTCTTGGGGTGGGGTCGTAGGGGCTTAGTATTAGTCTGGCTAAGCCGGGATACCTAATGTAATAAAAAAAAAGGATAGAAGGATTGTTTGGGTTTTGGCGAAAATCTGTCATGTTATGCTCTCTCGTCTTCACTTGCCTCCTCTCCTCTTCCTTGCGATAACGTTAACATCAACAACAAGAAGATCATCGACTATCATCAAATGTTTTTTCTTCGATGTTCTAATTCCTCTGCTAAAACTGCACCTTCTTCTTCCCAAAAGCAGCAGCGGCATTGGAAGCAAGGCCAATACCCAGGCATCACTGAAATTTCACGTCCCAAGAGAGCCCCCATTAAGAATCTTAAGAAGAAACTTGATCGCAAGTCTGATGCTAAGGCCTGGGCCAATACCGTCACTAAAGCTCTGTCCGATTCCATTCAAAAGAAGTAGTGGTCTCAAGCACTTGAGATTTTTCCTCCTTTTATTTGCTATCGACATTTCCACGTGTTTTTGGCAATTGGGTCTTTGTAAAGTATCGATCTTTTTCTTAGCTAGGTTTTTGAGTTACTAAAGCGACAAACTTTTTACCATCCAAAAGAAGGAACCTACATGAAGCTTCTGGTTCTGTTGTGAAGATGTGGCCAGCCTCAATGTCCTCATCAACTGTTCGATGAAATGCTTGAAGCAGGATTAGAACCCACTGCTTAACTTTATACTGCATTACTCGCTGCTTATTGTCGCAACAATCTAATTGACCACGCTTTCTCCACTCTTAACCAAATGAAAACTCTTCCCCATTGCCAGCCTAATGTTTTCCCTTATAGTACCTTACTTAAGGCCTGCGTTGATGCTTCCTTATTCGAATTAGTTGAGACTTTATACCAAGAAATGGATGATAGACTGATTTCTTCAAACATAGTTACACAAAACGTGGTTTTGAGCGGATATGGGAAGGCTGGAATGTATGATGAAATGGAAAAGGTGCTGTCTAGCATGCTAGAGAGCACAACTTGTAAGCCTGACGTTTGGACCATGAACATTATACTCGATGTGTTTGGTAACTAGGGTCAGATTGATTTGATCAAAAGATGGTATGAGAAGTTTAGAAGCTTCAGAGTTGAGCTTGAGACTCAGACCTTTAATATTCTGATTGGTGCTTATGGAAAGAAGCGAATGTACGATAAGATGTCATCCGTGATGGAGTACATGCGCAAGGTCGAGTTTCCATGGACAACCTTGACTTTCAACAATGTTATTGAGGCTTTTACGGATGCTGGCGATGCAAAAAACATAGAGCTGACATTCAATCATATGCGTACAGAGGAAATGAGGGCAGACACCAAAACATTTTGTTGCCTTATCAATGGATATGCCAATGCAGGTATGTTCCATAAGGTTATCAGCTGTGTCCAGTTGGCTGGAAAGTTTGAGATACCGGAGAATACCTCGTTCTATAATTCTGTTATTTCCGCCTGTGCCAAGGCGGATGATTTAATGGAGATGGAGAGGGTATATAAGCGGATGAAAGATGTGCAATGCCAACCAGATTCCAGAACTTTTAGTATCATGGTGGAGGCGTATAGAAAAGAAGGGATGAATGACAAGATCTATTACTTGGAGCTGGAGAAACAGGAAATGATTGCCAATGGCTCTGCAAAAGAGTAGGATACTAACTGGACTGCTGTTGATTGCTGATGGATTATCTAAAATCAAAACTGCTAATTTCAGCTCCAGCAATTCATAATCTTTTGAAATGGGTTGGTGATTGGATGTTGGACTGGAGCAGTTGAATCAGCTTTTTTTTTTTAAACCTAGTTTACGGGATAGATGATAATTTCAACCGCCCTCTTCCCGAATGCCCATCTTAAAACCAGGAACTGAGAAGCGAAGTTCCATGTACAATACAGTTGGTGTTGTAATCATCTTTCGTTTAAGGAATAGTTGTCAAAATCAATTAAATTTTAGTCATTAATTGCTATAAGCTGTCAGATATCTGTGTTTCTGCAAAAGCAACTGGAAGATTAAAAGTTACGAATTGCTACAAGTAGCAGCTCTTCTCTGTGATTAATCTGTGGTTTTCCTCCGGGAAAACTGTCAGTTCATGTATCATCATCACTCAAGCAACTTGGAAGAAAGAAATTACATATTTTATAACTCGTCAAACCTCATTTAGAATCTCACTTTCCATAAGTGTCTCGAGTTTCAGATTAAAATATACAATCGTCTGGTCTGCTGTGATGACTAGAATTGGTACTGCATAAAACAAATCCAGTTTAAGTTCTTATTAGTACGCGGAAACTTCCCAAGTTCCAGGTGGTATTTAGAGAAAAAAGTCATATGAGGAAGCTGACTTACCATATTTTCAGTGTGTTCAAGAAAATCAAGGCCATCAACTTTTATCTGTTATGACTCATGAAGAGTTCGTTTGATGTTTGTTATCTTCCTAGTCTTCAAGAATCAAACTGAAAAAAGAAAAGAAAAAGCACATAATCAGCAAGATGTGTAAGAAGACAAGACACGACATTATCGAACATCAGCAATCTCGTTTGACTTTTTCATTCAATATTCAGCTGACACTAAGATTAAGGCTCGTTTCCATTGCTGACCAATAAGATGACGCATTGCATTACCTCATCCACTGCAGGTTTCGTCTCTTTTGTTTTTAATCTCTTTTATCTTACTTGAAACTCAATCAAATGATTAACTAAATATGTGCATCTCCATATGTGTATATATGCTCAAGACCCATTGTCTGTCTCTAAACCTTCCAACCTGTTAATCCTACAATGGCCCAGCTGGCTGGCCCCGATAGGATTGAGTCACTAAGGGTCGAGTTGGCTGAGCTTGGAAGAAGCATCAGGTCCTCTTTTAGGGCTAATGTGTCAAGCAGTTTTCGCAGTGTCTCAAGTGTAGTCTCTGGTCACCATAGTAATGTAGTAGATGATGAAGATCGTTCGCAGTGGGAAGCTGTTGAGAGGTTGCCTACTTTTGAACGAATTACAACTGCATTATTTGGAGGGAAAGATGGAATAGCTGGAATTGGAAATGCAAGTGGGAAAAGAATAGTTAACGTTGCTGAACTTGGAGCTCAAGATCGTCATATGTTGATAGAGAAACTTATCAAACACATCGAAATTGACAACCTGAGATTATTGCAGAAAATTAGAAACAGAATTGATAAGTAATGATCTGAATGATATGCGCATAGTTCAAGCCTTCATACATGTATGCACATAAATTTAGGATCTGTCAAGTTTAACCAACGATTATTTGCAGAGTTGGTGTAAAATTGCCCACTGTGGAAGTAAGATACAAAGATCTTAGTGTTCAAGCAGAGTGTCAACTAGTTCATGGCAAGCCTCTCCCTACTCTTTGGAACACCACAAAGAGTATTTGTTCGGTAAGTACCTGCATGCAATGTTAATGCTCTCTCTAGATTAGTTCTTCCAAGAAGGAAACTTGCTAGGTTCCACTTGAATAAATTGTTTTTTCCTTTTTCTATCCAGAAGGTTAGCTCTATGAATGATTTCCGAAACACTGATCAATGCCCTTGTCTTGTTTGTCACCGAGCTGTGTTTTTAAGTCTGTTGACACCATAATTGACTTCTTATGGTGATCTATACAGCTCAGATTTTCACTATCACTTTGAGCTTTCTTCCTGTGGCAGGGGTTCTTCAATCTGCCGTTTTCTGAAGAAAAAGCCAAGATAACCATTCTAGAGGACGTCAGTGGTTCTATCAAGCCTGGAAGGTAGTCTTCAAATTTTGCTAGCTTTTGTGAGTTTGATTAATCACTCAATAGGCATAGCTACAGGTTACTTTTTTCCTAATAAGCCAGACCAGTGTGCTTACATTGTAGAGAAATGACGGAAACGTTTTGAAAAGTAAATTCACTTACATTAAAGGATTCATTTTGCAGGATGACTTTATTGCTTGGTCCTCCAGGAAGTGGCAAAACCACTATGTTATTGGCGCTTTCTGGGAAACTAAGCCATACTTTGAAGGTTTTTTAATGCTTCCACAAATTGGTGACGTTTATTGCATAATACATTTTGTTCTATGGTTGTCAACGGATTCACGTGAAGATCTATTCTTTCACTAAAAAACTATATGCCATCTGCATATTGTTTGTTACTAAAAACAATGACTTATTCTTTGCTTGTCAGCCATTTTCTGAAGGTCTTTTCCTGTCTTGAGACTCGTATATCGCTCGCTATGTTTGTTCTACAGGTTTCTGGGGAAATATCTTACAATGGTTACCAAATGGATGAGTTTGTTCCTCAGAAAACCTCCGTTTATATAAGCCAATATGACCTTCACATTCCTGATATGACAGTCAGGGAAACAATTGATTTCTCGGCATGCTGTCAGGGTATAGCAAACCGAGCTGGTAAGTATGCTTAGTGCAGAATTTGTCAATTTCAGTTTTAGAGATGCTAAGAACCATTCCCCCTACTCGCTATGAGTTTCAAGGAAACCATTATGTTTTCATTTGAAGCAAAATGAACACATTAAGAAACACTTTAGCGTAGATCTTTCTTAGCTCCTGTTCTTTCCTCTTCTCAGATATTTTATACGCAGTATGTTAGTTTCCAATTAATTTGTTAATCAACTTGGTTGAGGTTCACATATATGTGCATTTCAAACTGTATGGCCTACGTAGTTTTGATCATAAGTTAGGATGAAATTGAAATGTTAGGACTATAGAATTTAGTTGCATCTCAAATTTAAGCATTTCTCGAGTGCAACTTTCTCTTGATACAATGGTTACCACTTTTGATTTTTTTCCTTTGTGTAAAAGAGATTATGAAGGAAGTCATTAAGAGGGAAAAGCAAGAAGGGATAATCCCAGAACCTGATGTTGATGCTTACATGAAGGTAATAATACATTCACCAACTGGGAATTCCAGAACTTCAAAAAGTATGATATTTTGAGCCCTCATTGTACTTCTTTGTCCCCAAAAAAATGTTTGTAATGATTTTTCTGCAAAATTCAGTTTTCTCTACTTGTGCTGAGAAAACTAAAATAGCATGAAATAACTTTTAACAAGGTTTGATGTTTAAAATAATGATTCTGAAGTTATAAAAAGAGCTTTGATTACTAGAATAATGAAAAGCTCTTCCTCCATTATGAGTCTCTCATTTTAGCAATTATGTGAATTCACAACCATTTGTCAACATGACTGGAAGGTTATAATGCAGGCAATATCTGTTGAGGGTCTGGAAAGTACCCTTCAGACGGATTACATCTTGAAGGTACTTTAATGGTTTATTCTTTAATGTCTGAATCTTTCAAGTGTTTTTTTGAGTCAGATTTGGTACATGGTTGGCAATATTTGTTATTCTTCTTGTTCATTCTTTCAGATTCTAGGACTTGATATTTGTGCCGATACACTTGTCGGAGATGTCATGAGAAGAGGCATCTCTGGGGGTCAGAAGAAACGGTTGACTACAGGTAGCATATATAAGAAAAGGGACTCTCCTAGTTAAGAGCAGATTTCAGGGTTCTTGAGAAATCATTTCCATTAAAGAGCTTAACTTCAATATGATTTCCAGTTCTAGAATTCTTTTATTTCTTCTGTATTTCTCTATATGTCTGAGGAGTAACAACCAAGTATGAACCTGTTTACCAGTCCAGCCTACCTTCTTGAACTTTAACTTCTTCTAAGAGCTTTATCTTATGTTTATATAGGAGAGATGATTGTAGGACCCAGTAAAGCTCTATTTATGGATGAAATATCCAATGGCTTAGACAGTTCCACCACATTCCAGATTGTAGCCTGTCTGCAGCATTGGGTGCACTTAACTGATGCCACAGCATTGATTGCACTCCTTCAGCCAGCACCAGAGACCTTTGAACTCTTTGATGATATCATTCTGATGGCAGAAGGGAAGGTCATTTGCCACGGTCCGCGCTCTAACATCTGTAAATTCTTTGAGGATTGCGGGTTTAGATGTCCTCAAAGAAAAGCAGTTGCAGACTTCCTTCAGGAGGTAAGTTGGTAGATTTCACATCACCAACAGAGATCATTACTAAACAAGAAATTGGAGTTGTCTTACTGTTCTAATCTCCAGGTAATATCTAGAAAAGATCAAGAACAATATTGGTACCATGCAGAACAGCCTTATAGTTATGTTTCGGTTGACGAATTCATGAAGAAATTCAGAGAATGTCGGTTTGGGCAAAAGTTAAAGGAGGAGCTTTCTAAGCCATTTGACAAACCTGCTAAGAACACGAGTAACTTGGCTTTCAAAAGATATTCATTGTCAAAATGGGAACTGCTCAAAGCCTGCACAAAGAGGGAACTTCTTCTAATGAAAAGGAATTCATTTACATATGTGTTCAAATCATCACAGGTAACTTCCTGTATGCTTATCAGAAGTTTTATGTCTGTATGTTCCTTGTTCTGAAAACATTTCTACTTTCTTCCTCTCCTGCAGCTAGTGATAGTTGCTTCAATTACCATGACAGTTCTGCTGCGCACAAGAATGTCTATTGATGTGATCCATGGGAATTATTACATGGGAGGCTTATTTTTTGCACTAGTTATATTGATAGTTGATGGATTTCCGGAACTGCAAATGACTGTCTCAAGACTTGCAGTTTTCCATAAACACAAAGAGTTCTGCTTTTACCCTGCATGGGCTTACGCAATTCCTGCTGCTCTGCTTAAAGCACCACTTTCCTTCTTGGAATCTCTTGTTTGGACATCACTTACTTACTATGTAATAGGTTATAGTCCTGAGGTTGGAAGGTAAGATACAGATGAGTTCAAGATTAGCTTATAAAAACTGCAGTTTACTACAGTTATTCCTGATGTATAATTCATTTCATGTCTACTGTTTCTTTCAGGTTCTTCAGCCAATTTCTGATACTCTTTCTGATACACATGATGTCGATATCCATGTTCCGTTTTCTCGGCTCCCTCTTCCAATCTGCAGTTTCTTCATTGACTGCAGGAACCATCTCTATACTGCTTGTTTTAATGTTTGGTGGCTTCATTATCCAAAAACGTGAAGTATCCTATTGCTCCTATAGTGATCTTTCCATAAATATTTTCAGATAACATGAGTGAGCAGTTTGTTCTATTACATTGCAGCCTCCATGCCTGTTTGGTTAGCTTGGGGATTTTGGATCAGTCCCGTGACTTATGGGGAGATAGGCTTGACAGTGAACGAATTTCTTGCTCCGCGGTGGCAAAAGGTAGAATATTCATCTCCTGAAAACTTTCTTTTTCACGAAACCAGATCCTCTGTCCAGTTTTACTCTGTCTTATTCTGTCTCATGGAATCTCAGTCATTTATTTTGCGGGGCCCATGCGGACCCCAAATAAATAAATGGCTGAGATTTATTGGACACAATAAGACACCATAATATTGGACAGAGGATCTGGACTCTGTTAGGATCGTCAGGAAGAATAAGCAGAGGGCAGAGGAGTAATCGGTAGAGGAGTATGCTAATAGGTATTCGGGTAGTTAGTTAGCTAATAGTACTAACAACCAATCATTAGATTGTAACAGAATCTGTTACCTAGGGTGGTTATAAAAGGGGGGGCAGAGAGAGAAGAGAGGCATCATGTGAGAAAATAGAAGGAATATTGTGACAGAGAGAAGATATTCTCCCTGAGGAGCTTCTTAAGCTCGGGTTAGGCACTACCATTCGGTAGTGACAAGTATTTTACAGATATATAGAAATAATATAGAGGAACTCCAACGTTATAAGTTCTGGAGCCCTAACAGTAGGTATACCCTCTATGAGGTTATCTGTCTCCATAAAGGCATAGTGTCGGTCTACTTTGTGTTATTTTTGGTTGCTTCAATTTCATAATATTATTCTGATTTTTCATCACGTTTATGTTTGCAGCTGGTGGGACACTTTTTGGAGGAGACATGCATAAATCCTACTTTCAATGAGTCCTTTGGCACAATGGCAGAGGTCAAAGCCAGGCTTGACTGAACAGTTTGGACTATTTATTAATAAGCATGAAGTACTTCCTCCTATCCTCAAGATTTATGCTCTTCTTCTTACATTAATCGTACTCTCTTAGGCTTGATTCATACTGCCTATTACTAAATTTCTGTATCAGCTATGCAATGCATACACCAAATTAAATGATCCTTTGGTACGTCAGCTATTTGCTGACCAACTTAAGGTACCGCTCATTACTAAAAGGCTTGCAGATTTTATATGTTTGGAAAGTGATCTGAAGGTGATCTATTATTAAATTAGGATAGACAATCAGGTGGTGATGAAGCACTGTCTTTAGATGAAACATTTTGTACAGCTTTTGAGTATGGGCTGCCTCCAACCGTTGGCTGGGGAATGGGTATTGATCGATTAGCTATGTTGTTAACTGATTCACAAAATACCAAGGTTTGTGCTATATACCCTTGTTTCTCTTCTTTTTGTGTTTAGGCAAGAATTATAGGTGAGTTCGTTTGCATTTTTTCACCATTTTCATGCCTTTTGAGAACAGTAGGTGCTGCTCTTCCCAGCAATGAAGCCTCAAGATGAACCTCCTGCCAAAGGAACTAATCATCATCTTAGCTAGCTTATTCCTGTTATCTCTTATTCTTCCTGATGGAATTTTTAAAGGAAGGATTCGGGCAATATGCATATGACCTTCTCTGAATTGTTGCATAAAAAAGAAAAGGAAAAAAGTACAGATGATTTGTAGTAAATAATAAAGAAAAATATTGATGATGCAAGTAATTAGAACTATAGATTACAACTGCCCGTTCAAAATAAGCAGGGAACAAGAGGGCATTAATTAATTATATACAATCGTAATCCAGATATCTGAATGTCTCATGTTAGGGTAGGTGAACACGAGTGATTAACATTTACTGGGTCCTTATTTATCAGGGTAGGTACTGCAATTATTGGATAAGTTCACAATTGATTTAAGAGATAGCCAACTATAAGTATAACTCCACTAGGCTTAATTTATTGCAACGGTGTCTTTGAGTTTGATCTGTCAAGAAAATGGTGACCTAAACCCTCCAAGACTCTAACTGTAATTTGCTACACAACTTGTTATGGTCGCTGGAATTGCAATAGAAATTCAGCAGTCAGCACTGTAGGGTCACCTCACCGTCACCTGTGGTCCCCCTACTCAGGACTTCCAAAGCAGATTAAAACTCCATCTTGTAAGTTGCACGCCTCTTCTGAGATAAAAACTGGTCCCAAATCACGTACTTCGAGCCTCTGACTTCAGTTTTACAAGTGGACTAGGTAAGCTGCCTGCTGATTCAGGCACGAGCCATGGTGCAGATGTGAGACTTTTGAAAACGAATGGTTGCTTCCTTTAAGTTTTTCCTTTTTCAATGGCAGAATTGACTCGACACATTGGATTAATCTGTTTCAGGTACATGAAAAACAAATCATCGTATATAAGTCTCATTTTATGTAAGACTTTTGGAATCAACGTTGGCAGTGAGTTATTGAACTTATCGCCACGGCATAAGAAGCCTTAATTTCCTACCATTTCATGAATGATAGTTTGTTACAATAGCGGGGTCCAAAGATGAATTTGCCTTGCTCAATTATATGATCTTTCTATCGTATATTTTGCTTGGTAAATAGAAGAAACTGATGGAAGATAAGGAACTTGCATACAATGCCGATTAAAAGAAGATGAAAGCGAAAGCTACCGACAGACAACTAACAATGCAAGCCCCAGAATCTTCTAGAGCGCAGTGTAGATTGTAAATGGTACGATACCTATAATCAAGGCTTACAGGAATCGTACGAGTCCTTAGTATTATATGACAGAATCTACCAATGCAGCAAAATTACAATTACGGCAAAAAAAAGCTACCACAATTATTCTTCTTAATATTTAGCTCACCTAAAAAGGGAAACAATCATTCTTAATTTGTTTCAGATTGATGTTAAGTACATTTAGGTGCAGGTTTGGCGACTCGCATAATTAAGATTTATCGAGCGTTAGAGATACCAAAGCAAGCCTGTGGACAAGTCAATTTCAAGTATAGATACAATTTCCGTATTCCATCGTTCCCTGCCAACCACATAAAAAACAAAGTTTGTGTTACGAGTGCTGAAACAACATTGGTTTTACTTAAATTTAAATATTCCAAATTAAGTTACAAAGTTGTGTCTTGGATGGGGTGTCCATTGGTTTCATCTTAAGCACGGAAACGAAGTTCTAACTTGTAACCTAGGAATGTAACATGATGAACTGGTGGATGCTGGTAGCTTACATAATCAATTCTTAATTACTCATAGGATGCATTGTTTCACAATGAAGAGAGCCGCCAGGTTATATGGACGGTCATGTGTATGTAAGTCAACTAATTATGCCTTGGTGTATTTCCTGTTCTGTTTGTCGTTTCAATAGCCAGAAATGGATCGAACTTTGCCTACTACTCAATCCCATCAAACTAAAACTGAGGGAGTACACATCATTAATTATTGATGTTGTCTTTATAACAAGAGTTCAACTTCCATCCGGACAAATTTCAGAACAAACTGGCCTAAACCTGCTGATCCCTCCTTTTGGGTCACTGATGTAATCGACGTCCGACATGCCAAAATCTAACGCATGCCAAATCATAAATATGTGATTGATTGATCCAGATTCCAGATGCCTTTCTGTTTAGTGGGCCGCAATCCATGAAATCAATTTATCACTTGACATTGACAACGCTCGAGTTACCGTAAGTCCTGATGGTGATTAAAAAGTCAAATATTACAATGATACTTTCAAGTTTTAAATTATATACGAAGGTTTGCATAATTTCAACAAATTATAATAATGATCCGAATTTCACATGTGATTTAAATTTTTGTTGACTTTTATTTTCTACAAATTTATTTTTATTAACTACCGCATAAGAAAATTTGACTGATAGGAGAGTTTTCTATTAAACAACAACGTATGACATTTCAATTGGTAGTTAAAATAAGAGATAAAAGACTTTAAAATGTTCAATCTTTTGAGATTTTTTCAATTCAAAAAAAATATAATTTAAAATTCAAGGTTTTCATCTGAATATAATTTAAACTATAATATTTCATAATATTTACGTTTAACCCTAAAATTTTTAAAATGTCCAAAATAAACTCTCAATGGATAAAAAAAATTATTGGAGCTAAACTTCTATTAGTTAAGTACCAACTCAAAGAAAGACTCATTGAGAATAATTATGGCATCAATGATTTAGTTTGATTTATAGCTATATCAAATAGATATCAAAACTATTTTCCAGAACGGTGAACTTAAGAAAAAGTTTATATAGATTAACCTAAAGCTTTTTTTAATAGAAAGAAAAGGTCACATGGTGTGCAATCTTAAGAAATCAATATATGGACTTAAACAAGCTTCTCAATAATGGTATATTAAATTTAATGTTACAATAACATCTTTTAGTTTTCAAGAAAATGTTGTCCATTGTTGTATCTACCAAAAATTGAATAGAAGTATGTTTATACTAATTCTATATGTTGATGATATTTTACTTACATGTTTAGAATTGATAGTAAAAAATCAATGTTTGGCTACTTATTTCTAATAACAGATGGAGTAATTTCACGAAGAATGCTAACAATCTGTTATTGCTTCATCCACTAGGAAGCAAAATTTGAAGCATATTTTAAGGCTACACTTCATGTCTCATATCTGTTTAATTTTATTTTAGGACTTGAGGCTGTCGACACCATTACTAAGTCCCTAAAATTTTATTATGATGATTTTGTGGTAGTTTTCTTCTGTAAGAATGATAAGTACTCTAGATGTGTTAAACAAGAAAAGTTTAAATATTTTGCTGTAAAGGCGGAAGTTCAAAAACTAATACTGTGTATTGAATATACTAAGACGAAGATTATGATTGTAAATCCCTTAACTGAAAGCCTACAACTACAGTTATTTAAAGGACATATTCATAGAATAGGCCTTAATTATACTTATAGTTGTTTTTAATGACGTTTTAACACTCTTAAGATTAATAAGAGTTTCTAATTGCAATTTTCTTATTTATTATAATTACGTACATGTAATTGTTTTTAAATAAGAAGTAAAGTTATCTATGGCATATTAATGTGGACCTTTATGATATTTATATATAACTTATGTTACCTTACTTGATAAATTACTAATGTTGTAGAATATGGAAGGAAGTATGTGATATTAAAGTGTACGACTGTCATAGTCCACATTATGTAGTTTATTATATTAAGTTAAATTGTAAAGATATTAAAATATTTGTTTATGCATGCTTAATGTTTACAATATTAAAATTAAAGTTTGTAAGTATCAAGTCAAGTGAGAGAATTTTAGAATATGATCCAATTAGTAGTGATATTCTATATATAATAATATTATTAATATGATTAAATAGTCTTATTTGGTCTACATTTTCTATTTAATAGTGAAATAAATTTTAACCATTTATTTGGTCACTTAATGGACGTATCAGATTAAAAGTTATAGATATATAAATTAGTCATTCTCTCTACTAATTAGGGATACAAAAAGTTTTCCATCAAGTTATCCGTAACAAAATCAAAGTTAAGAAAGAGAAACTAATTTTAACAAAGAACACAATGAAGTTTCTTGAATCCTCTATAATAATGATGTCTTCTATATCTGGTACACAATATTATATCTTAATTATTTATGATAATTTTTTATTCAAGATATTATAGTTGTGAATGTCAATTTTGATTTTATTTTATAAATATCATGTTTTTACATAAATGCCCTAAAATGGAAACATAAAATCAAAAAGGGGGGAGCAACACAAAACATCATGTTTCAGGAAATGAAAACATACCTAGCAAATGAATTTTCAAACTAGAGAGGCATGTGGAAAGAAAGAAAGACAATAGATTCTACAGTAAAAAAAAAAAAGAGAAGAACTCAAATGCAGTGTGGCAATGGTGCTTCCAGTTGCAAAGGACAAATAGGAGAGGGAGGTTCTTTCCACATGACGACAAAGGGGGAAAATAGGTAAATGAAGATAGTGTGGGTTGTTTTGAAATAAAATAGGTTATGAGTATGTGTTATAGAGTACAAATTATGAGTTAAGTGTATTAGTCCACATGTGTGCCTAGTCTGTTAATTTTCTACGTGGACAACCCATATGTATTGGACAAAGGTGGTTCCATTAGCCAAATTAACAAATTAATAATAGAACTAATATTGTGAATTGAATTGTTAGAGTTATAAAAAGTCGATGATTTAATTAAAAATTATAAAAGAGTTTACACTGAATTAAAAAAAATCCAAAAAGTTAACACTTTAGAATATGTTAACCTTTAAAACAAAGGAAATAAACTTTCAAGCCAATCAAACAAAACATTGTAGATAACACATGGAAAATATAATTTTGAAGAAAATGTACATACTTATGCAAAGATACAGTGGTACTTGTCAACAAAAATAGAAGTATTTGTGCAAATGTTGGCAAATTGTAAGGGACAATGAGTGATGATGCTAATTTTATTTCCAATTTAATGCCAAAAATGCAAGGTCTAACTGAATCATTAAGAACTTTGCATTAATCAACATTATACATTGGCATGTTATTTTGGATCATATGTTGTATGACTATTTCCAACAATTTTCCTATTGAAGTTTTTTTTAAAAAAAAATAGTCCTGGTTTAAGGAATATTGCCAAAGAAGATCGTTATTGATACATTTGAGACAAATTTAGGGGTCATTAGGTTTTACTTCTGTTTTTCTGTTATAGTTTTTTTGTTTTTGTTTTTTGTTTTTTGGTTTTCCTTAAAAAAAACTGTTTGGTTGAGATTTTTAATATAAAAATTGAAAAAAAACTTATTTGGTTGAGATTTGTAATAAAAACAAAAACATATTTGATTTTATCATCATGTTTCTATTTTTGTAATTATACTGTTATATTAA
>JANIHZ010000210.1:90722684-90750221 GCA_027478365.1 Erythroxylum rufum | reverse complement strand
TAATTAAATATTGTAAAATAAATATTGATACAATTATAAAATAATCAATGAATTACATCTTTCAAATATATTATACTTCAGCGACATTTATGTCATTAATAAAATTTTTTGTTCTGTTCCCTGCAACCAAACATATTTCTGTCCTCAGGACAAAGACAATTATCTCTGTTCTGTTCACCGCAATCAAACATCTCACTATTTTCAATTCTTGTTCTGTTCCGTCTTGTTCTATTTCGTATCGTCTCGTCTCTGCATGTTGAAGGCGCTAACCAAACAGACAGTAACATTTTAGATTTTGTCATTATTAGAATGAAGTTGTGAACCTCCAGGCCTGTCCTGTCAATGTTCTAATGACCATTCAGGATTCAGGAGGAGCAAGTGAATGGTAATCCTGAAGCCATGAAATTTTCTTCATTTTCCTGTCCAGCAAAGAAACACATGACAGCTTCATTCAAATGGACAGTAGCTTATAAATAAACTTTGTCCCCTTTTCTAACCACATGTGTGATAATTTCCCGTGGGCATGGACAAGAATCGAGCTGTCCTATCCTATCCCTACCACACCTTCAATCATTTGGCAGAAGATACATCTCAACCAAAATTCTTACTTTGTCATGGTGAAAGAAGGTGAACACAGTTTATCTTAACTATGACAAAAACCTCGACTTTGAGATTGAAAGCGAAGCCCAAGAAAGAAAGGAATCGACAGGCTGAATTCAAGAATAAGGGCATGGGCTGAAGCTCGTACCTTGCAAGAATCCATGGAAGCCCATTGAAGAACCTGGCAAGGCCATGTGATGTGAGATGGAAGCGGAAAGAAGGTGTGAGGTGTCCTAGTGTTTTCTGTAACAAACTTACACGACAATCAAGCTCCTCTAGCTGTCTCAACTATGTCTACGCACCCTCGTTTTCAACTCCTCTCCAAGTAATTATAACGAATACCCACAACACCATAAACGTCTCCTTTCCATCTTTTCAACTTCTTCTCTTTTTCCATTTAGACACCGACACCGTCTATTCATGGGCAAGATTAAGTCTTTCAAGCAGGAGTTCGCTTTTGGTTGGTCTTACATCTCCAATTTTGTTGCTTTCATTGGTTTACTTTCTTTGGCAGTAAGACACCCTACGTTAGAAATCATATATATTTGTTTACATTTAACGTCTATGGTTATGGTGTAGATGAGCGACTCCAAGAATCTAACAAGATAATCAAGAAATACCCAGATCGAGTTCCTGTAAGTTCTTCATTTACACTTGCATTTTTTAGATTCCGGAGCTCCTGTTTTGTGCATAATATGAAATGTCTCTGTATAAAGAAACAGAGTTTCTCACCCCATGTCAATAGTTTGTCCGTTTGCATTAGACTTTGCGAGAATCTGTCTCTGGTCGAGTGTTTCAACTTTCAATTAAGCATATGCAGTGATCATGTCTGAAACACGATGTTCATCAGGTCTGGTTTGATGTTCAGGCTATTACAATTAGGAGTCATCTCTTACCTATTGAATGCAACTTTTGAAACTTGAAAATGAAGTAATACATCATTTTCTCATGTATATTCTGTGTCAAAAGATAACTTTCTAAATGTCCATCGATTCTCTTAGTGGCACATAAGCTGGAAAGACGAAGTTTTTATGCCTGGAATAATTGTTTTCTTGGGAATCAAAATGATAGTATGTGTATAAGTTGAATAAAGAACTCGCGGTTGCTGCGGCCAACTGACATAACTATCATTATTGCTGAATGTTACTGTTCAAACTCGAAATGGAGGGCAACAGATGCACTGTATCACTTAAGCCGTTGGATACAATCTCCTGTTACAACCTGTTTTCGCTTCAAAACAACGGTTTTAAGTTATATGTTTCCGGAGGCCAAATGCAAGATGTTTACACCCAGTTATGAAACAACTTGTCTCTGTAAACCTTCTCTGGCTCATTAGAACTAAATCTGATTCCTTTTTATTCCTCTTTTCAGGTTATTCTTGAAAGATATTCGAAAGCAGACCTGCCAGAAATGGAGAAGAAAAAGTAGGTCCTAGTCTCATTATCCAATGCAAAATTTTCTTCTTCTTCTAAAATTTATAATCAACTTAACCTTCCTTCTTAAAGTAGCACATCTTTGTTTCTCATCTCAATGATTCTAATCGCGCGTTTGATCCCTTGTTCAGCTATGATGATGCTTTTTTCGGTTATTACTTATCTATCTCTCCGGTTCTTATCCATACTAGTCATCAGAGTATCAGTTGTTATTACATTGAGAAGACTTTTTTTGAAAAATACATTGAGAAGACTTGTGTGAAGAACTTCCATTGTTTCTAGTGGTTAGGTATTGTTGGGTACTTGAGACATCAATGACTAAATTGGTGCTTGAAAATCAAATTACTGATGATTGCTCTGAGACATGCCAGCTTTTTTCCTCTCTTCCAGTTAAGAGGATGCCATCTTTACTTTGAATTTCCTGTATTACACAGATACCTTGTTCCCCGAGACATGACAGTAGGACAATTCATCCATATGCTAAGTAGCAGGCTGCATTTGACTCCTGGAAAAGCTTTGTTTGTATTTGTGAAAAACACTTTGCCTCAAACAGGTACCAATACTTTTCCAGTTCCTATAACCTTGGAATGCAGTTCAAACAAACAATTGCCTTGATACATTGCTTAGCTCTTAAACTCGCATTTCACGTTTTTCTCAGCAAGTCAAATGGACTCGATTTATGAATCTTACAAGGATGATGACGGATTTCTTTACATGTGCTACAGCACTGAGAAAACCTTTGGTTAGTCTGTATCATTCTTTATCCCGACTCTCTGATGTCTACCTTCATTCTACTGTACAGTTGTTTACGTGGACATCTGTCTGGCTTACCACTGTCCATGTAATCTCTATGGTGTTTTCTATCATGTGAACACCTGTAACTTAATCTTATTGGAATTGTTAGCAGACAAACAGATAGATGCTCAAGCAATTTCTGTTTTGAGCATTTAATTGTCAATAATATGTTTGCCATCTGATTCTAAGGAAAAAGCTGCAAGTGTTGAAATATAGACTGCAGATTCATGCAAGGATAGAGATTTTACCATTGGAAAAAGACCATCTTTATCATCTGCAAAATACTAACCATTAACCTTAAAAGCTGCAAATGCAATTGGCATCCTGAGAAAAGTTGACCAGAGATTGTGCAACACATCTCTGTTATCGTTACAACAAAATCTCTCCATTCTAAGACAAATTAAACCTTACCTCATGCCAGAACAACCGGCCTTTCCTAGCACCTGACTTCCGGCATCACAACAAGAAAATGTCTTTACACAAACCTTCGCAGTCCTGGTTGTCAGCTTGAAGCACTGTACCATCAAGTGGCTGCAAGAGAGAAGCATGAACACACCACCCTGAACCATACTTGTTTTTAAGATAAAAAGAAGGGAAAAAGCTAGATACGAGGCATACAATAACAGGTGAATGGTTTTTTTTTTTTCCGAATACAGAGGAAACAAAACACCCAAAACTATAGCAGCGCTCTAGGGTACAATGCGCCTTGTAGGTCGTAATGGAGCAGCTCCAGGACAATCATCGGAGGCTCACGTAGAGAAGAAAAGTCCGGTCTGGCTAGAGTAGCAAGCGAAGCCATCCTACCGGCGCACAGGTGAATGGTTTTTCATGTGCAGATAGTTCGTCATATCATATACACGAGTTCCAACAAGAAAGGCCAGAAATAAGTGCTAGAATAGTAAAATAAAAAGTTTGACATTTTATCACTGGATCCGCAAGGAACAGTAGATATCGATTCCTTAAGCCTCGGAACTCGCAACCAATCACGTTAGTTTTGCTTAAGAAAAGCAAACTAGTAAATATATACATGTACTACCATCCCGTTTTCGTGTTACAAGGACAAGCCTGAGCTAACGTTCTTCTAGACAGGTTTACGCATCACGCATGCAAAGAAAAGAAAAAAAAAAGATTCCTAACTAGCTTTGCAGAACATTTTCCTACCATGTCTCAACCATGAGTCTCTTGTTACAAATCGTACATCATCTTCACAGCTCATCAGCATCTTTCTATCCTCATAAATCTCTGCTAAGCAGACAATAAGAATAAACTAAGAGCTACAAAAATCACAACAAAAACATCACCACAAATCATATTCAACTATACACAATCGTCTAACAACAAATTCTCAAGTAACCATCTTCACTTCCAACCACAAAGAGTCTTGAGAAGGGGAGAATGCTTATGCTAGATAACATCGATAAGTTCTTCCCTCCATGATCTGCCATGTACAGCTTCTGTGGTTTTATCTGTCCCTGCCCTTCCTGCCACACATCAAAAAATAGCATGAACTCATACATCCACATTGGACAAAGGCATCAAACATTCAATGCCCTCTACATTGTCAAATTCCACTTCATTTGTAGTGTACTTGTGGCCCCTTTAACAGAACAGAAACATAATAAGTGTACGTGGAAGAAAAAAAACTCACGTTAATCATGTCACTGGAAATCATAGATACGGTAAGAGCGTATGGTAAAAATTTCATGTCTTTGATGCAAGTCAGGAGTTGGACATGTACAAAGAAAAATGTTGCACAACATACCTCTTCTGAAGACCAAGACAGAGTGGAAAACCCAATCTTATTTCTGGAAATTGAAATCACATCTTGACCCCACACAGAGAAACCAGATATAGCATCTGTATGACCTTTGTAGACAATTGGCTGTCGGGGGAAATTCCTGCAAAGATAATATAACCTGGCACTTTAGATTGCAAATTCTAGGCAAATCAGAACATGAGGAAAGACTATATTGATTGACAACTCGTAAATAGAGGAGAAGAAAGTCCTTTTATGAAAGAAGCAAGGTTTGATGTCTAAGGTGAAAAGGATGTTAGGAAATTGTCCAAGCTGACTAAGGTGAAATACTCTTGACGAATCGTTTTGGAGGGAAACAAGCAATTAACCACAAACAAGCAAACATTGTTAGCCACTTATCCAATTCGAATGATGCTTCAATTGTTGTAAGAATGAAATCTGAAAGTAGTAATTAAGCAAAATTGAGATGCTGGACTACTTGCCCTTAAAGGGAGACTATATACGCAAATTAAAGTTTTTCTAACAATACCTTCTCAGGTCCCAAATTCGTAAAGTCCTGTCATGAGAGCTGGAAACAAGCAAATGCTCCTCTGGTGCAGCCAACTGTACACATGAAATGTTAGAAGGATGCCCCATCAAATTTAATGCAGTTATTATGTTTGGCAATTTAATGATACCTTTGTCACATATCCATCATGAGCTCTCCAGAAGGCAACAACATTCCCACTTCTTGAATCAAACAACCTGCAGTGACCAGAACTAAGTCCAGCTGCAATCCAAGATGGTGAAGCAAAAGCTCCATCTGCTGTAGTTGAGTCAGATCCACAAGAGCTTATGGCAGAGACAAGAGAAGTGAAAGTAGATTCAAAAGATTCACCCTTCCATAGATGAAGCTTTTCACCTCGGGCAACATCAATAAACCTGAAAGAAAATTTTCCAGTTTAGACACCGTACCTCCCCCTCATTTTGCTACATTATGTCAGGTTTGTGGACATTCACCTGAGAGAACCATTTCCAGTACCAACAACAAGCCTTTCAACAAACTCTAAGTGGTGCATACAAGTGTATAAGCTTCCATCAAAACCACTAGTTAACAATCCACTGGATAACGTGTTAGCATTCAGCATGTTGGGATGTTCCATACTAGTCCTTGATGCAAAAGATGAAGGGCTCACAAGATGCGTAATATCGACTGAGGGTTCAGAAAAAACTGATATTACTTTTCCTGTTCTGCTATTCCAAACATGAATAGTACCATCACAAGATGCTATCCTTCCAGTAGATGATAATACACAAATGTCGTTTACAGCCTGAAAATTTGGTGAGCAATTAGAGGCCTCTTTATCACCAATACATACCTAGTGAAAATAAAGACCTTTACAATCAATTTAACTATGGATGTCCAAGTAACAATTCCAGTACCCTGGAAATAGAAAATCTAGGACTTGAGTTAGTCCCCTAGCCTGCAATAGAAAACAGCTATATTTGAAAAGGTGGCCAGAAAATGTTGTTTACTAGTTTTTCTAATTCCAAAGTGACACCTACAGTAAACAAAAGCTTTAAAGGTCAATTTTTTCATCAGGCATAACCACTGAATCAGTCTTAAAATGAGCCAGTCACATGTATACATTAGGAACAACAGGAGCTCTCCTCCAATTTTTACCACTACGTTACACATTTAACCAAAGCCTGTGATGCATTGTGCATTAACGCATGCGCTTCTATATCATAGTTAATAAATATGTGGAAGCAGTTGGAAATATTAGGAGACACCAACCTCCTCATGACCATGATAGCCAGATGTACAATTTATTCTTGAGAGCTCCCACTTTTGAACAGTTCCTTTGAAACCTGGTCCTACACCTGCAGTGAACAATGTACACTCATCTCGGGTAATGGCTAAAGACCTTAAAGCTCCATGATGTGCACGAATCGAGTATATGATGGAAGCTTTAATCTTCCAAGGTGGTTCATCTTTCAGACTCCCAATACGCCCAATAAAATCAGGTCCATCCCAGCTCGGGGCAGAACTAGGGAACCAAAACCAGGGTTCTCTATTTGAAAGATTTGAACTCACTAAGTGGCTCTCAACAGGAATCTGGTGAAAGGAGTTGGAACGTCCCTGAGGCATCATGTTTTTGGAACCTCTAGTCAGTTGAGATTGTGGGATTGACCAACCAACCCCATTAAGTAAAAGCTTAGCAGGATTGTACTCGGATGAAGATGCCTTATTAAGAGCAGGCTTTTTTGCACTGACATTGTCTGATCCACTTCGAGATGATTCTCCTGTATATTCCCACTGAATGACAACAAGTGTAGAAACATCGAGTCAAAAAATGTGTATGTATCCAAATGCAAGTGGTGCAAAGACAAATTAGTTTATGCTTGTGTTGGGAGTAAAATGACAGCATACCTTCCAATTATGATGCCGTAAAAGAAATTGTTCAAGAAGCAACCAAGTGGCACAACACTGACGAAGTTTCTCTATACCAAGAAGAGATGCAAAAGAGGGATAAAGAAGCACCCTGAAAGTAGAAAAAGAAAAGGCAAAACATATATATGTAAAGATAGTGAAAATTATAAGTATACTTAAGATAGGATAAGTTTCATGTGGGGTTTTAAGAATAAATATGACTAGCACCCACACAAGGTCCATACGGCTTTCAATTTGAACCTCCCCATCCGTCCTTGGCTTTGAGATCTTCAAGTTTTTGTCAAAGGAACCAGAGCCACTTGCAGTTTCCTGAGAGAACGCAAGCTCGTCGAAAAGGTCTTTAAGTTGTGGCAAAACATGTAACGCTGTCAAATCTGGTCCAATTCTATGACAAATTGCCATCAGAGTAGTAGTAGCAACCTGGTCAATAGAATATCATTGGTTACAGGTCTTGTGTAAACTAATTAATTGGCTTGCCAGAGGCATCAATAAAAATAAGGACAATCCAACTTGTGTCAAATAAAGAGAAAAAAACTTGCTACAAACGATGTGAAATTTGTGGACGTTTAAAAAGCCTCTGATCTGAAATGTCAGCAATGCTGAACAATCAGACATCATGCAACAACTTATGAACTATGAATAATGATGCCATGCAAATGAGGATTATGCATGAGGAAGCTGCAGATTCACAAGTTTAGACATGAAAAGATTCATTCTTTCTTTTACCCTTATTGTACTCTCTCTCTCTCTTTTTGTAAGCTTGAGCGAGGTCAAGTGGGTCATTTACACAAGTATGTTGCCTCTTCAACGATTTCTGATCAATTAAAAAGGGAAGTTCCATCTCAAAGCAGAACAAGATACAGGTAATGACATTCACAATTGAATTCATGAGTAACTACTCAAGAATTTAGACCACCTGAAGCACGGGAAGTTCCAGGTTGGTCTGCATGAGAACCATGACATATAAGCAACCTTTATCCTGCATGAATAAAAAATAGATACATGCTTGATTACAAAAGAACCGACAACAAAATTGAAATAGGAATCATGGTCAATGTCCATACTTCAATCAACTCTTTTACAACCACCTCCAATGGCAAGAAGGCAACTAGACCATCCAATGTTGTTAGACAATCGATCAAAGCTAACCCACTCCAGCTCTGAACTGGCTCGGGCTTATTCATATATGAAACACTGGTGCAAGAACGGACAACTTGTTTAAGCAATGGTAGTATATGTTTGACAATAAAATTCTGCCCTAAAAGACCACCTGAAATATGGACATAAAGGTAGCTTGTAAGCTGATCATCAATATAGAAATGGACATTAATCCCAACAAATCAAAAAAAATGAGAATACCAATTCTAACCAGCACATCAATTCCATCAGAGCAAAGTCCTTTCCCAAAGCATCGAATCAATGGTGAAATTGTCTGGATCAGAACACAGTATTTGTTTGTTAAACCGCAAGAAACTAAAATGAGGTTGATTTGTGTATGCATATGTGTGTTCCTCTTGAGATCATGCATTCTATAAGCAAATCACGATGAAAAAAAGAAGAGATAACCTGATTCACTGTGATTGGTATACCAAGCTCTTCACTTGTGCCAATTAGCAGCACAGAAGCAGCAATTGCCGAAGTCTTATGAGGAGCTCCATGTAGATTTGATATCACTAAAGGATGCAACTTTTCCAAATATGCTTGTTTACCAATGAGGTTCCATATCTCTTGCACAAACGAGACTTGGAGGAGTGATACCTTAAGATGTGAGTAGCCTGTAGTCTGAATTAAATATTTTAGTAAGTAGGAAACAAACAAATGAAGTTGCACATACTGCAGCTGAAAATAAAAAGGTTCATAACTAGCCTGTAGAATCTTCTGGATAGCAGGCAAGATTAATGTCCTCACTGCTTTGGGCGTCAAACATTTTATAAATTCTTTCAGTAAGATATATGCACATTCAGCTTCAGAATCTGACTGAGGTCTCACTACAAGGGGCAAACAATAAGGGGCACACATTTCAGCTGCAAATGTCCCCATTGCTTTTAATGCACCTTGTTTTGCAAAATTTGCAGCATAAGTGAGCCGAGATCCATCTTTTGCCAGAAGCTGGAGTGGAGCAACATACAAGTAGGAAGACTTCACTGTTGTGGGGAAAAAGCAAGATTCCAAAATGCTTTTGGTGGATGGCCTCCTAATTATCCAGAAAAAGGTAAGGGACAGAGAATTCAATAGGAAAGGGGGAGGAGATAAGGAAAGAAATAGTTCAGACATAAACAAAAAATATGGGATAGCCCATAACATTGATGTGAAATGAAGTTCATTGAAAGTGTTGAATAACACATTCTTCAACCAAATTATCTCAAATCACATAATAAGTAAAGGCAATACCTTGTCCAATCCTTCTGAATGCAGGCCTCAACAAGTAGTTTGGTTTGAGGAGGAAGTTCATGTATTGAACTAGGCAAGATGCCATGGTCAAGATATGTATCCAATGAGGACGAATTGAAAAGTGGCTTCTTCAAATAAAGTTCTGCTAAGACACAGCCAATAGAAAATATATCCTGCGAAATATCATAGGAGCGGGTCCCCGAATTACATGATTTCTGCATCCAACATAATAACTCTTGATATTCCATTGAACCTTCAACCTCTGTTTCCATGTTCTCAAGAAGATTGCTTGAATTAATATAACATGGCAACCCATAATTTCTGCTTATTTCCAAGGGACTGACTAAGCTTTCCTCAGAATACCTACTCACTGAATCTTGCAAAGAACTGATGTCCTTCACAAGTTCATCCAAATCATAGGAATAGCGAGGGCTCAAATGCTTGGCATGCTGAGTGAATGCAGATGCTTCTTCCAATTCTTGCAGAAAACCAGTTTCAAGTAGGAGGGGTTTTGTGCCCTGTACTTCACTTACTTGGCATTCATTCATAATAGAGGAGGTATAGTGTTTTTCTGATTTAGCACCTCGACGTACAGGATGTGGACGAGTGAAGAGTTGACGACGTCCCGTTGATCTTGGGATTGTGGCCTCTGATGATGCTAGCATAACGTTCTTGGCCTCAACAGCTGCCTGCCCCGACATCTTGTAGCCAAAGGTGATGTCTATCCAACTATGGATTTGACCTGAGACCCGTTTACTTTCTAAAGCATCTCTATGTAATTTAATGAACTCCTCTGGACTTCCTACCCATGATGGTACTGCCAAATCAGTCATACCAGAGTGCACAGAGTAAAAGATCTGAGGGTCGCAATAGAACTCAGGGATGCACTCATCAGGAGTCCATTGGTACAGCCTTTGCATACTAGAGGGATACTCATTAGGTTCATAAACTGATCGAACAGCCATGCGGAGAACACTCAATGGTAGCCTCCTAGCTTTGTAACTACAGACAGCTAATTCAGAAAGGCATTCATCTGAAATATGATGTGGAATTTCAGATGACAAATAGGTAAAATCTAATTGTTCATCTCCTTTAGCCAACCGCCATTTGCTTTTGCTTAGATCACGCCACCCTGCATCAGAACTTTCCTCTGGTTTTGTGCTAAAGTCAATAACCCATGGCATTACTGTGTGAAATGTGTGATCCCCCCACCTTCTCCCGGCTAATCTATTCAAGATGAGTAGATACTCAAAATTACTCAATTCTCCCTTCCACCACTTTTCAAATTGAGAATCCCAATCTGTATATGGGGAAAGACTCAGATCAGCATAGAGTCCTTGGGAAGGGCACCGGTCAGCACAGCAACCCAACTTTGCAGAAGTAGCAGGAATGTTGAATTCAATGTCTCTTAAACTTAAAATAGGTTGTGATATAGGCTTGTTAGAAATAGGGAGCCAGGCCCAGAATAAATGAGTAAGCATTATACTAGATGGGCATATATTGCCATGGGAAACACCCAAACCATGTAAGTAAGCAAGGGCAGACAGCAGCTGATATATCAAAAACCTTGCATGCCATTCAGACTTAAGGGCATTGGGGCAATAGTGCAGAATGCCTTCTAAGGTATATGGCGTTTTGGGAACCACTGAATAAACATAGTCAGAAGATTTAAGCAAGCCAAGAATAGGAGCCATATTTGGATGCCTTAAGCTACCTGGCATAGCACTAGTGCTGAATGATGGTATGCCAACAAGGTGAAGAAAATTTACACTTTCTCTCCCTGAAGCTTTTCCTTCAGTAAGTAGATTAAGTGAGCACAACACTTGATCTTCTAGGCACCCAGAGGAAAATTCAGAAACAAGTTTCTCAAAGAAATGGTAGGTGCAAACATCAACATGGGCAAATGGGGCCAATGCAGAAATGATTCTGAAGCAAGAGAACCTACTAGAAAGCATACACAGCGAACTCTCACATCCCGTCCAATTTACAGTTGATTTACTGTTGTCGTTAATCAAATGAGAAGGCTGGTCCAAAGAAAGAAGTGTTGTACTTTTGCAGGCACTCAAATCTCTGGCCCCAACCAGATCTTGGTTTACATCGTGTGTTCCCTGATTGTCACCATTTTCAATATGTTGTGGCATACATTGTTTACTGCCACAAAGAATGAACGAAGCTCAGTTGAGAAGGGTAAATTTGAGAAGAACAGAGCATTCATTCATCCAACTCTATAATCATAGATTCTTATTAGAGAAAAAAGAAGAAGAAGAAGAAGAAGAAGAAGAAGCACGCAAACTGCACTATGTAGGCATCAAAATCCAAAATCGGTGATCTGTGATTAATACAACAGGTAAAACAGTAGAACAACATTTCAGTGATTTTACAAAAAAGAACTAAAATGGTTTGTCTTCTATGAAGTTCTAGTAGGATCAGACTCATCCGCTGAAAACTGAAGTCTTAAAAGTAAAAGCAGCTGAAGAAGATCTTACACGTAGTTGGTAAAACAGTTGCTTTGATGAGCAGGAAGCTGAACCAATATAAATTGAGAAGATGAAGATGAAGATGAAGATGAAGCCGAATTCTCTGCGTTGCCAGTGGAAATCTGATCCAATTCATAAAACAGAAGAGTCACATGAGCAGCAATAGTATTGATAAGAAAAGAACGAGAGAGAAGGGACGTAGTGAGACGAGTGACCTGGACAACCGCGGAGGAGCCGAAGGGGAGAGGAGAATCGGAGAGGCCATAAGAAAATAGAAGGCGGTGGTCGGAGAAATCGGAATTGATGCATCGTTGAAGGCAACCGAAGCAAAGATTCCACATTTTTCATTAAACTAATGATAAAGATTAAAACTTTCGAATCTTTTTTTCTTGAAACGAACTAGATGAAGCTACAGAAGCTAAGTTTGATCGTTAGGTGAAGATACTTCTTCCTACCAAGATCCAACTTCCGTTTCCTTCGCTCCTCTTCTTCTTTCACTTTTGATTTATTTTTTTCCCTTTTTTGTTGTTAATTTTATTAAAACTAAAGAAATCATTATTTAATTAATTTACATAAATTTTTAAAACTTTTAATTGAATAAACCTGAGATTCATTCAAGTTACTCACAAATTTTAACTTTTAACGCATCTTCATCTTATTCGATTGATCATTTTCTTCAAGATTTTAAATGTTCGAACTCAGAGTGATGGAAGAGACTTGATCCTGCAAATGTGAACAAGTACTTTGTGTACTGTGAACGTGATGAACAGACTTGATCCTAAACTACCCTTTCGAATCCACAATACAATTTTGAAGATCATCAGTTCATTCAATTTGATAATAGAAAAAGAAAAAGAGAAGGAACAATTGAAAATATCATTCAAAAGAATCTATTATGACAGGTGGTTCCTGTAAGATGAACCAGCATTTAATACACAAACAACTACAAATTCTGATCCTAAAACCCTTCTTCAATCTCTGGAAATGTTCTTAGACAAGTTCTTGGAGTAGGTTCTCTGCAGCTATTTTCTGCACCAATCAATCCTTCCTAACTTCAGGTGTATGTAAACCTCAATCAGGCTTCTTCAAGTTCAAGCAATTATCTGTTGCTTGGCTAAACAGCTCCCGGACCTGCTTTAGTTCTTTCTCTGCGATCATAAAGCAGACAAAAGATTTACTTTTTAAGAATCTCACCAAGAACAATGTGCAGTGAGTCATTAGAAGAATTTTCACGCACGGCATGCTAAATTCTGTACAGAACACAAGTCTTCATGAGCTGAAGTACCACAAATGGTTGTAAAGGATTTACCTGCTGCTTCAAGTTGCCTCTGGAGCTCCTGCCCGACAACATCATTTTCAGCCTGAAGAATTTGGATGGTGGATGAGAAAATTGGATACATTAACGTTCAGGAATCCTGAGGTTTAAGTGAAGCTGTCGACTCTATACCTGTAGTTCTGCAATCCTCTTCATCTGAGCTTCTTCACCTCCCTCAGCCAATGGAAGTGCAGTCAAAAGAGCATCAAACTAAAAGAAAAGAATGCAAAACAAATAGTTGCTTGCTTGCTTGCTTGGAGGATCTAAACTATAACACTGAAAAATTGAAAGTTCATTCCTAGGAATTTGGGACCAATTCAACAAGCCAAAACCTTGCACAGAACCGAAGTTCCTGATAAATCCTACGCATTACAACTAGCTACATAAACGAAAAGATGAGTTTGGAGACAATTGTGATTTCATTTAGTAACTCTGAATCTATGTTAAGAAACAATAAAAGTACCTGCTTAGCAGCCTTAACAAGAGCAGCACTCATTAACTTAGGTTGGTCTGCAAAGTCCTCAGGAGGAGGGTTAGCTGTTGGTTGAGGATAATCAGGAGAAAGACGAACAGGAGGAGCATCTCTTTGTAGGGTCCCAATCATATTAAAGGTTAGGGAAGCAATTGTATCCACTTGTTCTTGTAATTGTGATATGATATCCATCTGAAGCAGAGAAACCCAATTTTATTCGATTCAGTGCTTAGACGAAGCAGAAAAAACATCCAAATCCAAAATAAACTACACAAAATCCCAGCTCCTCCTAATTGGAATACGCGAAGGTACGCTATGCTAGTAAAAGAAAGAAATGATGTTGCTGAATCTCGATCGTATTACAATCATATACACGAATGAAAGATGTGATCTTTGAAGAAGGAGAAGGAGAAGGAGAAGAAGAAGGAGTTTAAACCCGTATCTGAATTAGCGCAAGATGTGATCTTTAGAAGAAGAAGACCTTCTTCCCGCTGATGGATCTTTCGCTCCACCCACTGAATCAGTTAACTCCAACGAACCCTTTTCTCATAAAAATCACCTGACAAAATAGAAGAAACCCCAGCCCCAGCGTAAATCATATTTTTCCAAAGGAAAGAACTTTACTAATAAATTTTTTATTATTAAAAAAAACAAAAGAGAGTAGATTCTCGAACAGGCCCACCACCCACCTTGTACGAAGCTTCAAGTACACGAAAATGCCACGTAGGAATAGGAAGGAGCCGTAGATATATGTTGCTGTTTCTATATTTGGCATTACAGTGTGGACACAAATCTGTTCCATATTGACTTTCATCACATTTTCACTCTTTCTTCTTTCTTTCTTTTTTTACCTTTTTTATTTGGCTTTAACACGTTTTTTTCCTCTCTCCTTCACCCATGTCCCCGCCTCTTTCACTGCTTTCGTTTCTGCCATTTGGGTTCATTTCCGTTTCTGTTTTCATGTACTCAAGATTATAAATTGAGAGATTGCCTGTGATGGGTATATGAAGCTTTGTTAGCTCGTTTGTTTGTTTGTTGTAAATGGCTGAGACTAGTAGACGATACGTCCCCAAACAGCCTCTAGGTCTCTTCCTCTTGCTCCTTTGATTTCCTTCTTGTCCTCCTGATTATTTTAGTCTGTATTTACAATAAAGTTATTGTCTTTTATCGCAACTGTTCATCAAACTGATTCTTTCCCTTCTACTTTTTAAAAGTTATTGTCTTGGTTGTTTCCTGCTTTTTAGTTGTTCAGTAGACAATGTGCAAATTCATAATAAAAGGGTATCTTTTGGCTGGGTAAACGGAAAACTATTCATGTTCCATTGCGAGTTATGGATACTTCTTGAAGATAAACTTCAACTTCATGTATCTTTTACGTTCTTTATTGACTTTTATGTTATTATAACATCGAAACCTTGAAGATCTTTTTGTAATTTATCTCTGCAATTCTGGCAGACCTAGAGAAGATACTACAGGAAGCTAAACACCGGTGGCTTCGACCAACTGAGATTTTGGAAATACTTTCTAACTATCGGTTGTTCCCGTTGACCCCAGAGCCACCTCTCAGGCCCCCAGGTTGTGATTTTTCTTTTTAGTACAGTTATTATATATATTTATTGGATAAACATGTCACACATTTGTTGTTTCTCATTTGTGACTTCTTCAACATAATGCTTCATTAGATTTCTAAAGTTTATATCTAATTTTATGAGACTTTCTTGTTTAAGGTGCCATGTCCTCCGAACCAATATTAACTTGAAATTCCATTTTTTAGAGGGACATGTTCGAACAACCTATATATTTTACTTCAGAACCTGTTACTTGATGACAAAAGTTCTAGTTGATTATTATTCCCCTGTAGTCCTTCCTCTTGATGCTGATTGTACCTGATTTTCTGTTTCCTAATGTTCAGCTGGTTCTTTGTTTCTATTTGATCGAAAGTCGCTTCGATATTTTCGTAAAGACGGTCATCGATGGAGGAAGAAAAAAGATGGAAAAACTGTCAGAGAAGCTCACGAAAAGTTGAAGGTGTGCAGTTGAATTTATTATTTGTAAGTTCACTTTTTGTCTTGGTTAGTTTGTCCTACACCACCAAACTACAGCCAGAGCATGTTGTTGTTTACTTCTATTTCTTCAAAATTATGAGTTTTCACCCAAAACTGCATTAAGCCACTCTTGGTGAACCTCCACTTAGGTGGTCAATCAAAGCACTGAAGATCCTTTGACTCCCCTTGGAGGGGGTTAAAAATAGACAACCATTCTAGGACCTAAAACCTTGGGCATGAATTTGTTACTACTTTGGATATAGTCAGGCCTTGCATCTTTAGATTAGATTGTATGATGCCTCATCCCACAATCAGAGAAATTGGTCATGCCATTTTGTGTGTATTTACTGTCCAAGAGACTTGTAGTTCTTCTCTATACAGCTACATTTCAGTGGTTCAATTGGATTTTGTTTTTGTTCTTGAGTAAATGAAAAAGTAGACAGTATGTTAATCCCTGTTTTCTTAGGCAAATTAATAATTTGTTATGCACTGATTCTATAGGCTGGCAGCGTGGATGTTCTCCATTGTTATTACGCCCATGGGGAGGATAATAACAACTTTCAGCGACGATGTTACTGGATGCTTGCTGAGTAAGTGCCACTGTTGTTATTACGAGTTTTCATCTTGAATATCTTTTGTTAACTGTTTTGTTTGCTTTCCAGGGGTTTAGATCACATAGTTCTTGTGCACTACTTAGAAGTGAGAGAGGTACTTCTTGACACTAATCTGCTTTTCACTCCACGTTTATGCATGTATTTCAGCATCCGGTGGGCATAAAAGTTCTGGTAACAGTTTTTGTTCCTGGTCTGCTTGGTATATTGCAGACACAGATATTTAATTGATTTGGACCTATGAAGTCTTTTAATTTGTGGCAGAATTAGATATGAATTTTCTAAATAAATTCTCTGTTTTCAACTTGGATTGAAAGTTGTGGCTGAACTGGATGCAGATCGCCTAAACAAGTTCTTTTCTTATGACTAAGATTAATGTGTGTTGAACTCTTAACTATTGCTGTGACACAGGGTTTCAAATCTGGTGTGTCACCTTTGTTAACGGATTCACTCACACGGATTGAAAGCTCTCAACCTATTACTATTCCTTCATTAGCAGAAGTAGCATCACCTACTTCTATATCTCTGACATCAGATACATCAACTACAAACAGAATTGACTGGAACAGAGAAGCAGCATTATCTTTGGAGTTTGAAAATGTCAACATGAGGAATTGTCTAAAGGACTTTTCTCTCAACGAATCAGCTTATAATCACAACTCTAATGATCCTTTATCTGGATCATATGTTGAAGGTAGCCACGTTGCATGATCTCCCATAATTCATTTGAACTCTTTTTCAAATTTTTTAATAGATCATCTACCTTATCTTGTCTATAAGACATTGATCAACCTGAAGTGTTGAAGATCATTTTATTTGCCTAGCAGGATTGTGTGTCTTGTCAAAGAATTCTAATGGATCATGGGGTAGAGGAGTGGATGAAGGCAGAGATTCATCTTTTCAGCCTGCAACTTGCCAGAATTTATGTGGTATACCTAACCAGAATTTTGCAGAAGGGCAATCTGGGGTTGCGGATTACGTTTTGCATAACGTAATTGATGCTAGGGTAGATGGTCCAGTAACAGATAGCATAGTTAGTGAAGATGGGTTGATAACTCTTGTGGATAACCAAGATGTGAAGGCAACATCTCAGGGATTAATTCAGGTCCGTTCTTTGCATTTTGCAGCATGTTTTTAATTTGCATATTTGTCTTCATTTGATAGTCTTTTATTTGGAATTTTCTGCAATAAAATATGCGTGGAAAACATTATATTTTGATGTGTTTTCTTGAGATAGAATATGCATACTGTGTGATAAGTACTTTAGTTAATAATTATTTTATTAACGATCACCTAGTTAATCCTGTGCCATGTTATTGTCCTGGCAGGAGTATGACTTCAATTTGATTCCTCCCCATCTTCACAATCATACTGGCTCTGATGCAATTGCTGCTTCTACCTTACAAGAGGAGAATAACTGCAGAGAAGGGAATTCAAATAATGATGATAAAGCAGAATTCAAAAGACTTGATAGCTTTGGAAAGTGGATGGATGAACAAATTGGTGGAGATTGTGATGGATCTTTCATGGCTTCTGACTCTGGCAAATACTGGAGCACGCTTGACACTGAGAATGATGAGAAGGAAGTGTCCAGCTTCTCCCAGCATATGCAACTAGATATTGATTCGCTTGGTCCATATCTCTCCCAGGAACAGCTATTTAGTATATCTAATTTTTCTCCAGAGTGGGCATGCTGTGGTGTCGAAACAAAAGTATGTATCCTGAGCTTAAGGCCTTCTCATTCTCTTTGAATTAAGATTTCAACAGAAGTATAACTTTTTGGTGATGTTCAATGGTTGCTTTTCTCATCAGGTTATAATCATTGGTGCATTTTTGGGAAGCAAGAAACTTTCAGATGAAATTAAGTGGGGTTGTATGTTTGGTGAAGTTGAAGTTCTTGCTGAAATTTTGACTGATAGTTCCATAAGATGTTATGCCCCTCCACATGCTGCTGGGCGTGTTCCGTTTTATGTCACTTGCCGGAACAGATTAGCATGCAGTGAGGTGAGGGAGTTTGAATATCGTGAAATTCCATCAAAAAGTATACATCTGATGTTCAGAAGCACTGTGGAGGAAGAAGTACGCTTTCAGGTTCGTTTGGCAAAATTGTTAACTTTGGATCAAGAGAAGAAGTGGTTGGACTGTTCCAACAATGAGTGCAATGGATGTAAGCTAAGAAGTACCATGCAGTCAAAGCAAACTTCAGAGGAAAATGACTGCGAAAAGGATAACATGAGTTGCAGAATGTATGAAGGTGGTTGCATGGACTCCAGAGATAAACTAACCCAAAAACTGTTGAAGGATAAACTGTGTGAGTGGCTTGTCTATAGAATTCATGACGGTGGTAAAGGTCCAGATATTTTAGATGAAGAAGGACAAGGGATTATACACTTGGCTGCTGGTCTTGGTTACAATTGGGCTTTGAGTCTTATAATCAACGCTAGAGGCAATCCAAACTTTAGAGATTCACAAGGAAGAACAGCACTTCATTGGGCGTCGTATTTTGGCAGGTTAAATTGCTATAATTCAGTTTTCTTCTCATTTCATTCTAATCAAGTAAGAGTTTTCTTGTTCCAAATGTTGTGTGATTTCTTACTCTATTCATAGCACGATGATTTCCAGAAACCTTCGTTACTGATGTTGTAAAGAACTCCTACCATGTCTTCACAGAAATGTTTTCACTTAAGTGATTTTACATCCTTTTATTGGATAAATTGTTGCTTATTCACTTCCAGTTTCCTTTGATGTTCTGTTTTAATTCATGTGATGGAGGGAAAGTTGATTCTCGTGCCAATTACAAGTTTTTTTCTTTACTGAGTATATATTTGTTAATTTTGCCCCTTCCTCCAGAGAGCAGACAGTGGTTGAGCTTGTTAAATTGGGAGTGGATCCAACAGCTGTTGACGATCCAACCTCAACATTTCCTGGGGGGAAATCTGCTGCAGATTTAGCATCAAGTCGGGGGCATAAAGGAATTGCTGCATATCTCGCTGAAGCATTTCTAGCAAGGCATCTTTCCTTGTTAAATATGACAGAAAATGTGATGGATATTGTTGATGCAGCAACTTCGGCAGAAGAAGTGGCTGAGGTTGCAGCTGAAGCTGCTAGTCCATCAAATAAGCAGTTGGATGGACAGCTGTCCTTGAGAGGATCTCTTGCTGCTGTTCGGAAATCTGCTCATGCTGCAGCTCTTATCCAATCGGTCTACCGGGCCAATTCATTTTGTCATAGACAATTACATAAGAGCAACACTCTAGGCAATGATACTTCTGAACTTGCACTTGACCTGGCTGCTCTTGGTCCTCCGTACAAAGCTCAAAAGAGCCATTTTCAAGATTATTTGCATTTTGCAGCAGTAAAAATCCAACAAAAGTATCGTGGCTGGAAGGGCAGGAAAGAATTTATAAAGATACGTGATCGAATTGTAAAAATCCAGGTAAATTTCTGCATATTAGGTGGCCACTTATTTTTTCAGAAACTTTTGACATGATCAGAGTCACACTGCTCCACTGAGGCAAAGAAGTGCAAATAGCTGTTCGAGAGGATTTGAATTGATGAAGTCTAAGTCCAACACAGTTAACTATAAATGAATCAAAGGCATTACCTAAATTACTTGTGTCAATTTTTTAGAGTGTAACTTGATTTGCAGGATATCAAATCCATCCATTATCCGTCCCATAATTTCACAACTGGATGTCTTAACATTTAAGCGCTTGTCATGACTTTATTTGTTCTTCCATTAAAAAGTCTTGCTCGTTGCTACTTGCCCTGTTAAATGGCAAAAAGCTTATTGCATTTAAATGCTTATTTGTGTCTGCTCTTATTTGCAGGCTCATGTGAGGGCACATCAAGTTCGTAAGCGATATAAAAGGGTTGTTTGGTCTGTTGGTATTGTTGAAAAGGCAATATTACGTTGGAGGCGAAAAGGAGCTGGTTTACGAGGTTTTAGGGCAGAAAAACCTACTACTGGAAAGGCCATATCAGAAACTGATAAAAACGATGAATACGACTTCCTGAGAGTTAGCCGTAAACAGAAAGTTGCTGGAGTTGAAAATGCACTTGCAAGAGTCAAATCCATGGTTCGTTACCCAGAAGCACGTGACCAATACATGAGACTAGTAACAAAATTTGAAAATCTAAAGGTAACATCTCATTGTTCACTACATTAATCAATCTCAAAACTTGTTCGGTTAGCTCATTGTGCAGAAGTTTGGTTGCCTGCAATGTTACCCCCTTGCGATGGAGGCCAGGGTTCATTTTAGAAGCTCAGATGGGTAAAAGAATTAGGAGATTAGCTTTTCCAAGTCGATGCTTGCACATTTTCTGATGAATTCTTAGGATGTTACTTTTAAATACTTTGTGTATTCTTTTACTCGGTCAATCACTCCTCTTCATTACCTGGTGTCTAGAAATTCACCACTAATTTTGTTCACAGCCCTCCGAATTCAACAGCTGAGTATGAAAGGGACTAAGGTGTGTGTGACAGCAGGGCAATACAGTTTGGTCTAAGAAGAGTTACATCTCAATGTCTATGGTCAATTATGAGCAATCAAGCAGCCTGTATAGTTCTCTGGTCTTCTTAGTTATATGGAATTTCAACTAACATGTCTACAAAAATATGTAATGAATCGAAGATAAATGAAGAGGTAATGGATTTTTAGCCACAATGTGATGGCTTTTTAATTTTGAATGTCACTAGTTTAAAAGTACAATCAAATTAAACTTTGTACTGGTCTGACTTTTTTATCAAACCTATCTAAAAGGCGAGGAACATTGAAAAGTATTATCATGATTTATAATCATGATTTATAACAAGTAAAAAGGAAGAGTAGATTGAACAAACACCCCAATCAATTATCAACTCTACGTTGGCATCTCCAGATTCAAAAGTTCACAACAGCAACAAGATGATTTGCATAATCATTACAAGCGGCAATATATATATTTGCAGAACTCAAGTGGGAGTCACAAGGCAATTTTAAAAGTTACGCCAATCTCCCCGGAAACCAAGGAACCTGCTCAATCGTTTGCAATCCAACTATGACAGTACACCAAAATCACCAACACAATCTTCGATGAAGCTTAAGAAAAGGATAACAATATTGTACCTTTCATCAAACAGTAAGCCTCGGGCATTAGCATTCTAGTAGGCGAGGTGTGGCAGTGGGGAGCCAAGTGTAAGAGATCGAAGGCTTTTGTTCATGTCAAGCTTTCTACTTTCTGTAACCATAAACATTCGTGGTATGAAAATTGTAATATATCCAGCTTTGGTCGATACACCGTGTATATTCATGCAAAGCTCAATTACCTGTGTCTGAATTCTGTGACGTGCATTGGTCTTGACAAGCGCATGACTAGCACTCGCTCTGCGATACTGAACAAGTTCATTATTCGCACGAGAAAGGAGCCTCTCAGAATGAGATAACTTCTGAGCTAAATCAAAACCACCCAATTTCAGTACACTCTTTCCCTATAATATCAACCAAACTCAAGCCGTGAGTGAGACTAAATCAAGACATTTATAGAAAACTATGGCAGCATTGAAACATGCCTCGTCCTTTGACGCCTTTTGAATCTGCTTTTGGTTACCATGTGTTCCAATAAGGGCTTTTGCCATTTCATCCAGTTCGGCATTTCTTCTTAGTAGATTACTTTTATCCATCTGTAGCAGGAAAACATTAAGTGAAAAACAAAACATGAAGAAACAACACTGGCTGCAACCAGAATTCGAGGAAGGCTGTTCTTTTTGTAGTCCATACCTTCAACATTCCATTATGTGCTGAAAGCAACTGATCCCGCTCTTTAAGCTGCTCTATAGTCACGTGGGCAGCTAGAATCTCTGTTGCTTTTTCATTTATCTCACACATACAACTGAAATGACGAAATGCAAACATAATTAAAAGCTTGTAGGTGCAAGACTTGCAATTAACTGCTCTCTTCCCTTTTTCAAATTCAGGGCTGCAACTATTACATTAAACTAATTGTTTGAAAGATATGAAATACTCTAGCCTCGGATTAGGATGAAGGATTCTGACCTCTCTCTTTCCTTTGTGAGGTCATTAATCTGATTCTTTAGGTTCAGTATTTCTTGCTCCTTACGCAATAGAAAAAGAAGGGATCAGAGACACATCTGTAGACAAAATATCAAATATATATATATTGTATAGAAATTATACCTTTTCTCTGAGCTCCTCTATTTGCTGATGACTATCCTCAACTAATTTTTGAAGCTGGTGCTGGTCAATCAAGTTCTAGAACACAAAATAAAGAAAGATGCATCAAATTGTGCAATGAATTATAAATCTTCATTGTTTGAAGTTAAAAAGTTGAAAACTTACTGCATAGTTTGTCATGTCCAATCTCACGCCAAGTAAATCACGAATGACATCATGCGTCATGTTTTCTGCAGCTGCCAGCCTTGCGTTTAGCATGCATACCTGATGCAGGATAAGATGTGGATCAAATTCACTTACACATTGAAAGTATTCTTCTGGACTATGTAGTTACATCAATGTTTCTACTCTTTGCGTGAGTATTCCTTTCTTGCTTACAAATGCGCCATTGTTTGTGCGTGGGACAGGGAGTAAATAAGTGAGATCGAGACAGGGAGACAGAAAGACGTAAACAAAGGGTTTTTCAGAATTACAATTTGAACTTTGAAACTAAAAGATGGCTGAAGTTGAAATTTGACATGTATATTAATGCATTTGACGCAAACTGTTAAAGTGATAAAAGATATTAAACCTCCTTTTGCCGATCAGTCAATGCTGTCTCTAGCTCTTTTATACGAAGCTTTGCCACTGTCAGTTCCTCATCCTTCTCCAAATTTATCTGCTGAACCAAATTCGTAATGCATCTAAGTGGTGAACTTGAACCCCTTACTCTCGTTGAACTTTTCACACTTTTTTCCCATGTTGATGTTGCTGGTTCTGAGTTCGATAACTTGGTTTGTACTTCACGAATCATAGCTTCCAAAGTCTTATACTGTTCAGAATGTAATAACAGAACTATTACACGTGATACATAACAAACTGCATTTCTTGTTACAGCCTAAGATAATGTGGCAAAAAAAATCCTGGTTGTTGTAATGGATGCCAAAATTCTGCTTCTTGTTGAAATCAAATTCAACTCTGAGACCTGTAAATCAAATATCAGATTCGTGCATGGAGCATCCACATGAATTCTTGTTCCAAAGGTTTACGCACGATACAAATTGATGACTCGATATAGGTGGTTCAAGCATGGGAATACTACCTTCTCTTGATACTGTGACGCTTGGGCCTCAGAATGCAATACAAGTTCGGAGATGTACTCTTTGCTTTGCTTGATCTTCAAATATTTGAACATTTTGTTTTAGAACGTAGAGTAGACCAGAGAGCATGTAAAGCATATAACCACAAATTCTGAAACTCCTAATTGAAGCCTATCACTCGGCACCAAATCAAGCCATACCTCTTTCTCCTTGTCTGCAATGTCATTCTTGAGAAGCCTTATCTGATTATGTGCCTCGTGTAGCTCTAATAACCTACCGTGCAGTTTGCGCAGGTCAATATATTGTCTAGAACCAGAAAAGGAAAATGAACGAGTCAAGTATCAGGAATGAGATAAGTTATCCAACCTAGATATATGATGTTCATTGTTGGAAAAATCTCTATTTTCTAAATCCATAACATCAGAGAGATTTTCAACAGTTGATAATCTGTGTCTCAAACACCGAAGCTCCATTTCTAATGAATCTCTCATCAGCCGATGTCTTTCAACCTCTTCACTCATTTCACAGACCTAAATAAGGAAAACATACAGAAATATTTAGGAAGAAGAACTAGGAAGTGGTAAGTAACACAAATAAACTTCAATTAGTTTAACCAAGGCCAGAACTTTTTGCAGTTAATATGATCTAGACTTATCAAAGCCAAGAAGCATACCTTTTTCTCCAGCACATTTACTGTATACTCGAGCTCTTCAACAGAATTCTCTAAAATCTTTACTTCCTCTTCTTTCTGTTCGGCATATAGTTTACTTGCCTCTGACTCCTGGAAATTAACGCACAAATTAAAATCCACCTGTAACGATTGGCCTCAACCAAAAAAGAAATAGTTCTTGAGTAAAAAACCTGTCGAGCTTCAACGGCAATAGCTTCTTTTTCATCAGCCAATACGTTGGCCATTTCCAGTTTATCATTCAAAGAGCATACTTCTCTACAGAATTGATCTCTTTCATTTGTAACCTTTGCTAATTCTTTCTCAATAGTTTCAGCAGAGGCATGCGAGTTTCTCTCAGCAAAGGTTGTCAAGTGAATAATTTCTTCTTCCAACCCCTTAACAACCTGCTTATATTCTTCCAACTGTTCTTCAGCTTCAGAATTTTTGAGATAGATGTCTTTCAGAAGCATTCTCAACTCGGCATTTTGTTCCGACAGAGAGGTTACTGTTTCTTGAGCTTGCTCAAGATTGGAATTTGATATGGACAAAGCATTTTCAGTATCTAGTAATTGACATTCGACTTGTCTAAGTTGAAACTGCAGGTCCTCTAGCTGGTTTGTTTTCTGATCTAGGTCATGTCGAACACTGTTCAATGCCAGAACTAACTTTTGAGTTTCATCTGTCCTATCCTTCCTATTGGAGGCTGTTTCTTGCAACAAACTAAAATCGAAAAACAAACCCTTCAACAAAACATCTTTCCTTTCCAGTTCTCTCCTAAGAGACAAATTTTCATTTACTAAATCACGCTGTAATGGATTCAGTTCTTTCTGATCCAAATTTATGAATTCATTCTGATCCCTTTCAAACAAGACTCTATCTTGAACACTCGAACAACTATGTTGCAAAGTGTTTGATTCCATTGCGTGTTCTGACGGCCTGAATGGATAGAGATGAGGTTGCACATTAGAGCTTGATATTCTATGGATAATCCCTGCCGCAAGGCATTGGTAGAAGACAAAACAAGTGAATCCTTTCTCTAGGATCTCTGAACAAACATCTACCACTAATGATCTTGAATTGCAAACGATATAGAGCATCTCTCTTCCTATGGACAAAAGATCTGAATATAACATTCTGTAACCGTCCTCCATTTCTTTTTGCATTTCTAGGAAATATCCTTCCAGCAAAGAAATAGAGTTTGTTAGTTCTATAAAACCCAGAGACATTTCATCAAAGAGTAATTTGTTCTCTCCTTCTTTCAAATCTAATGAAGACTTGAGTTGCCAATTTTCTTCAATTAAGAGTGATCTTTCTGACATCAGTTCCTCACTGGTTTTCTTCCACATAGCATTCAGTTGTTTTGCACTTTCATTTGCTTTCATTAATACATTCAACATATGATCAGCTTCTTTCATGGTTGCATGCGCTTCTTCACAGTTGCTTAAGAATAAACTAGCATGGCTAGCCTTTTTATCAGCTACTACCTGCACAATCCAAATATCCAGTGGAAAAGGTTACAGTGACGTCTCTTTTTTTTTTTTTTTTGGGACATTTGGTAGATTTTTAAAGCTATAAATGTATTATTTTGCAACAATAATAAAATATGGCATAATTCTGTAAACAATACAGGTGAGATTTCAATATTCAAGTGTACCTGCCCAGCACTATGGCAATATGAGTCAGCAATCTCCTGCCTCAACACACAAGACCGAACCATATCCAAGGAATCTGCCAGTGACATATGTTAGTTGTTTTAACTCCACATCTAGTAGAAATTTGTCGTAATTATCACAACAAAACTGTTCACAAAGATATGTACCTTCAGAGCCACTATTATCCACTACATCATTCCAATTGAACACTCTGGTCAAACGATTATATAACTTGTTGAAAGCAGTAAATGTCATATCCAACTCATTTCTGAGAGAGAATGGCATAACTTCGTCATGTTTCTGAAACTTCTCAGATTCAACCACTGAGCTTTTCTGAAATTTTGGTTTAACCATCTGCTTCGATATGTTGCTAGAGAACTTTGAGTGGCAGGTATATAAGAATTTGTCCAACATATCACCAGAAAAATTATTTTTGGATGGAATACCATGTCCTAATGTGGAATAACTTGATGTAGAACTATCAGCACTCCAGCTATCTGTCTCTGTTAGATATTCATCCGTCGATATGCAGCAATTTGCTCTTGCTTTTGTGTCAAAGGAATCATGTATTGTCTTAAGTCTTTCATTCACCTTAGCAACTTCATCTCTTATTAAATGTAGAAAGCCAGGCTCTATAGAATTAGGTGGTTTTAGTCCTTGCATTTTAACCGTAGAAGGATGGGAAGACATGTGGTCTTTCACTGCTGCAGTTTTACACCTCAATTCGTGAGCTTCTTCAACTAATTCCTGAACCAAACTCATATAGGTTGTAGAAACTTCAAGAATGTCTGCTTGGGCAGTTGCCATGTGCACTTCCACATCCCTATAACATGTTTTAATAGCATTATGGGATTCGAAAATTAAATTTTTCAACTCATTTTGAGCCTCAGTAGCTTCAGCATCCCAAGTATGTGCATCAATGCTCCCCTCAAAAGGCTTTTGACCGCCAGTACTAGAAACCAGTTCTGAGATCCGAGTACTTCTCTCAGTGCTGTTATGGTAAGAAACCTTGTATTGATCAGAAAGCCATTTTACAAGCAGGAATGCAGCATCAGCACGTTTTTCTGCTTCATGAATATGGTCCTCCTTGTCTTTAACTTCACTTTCTAGCAACTTTACCATATTGTTCTTTTCATTTAACAAAGCACGAAGGTGAACTGCCTCTTCTGTTTTGTCATCCCTATCGGCTTGAGGAAAATCATTCAAAGCCATTGTTGCTTCCTTCAAGGAATTCACCTTCAGCTCCATGTCCACAACCATCTGTTGTGCATCCGCTAAGCTTTCATGAAGCTGCATTATCGTTTCTTCCTTGTCAATGCAAGCTCTGGCAGCCCTCACAACCTTTTCACTAATCCAAACATTACCTTGAGGAAATGAACAAGCAATACTTTCAATCTGACTAGAAGCATCTTTAAGGGATTTGGCCCCTTCAACAAGGAAGTTTGTTAGTTCCAAGGTCGCTCTTTCCCACTCCTTGCGAAGCATCATCAATTCTTCCTCTTTAGCAGCCATTGCGTTTCTTAATCTCATGTTTTCTTCATCCATGCAACATAATTTTTCATTAAGTTCCCACTTAAGGCTCATAACTTCCTCCTGCAAATCAATAATGGTCCTACTAGTCTCCATCTCAACCT